>WEIU01001183.1:98142-258634 GCA_013389925.1 Aegithalos caudatus
GGAAGTGGTAACCTTTTCATCTCAGCAGCAACTGGAACAATTTGCTCTCAGTCTGCTTGGCTTGCTAAATGTTCAACTACTCCATGAAGAGCGGAGTTGCCTGAATTTCCAAATAGCTTTGGCTACCTTGNTTTTCAGGTTTTTTTTTTGTTTGGTAGGTTGTTTGTTTTGTTTTGGTTTTTTTTTTTTTTTTTTCCTCATTTCCAGCAAATAAATAATTCACCTGCCAAAAATACCATAAGCATCTACCACAACACAACCAGTGTCTCCTGAGTGTCTTGGAGTTTCCAGCAGACCTGATAGTCTTACAGTGGAGGAGGTGGTGGATAAGTACATTTGTCCTGGTGTGGTGTGCTTCCTATCAGGGCACTGCTGATCGAGGCCAGGCTGCCTCCTTCTGCTTAGACCAGGGGGAATTAACTCTTCCTTTTCATGCAGGAACTTGGAGTCCACCATTCTGGACAGAACTAATAAAAACAAATGGACACAGCATGCAAACAATCGGGAGGCTGAAATTTGTTTTCCTGGAGTACTTGCTAGGAGAGGTTGGCTAAGAATAGAGAAGAGGTTTGTGTAAAAAAAGAGGCTTGCTTGCAAACAAACTGTCAATGAAGGCTGAAATATCTAAAATTATTTGTAACAAATAACTTTGTCAGTTCTATGAGCCTCTGTCTAACTCTTGCACAGAGGGGAATCACTCCTTTCCAGAGTAAACAGAGCAGCCCAGTGCACTCTGGGGTTACCAGGCTGGAAGAATGCAGTATATTTTTTGTATTTGCTCTGACTTAAAAGCATGCTTGTCTTATCTGTGCTGACACTTCTCCTGTGTTCATGAGCTGTGAAGACTCGAAACAGTCAAGATATACTCCTCTGAATATCTATCTAAAGCAAAATTAAACCTCATTATTTGCAAATGGAATAATAGTTTTTAACATGGGATCCTGCTTTTAGGCAAAGACCTGCCAGGTCTTTGGAACAAAGGCTATGAAGTGAGCCAGACATGGGCGTGCCAGTCTTTTGTAAATAAAAACATGCATGTACATAAGTGCGTCTAACAAGTACTCAGACAGAATTAACTCTAAGATCCATATCTTGCCAACAAATCTGNTTGTTTTTTGGGGGGTTTTTTTGTTTTGTTTTTTTTTTAGTAGCAATGCCTCAGGCAAAAGTCTGTGTGGCCTAGAGAGGAAAATCTGAAAATCATCTATGCAAGACTTGTAGTCAGGCTTGTCTGCCCCCCTGCTCCTATGCAGCAAAAGCCACCAAAAGACCTTTTGCAAAACCTTCTCCTGATTTTTAAATTTGTGCATGTCCAGGCGGGAAACTAACACTGCCATGGGACTTGGGTGGGCTGTTGCTACCAGAGAGGACATTTGCAAAAAAAGCTGTTGGCAGTCCTTCCCTAAAAGCAGAGAAAATACCTGTATCTTCGTGTGAATCTGGGAGGCTGCAATCTGCCAGAGGCTGATTCGTGATGAGGAGTGCCCAGTCTTGTCAGGTAACATGTTTTTGAGCAATGTTACCCTCTCTTTAAGCATGCAGAGCAGGGGGGAAAGCTCATTCCTTCATTGCCTGCTAACTCAGTGCATTGATTGAGGGGACATATCTACTGGTTGGTAGAGAGATAACTCACCCAAACCATTTGGAAAGGTTTAGGAAGATGGCAGCAGTAACTGTTGCTGCATATTTGTGTCCAGTATAGCTCTGCTGCCTATTGCCAAACTCCCAGAAGCCTCACCAGAGCAAAATCATTGATATTGTTGCTTGGGTACCCCACCTCCATGACTCAGATGATGATGGGTGTATTCTACCTGGGAGATGTCTTATCACTCTGCTCTGTAGTTTGCTGTCTGTCTTGCACAACTTATGTGGCTTCCCTGTTCCCAACAGTGCTCTGCACACTGGTGGTGGCTGAAAACCTACCTTGTATGTGTCCATGTATGTGTCTGAATCAACATCCTGACACATACAAACTGGAAAAGAGGGCTCCTGCAGTAATGGAGTCCATTGATCAGACATTAGGAAGTGCTGTAAGTGGCTGTTCACATCTAGGTTCTGCTCCCATTTGCCTCCATCTTGGGCTAAAGATCAGGCAGGGGTCCTGTGGAAAAACACAACATTTCATTGCATGTATGTGGAAGAAAAGTGTTGTGGAAAAGTTGATGTTTCTCAAGTCCCAAGTATTCATAACCTTCTTGGCATTTCTGCAAGGGAAGTTTTTTTGCATGCAGATTCCCAGTGGCAAACAACATCCCTAAAGCCAGGCCAACAATAGCTGCCATGACAAAGTCCTTGTTCCTAAGTTCTGTCCTTCACTTTTGTTTTCCTCTCCCTTGCTTTCCTCTTCCCTCAATCCCCAGCATCTGCAGTGCAGTATGCAGCACCAGTGTTCAAGCATGGGATCCCAGCATCTCTAAAAGAGGGCACTGGTTTGCTGTGGGGTGTTTTGGCTCAGTGCTAGAAGGTTTCTGTGGCAAACTCAAGTGAACAGGGGGAAGAGAAGTAAGGAAAGGAATGAGGGGGAGCAAAAGTTATTAATTTTTAATGCTTTATCTACAGACAAAATTGGGATAGTAGTTTGCAAGTCTAGGAAAAGGCATGGCTTTAGCCTGAGGGCTCTTACCTGCTGCACTTGAGATCTGCTGCAAATAATAGTCATCTGAAGCATTTCAGGAAACTTTCAGCATTTGTTTATCATGCAAAATGTTACACAGGCAAAACACAGGAGTAACAGCCTGAATGATTGTGCCTCAGACTGCTTTTTATACCTGTTTCTGAACCAGTGTTTATGTGCTCTGAGCAAGTGCTGTCCTCCCCCGCTTTATTTTGGCTGGCTTATCAGCATTTGGGAATCCTACCTGCTACTTGCACACCACGGAAGAGTTCTAATTTGGTGGTCCCAGTGCTATGTGTCCAAGTTTCCTGTTCCATGGAATGGCAAGGTAAGATAGCTGTCAGGGCAGAAAGGTTTTTGAAAGTCAGTGCTGGCTTGGCATGATTAAACATCATGGTAGTAATGGAAAACTGCTGACTAAGAAGGGCCTTGGACACTGCCGGTCTCCAGCTGGGTGAGTTTGAAAGGTCAGCACTGGTGATGATCTGTGAACCACTTCAAGGAGATGGGAGGATGGATAAAATAGGGTGGTGGGCCTCGTGCAGGAGGGTTCAGAAGCTGTTCTGGAGGAGATTGGGAGCTGGAGAAATTCCTTTTCATTCAGTGGAAGACAGTATCAGGAAAAGGTGTTTGCAGAACCTAAAATAGAGCCTGGGGACACAGAGAGATGATGTAAACAAAGTATATGGGTGGCTGTTGTTCCAAGCCAGACCAGCATCTGGACCTCCTCCTTCCCTCACTCTCTCTCATCTCAGAGCTTCCACTGCTCATCTGTAAATTGTGTCCTTTTCTGCCGGGTGGTCCACAGCAGGCTCCATTAGCACCCAAACGCATCCTTTTGATTGTAGTTCTTCTTTTAAAGGCTGTACCCAGGAAAACCTGTGAAAATGCCTTATCACAAGGATGCAGGTAGCACATATCTGTGCAGAAAGGGGATATGGGTGAGAAGAAACTCCACCGTGAGACATCAGAAGATCAAGGCTGTCAGAAAAAATAGTAGCATGGAAATTACTGTATTAAGGGAGTCCGGTGTCCTCTCCAGTCCAGTGTTTTATTTGATGTGAAATGCTCATGGAAACAAGTGCAAAGGCCTGGAAAAAGGTAAACAGGGACTCTTCTACATGTCCATTATTTACATCAGTGTAATCATGGGACCTGGAGCTTTTATTGCACCTGCAGCTCTTTTGGTCTTTAGTTGTGCATATGAAGATTTTGTGATATGGGAGATATTTCCACCCTACTGTTTCTTCAGAAAAAAGAAAAAAGCCCCAAACACATTCAGCATTTCCCAGTATTTCATAGAATCACAGAATCCTATAGGTAGGAAAGACCTCCAAGATCATAGAGTCCATCCATTTCTGAGAGGTTTTGCATAGATTTGCTGCACAGGAAGCTAGATTGCCACACTGTCCTAATGCTCTGTGTCACCCTTTCCATGATCTCTAGGAGGAGTTAGTCCTCACAACTAAGCACTCTGTGAGGTGACAAACACTGGATCCCTTCACCTGAATACTTTCCATTTACACTGCTGACTATCAGCTAAACCATGGATTCAGCTCCAAGTTTCCAACTTCCAAAAGCTGACTTTGGGATTACTGCAATCAAATGAGTCTGTAGCACAATCACACCAGTTCCTCCAGATCCTAGGAGCAAGAATGTGGGCCAGGGCAAGAGCAGTGAATGCTTAAGCATGCCTCAGAGCTTGACCTGTATGCATATGGGGCTGCAGGCACCAAATGGAAATAGTGAGCCTGGAGCTGAAAAGATGTTTAGGATGAGTCCAGGTGTATGCTGTGCACAGATACATGCAACACACAGGATCTAGGGCAGAGCAACAAACCTTTATTTCCACACTCATTCTGTCTGCCAAATCCCCCTAGAGGCAGACCTTAACCCTTGTATTACTGCTCCATAGCCTGTGACCCACAGTAAACCCCTTCTTGCTCTTCTCAGGACATGGTTCATGTCCATTTTGAGCCATGTGGGATTCCAGCTTATTTCTAGACATCTGATCTCATCCTATTATATCCATTTTTTCCCATCCTTTCACTGACAGACAGTCCCCACTTTTACATCTTGAATTCCAGCTACCTGGAAAATAATCAGCAAATAAACCTTGGAGAAAATATTAGGGAAAAAAAACCAACCCAACCTGTGTCTAGCAATTGGGTTTGCTGCCTCCAGACAGGTCCAGGCTGCATGTGAGCAGCAGCAATTCACTCAGCAGTGCTTCTGAAAGCAAGGAGCTGATGGCACTGGGAAGGCTGAGTGATGTGACGGGTCTGGGGCCAGGGAAGCACTGTGTGTGTATGCCAAGTAGATGGCTGAATTTTAGATGCTGCTAATTTTAGTTCAGTATGATTTGCTTCACTGAGCTCTCCTGGTGCTTTGAATGCTGTCATTCAGGCTAATCATAATTCTTCACAAGGCTTAAAACTCCTTAAAATACCCAAAAATCTGATCTGAGCTTTTTCCTTAAGATGCCGTTTTCCTGTGTGTTTTGACTTTATCAGGAATGCGTGTTAGACCAATACGAGCAATCATGAACCTGCTGTTCCATATTCTCTCCTCCTCGTGGTATTCTTTAACCTATTTTACATGTAAAACATTTCATAATATGCAGCCAAGTGTTTAAGCATTCAATTCCCTTCCTTCACTGGCCCCTCCCGTTCCTGCAGTTGGTTGCAGATCACTGCCTGGAAGTGAACAGAGAGAGCAGGCAGCAAGGTGAGTTTTGTTCCTGTGAGAATAACCTCTTTCAAGGAATTCTTTTTCCAAGGTGACCAGTGTGCACTGATACCGTCTCTCAGTGGAAAGCATGGCTATTTCTGACAGTGCAGGCATCTGACCCTACCCTCAAGCAAAGCTGGGCTCTGGTCCCCAGGCAGGACTTCTGCAGAGAGAGAGGGACAAGCACAAATCCTCTTTAAATCTTGTAAGTTTTTCCTGTGTTAGTCTGCTGGGCTCATCTTCCCATGTGTTTGCAGCAGGGAGATGGTCTGCATGAAAATTGCTCAGGTGTAAAAATGAGAGGATGGTTAAAACATGATTCAAAAATAGACCCAAGCTAATAGAGTTTTATTTAATCACCCGGTTGCCATTCAAGATCAAGTTTGTGTAGGTTATGATGAAATGTGGTTTCCAACAGACAAGTTTTCAGTGCTTTGCATAATGAAAATTGGCACTTTGCAGCAATTTCTAAACAGGTGCAACTGCAGCTGCCATGGGAAGGCTGAGACCATCTGTTCCTCCCAGAAGATGCTGGCCCCTTCCCACAGCCCTCCTCATCCCCAGCCCCACTGAGTGCTTCTGGAAACATCCATGGACACAGGGCAGGCAGTGAGGAGCTTCATCACACTGCAGTGGTCAGAGGCAGAAATGATGCTGGGAACCTGCAGTTGCACAATTCCCATGTATTCCTGCGATCTCTTACTTAAAAATCCTGTTTTACATAGGAGTCAATGTACAATAGTGGCAGGAAATCTATGTCCTTGCCAGTCTTCTCTGCTTGCCCTGTGTCCATTCAAAGTTGATTACTTTGCCTTGTGTTTCTGGATTCAGACTATCAGGCTCTACAAGCTTTCCTTAATTCAGATTTACATAAGAGCTATATCTAGAGAAGGCCATGTTGTATTCATTTTTTTTTTGTTTTGTTTTCTTTTAGCAATACCTGCTGAGCATAGTGCAACCAGGGTGCCAGGAATGCTGGACTCCTTGGGACCGGAAAGACTTGAACCTGTTGGAATGAATCCAGAAGAGGGCCACGGGAATGATCAGAGGGCTGGAGCACATCTCCTATGAGGACAAGCTGACAGAGTTGGGATTGTTCAGTATGGACAAGAGAAGGATCTGGGGAGACCTTATAGCAGCCCTCCAGAAGCTGAAGGGGTGCTTTCTTATAAGAAAGATGGGAATAAACTTTTTCAGTTGGGCCAGTAGCAATAGAACAAGGCATAATGGTCTTAATCTAAAGGAAGGTTGATTCAGACTAGATATAAGGAAGAGGTTATTACAACAAGGGTGGTAAAACAGTGGCACAGATTGCCCAGAGAAGTGGAGGGTGGAGGGTGTCCTATCCCTGGAAACATGCACAGTCAAGTTGAACAGAATTTGAGTCTCCTCATGCATATATTCCTAGCTTGTATTAACATCCAAGTTTTAAGTAAAATTTACTGGAGATCACGTGCACAAAGCTGGTAAAATTTTCATGCAAATATGAGCCATAGCCATCAAACTTTAACAACTATAGATTTAAAGACTGGTTCATTTATTAAAAAAAAAATGGCCTTGTGGTAGAGTTCTCCCTTTACTTATAAATCTCCACATGATGCAAATTTGTCTTTCAACCTGCATAGAATCACTGCTTGTGTCAGCTGGACTCCTGCCCACGTGAGGGTAGAGAGAGAGGAAGGTGAGGAACCACTATGCAGTGCAGCAAGTAGAGGTTTTGTGCAATGCCTTTGTCAATGGTGTTTCTGGGAGCTGGTCCAGGGCTGTTTCATAGCATCAGTATAATTTTACTGTTTTTTCTCAGGTTGAATTTTGGTCCATGGGGCTTTATCTTTGGAAACAACCATTTCCCAGAGCAGTGTCCCCATCCTCATGATAAAAGGCTCTGCAGCACATCCTTTGGTTCTCTATAACATGACACGCTTCACACCTAAAGCATTTCCTAGCTGATTGATGGCAACTCATTTAATGCAGTGTGTAGGTGTAAAACGATGAATATATCAAGCTATGGAACAATATCTTCTTCTTCTCCTCGGGTGTGCTTATCGTACATCGTTTTTACCTAAAATGGAGGGTGCAAACACATTTTATCACCTGTTTGCAAAAACTCATTACTAGAGGCTAAAAAATTTACAGGCAGAACACCCAAAATCTGATGTCTTGACACACAGTATTTTTATTGTTTGCTTTATATCCCTGACAGAGGCACAGGGAAAGCAGAGTCCTCTCTGGCCAGGTAAAGGTATACTGTCAAGGTTTGGATAGAAAATAAATCAGTGTAAACTGTGGGTAGGTTGGCAGCTCCAGAGCACCTGCCTGCCTGCAATCTGCCACCAATGCAACACAGGAGGCTGATGATCATTTTTTAATGAAAGGATGGTAGAAGAAGATGGTCAGAGACAGGCTGCATTATCCAAAGACAACTGTGGCAGACAGCAGTTGGAAAAAGGTGCCAGAGGACATGAGAGTGCATGCAGGGGAGGTGACTTTAAAGCAATGGCTTTAATGTCCAAGGATGGATCCTCTGTCTTGCAAGCTAAGAAAATAACTACTTATTTGCTTTTCAGCAGTTTATGGGCCAAATGTGTATCTGGTGTAATCAGCTTTGGCTTCTTGGGCATAAATTTGAAAGAGGTTTCAAGCAGTTTGTCTCTCCTGTCATACTACTTGTAAGAACAACCACAGATTTGGATCGTCATGATTGTGGAGTATGAAGGAATGAAGTTAGGGTTGTATGGATAATCCAGGCTCCTTTTAAACACCACACATCTCAAAAGTTGAATTTATGCTTGCAGGGCCTGGGCTGGGCTCAGCTTGCAACCTTCTGGGTTAAGTGTCAGTATTTTTGATAAAAACTTGACTGAGTAGCTGAGAGCTTTTTAACTTGTCAGGCTTTGCAACAAATAAATTACTAATAGACCCATATATAACAGGGGGTGAATCCTTCAAATTGCAATATGCATGCATAACAGCTTAGTTTATATATTACACATATTGCATTGTTAGCAAATAGCCATGATCTACAAAGTGACTAAAGAGCTCTGTACATCTGAGGATGTTGCACATTCTTACCAGGGTTTAGGAAATGGAAAAGAGCAAACAGAACAATGTGTAGCTTTCAAGCAGCCATCCCCCAGAAATTACTCTCCCAACAGATTAGGCCTCAACACTGTGCTTGGGTTATCTTTTCACAGAGATCCCCGAGCCTATAGCTGCCTGTGTTAAATACACACCATTTTTATCCACAGAGGCTCAGTTCCAGCTCCTGTGGCCACTTTGCTGAACATTTGTATTTCCTTTGCTCTCTGTGACCGTAACCATAGAACTACTACAACACTTGGAAAAATATAATCTTTGGCATTTTGTACAATTTCTCCACCCATATGCATGTGCACTTTTGAAGAAGCAAACAGAAAATCCATGTAACTCTGGTGTCTATGGCCAAGAAAAGTTATGACTAGGGAGAATTAAAAAAAAAAAAAAAAAAAAAGTACTATTTATCAAGGGGAAAGGCATAAATTTGGGGACTTAGAGCCCTGCCTGCTGTGCTGTGCTCTGCCAAGTTGTGTTGTGCCATTCTGGCAGCACAGAAAGACTGCTATGGCAGAAATGGTTTAGGGGGTTGTGCCCTGCATCAAGGTGCTCAAAAGAGCAGCCAAGTGGGGTTTTGACACTGCACAGGGCTTGTACTGGCCATTATGGAAGAGATGAGTTTTATGGAAAGGAACACAAATAGCTACTATGAATGGCCCCAGGCTAAATGGCTCACCCAGGTTATTTTGGCAAGTACTTAGGAATGAAAAATATATTCACCCATCAGGGCTGGCTCAGCAACTAGGCTGGATTAATGATAATGATTTCAGTGAATAATTCAGCTGGATCTACTGGACAGAGAATGAATTGCAGGGACAGAGAAAATAAGGAAAATCAGATGGATTTCTTGGGTGTTGGATGGCAGGTAAAGAAAAATAAGGAGGCAAAAATAAGTATTGAACAGCTGGGCCAGTCAGCTTGGGATGCAAAACACAGGTCTACCACATTCCTTTTGGAGCTGGGCAGAGCGTTCAAACTCTGATGTTTTTCCTGGCAAAAAAATGCAGAGGAGAACAAGAAAGACAAGTCAGTCAAGACCAGGTCCAGGTAAGGACCTTAGGAAACTTTTCTATACATGGATACATTTCCAAGGGGAATCCCAGTTTCTTTGAGTCAGGGTTTTCAAAAATCAGGCCATTTTGTCCAAAGGCACTTGCCTGGTAGTTCAACTCCATCGTTTTTGTGTTTCATTAAGTCCCTATAGCTGGTATCCTTATGCCATCTGAATGGGCACGGCCTCAGATGCATTTGCCCAAATGTTTCCACACCTATTTCCCCTTCCTTTCCCTTCCCAGCCTCTCTGTCTCTTCCGACCATGACCTGTCCCCGACCAGCCCCAGGAGGGCCACTGAGATCAAATGGATTTTGCTGGGAGTGGTGATCTGCTCATGCAGAGAATGTTGAAGGATTTAGGGCTGAGCTTGTTAACACAGTCCTGGGAATGAGAATAGGGGGTCAAAGCTGCCAGTGTGCTCCTAAAACTGCTCCTTGCAACAGATTTAGCATTGACAGCACATCCCTTTTCACTCCATCCCTCTCTCCAGGCTATAGGGCTAATTCATGCACCAGTCTGGAAAAAGTCCTCCTTTCAGCTTCATCTTTTACTGTGGCACAAGCAACTTTTATATTCATTTTGGTTAATCAGGACCTTGTGCTGCTGCTTCTAGAGGACTAAAATGTAAAGGACTCACAAAAAGACATGTAGGTCATCACCCATGGCTTCTGCTCTTTCTTCTGGCATCACATTTTGGGGATCCACACGTTGTGTGGCTATGTAGGGCCTCTTAAATGTTTTCTGCCTGGAGAGGAATGGCTCTCTTTTGCTTACAGACAGCTTCCTGGTGGGAACTGCCAGTTAATTGGGACAGATAATGAGGCTGGCAGAATGGATTTATAAATGGGCAGGTTACTGGTAAGGTTCACTTTAACCACAGATCCTACCCTTGTGTAGAGAATGGGAACTTGGCTCTTCAATGTGGGCTACTGCAGGCCCTAAAGATGAGGGCAAACCATGGTCATTCCGACAAGAGAAACAGGAACAGGAATGGGTTGGGGTAGCAAACTGCTCTTCTCCACGCACTGCTGCAGGTCCTGTATCTTCTGATGCTCTCCACCAGTTCTGCATGGGGGAGGTTGGGGTGCTCTGACTCTTTCCCTGAAACATCACAGAAGGAATCAATGCTGCTCAGACCAACTTTTGAAGTACTGTCTCCCCAAACTCCTGTACCAGGATGTTGTCCAGGACGCTTCAAATTTTCTCCAGTGGCTCCCAGGAGAGGCAATTCAGAGATCCTGGAAAGCATATGGTTTTCTTTTTCTCTTCTTGCTGGGGATGCAGCTTGGTGGGGACAAGGGTCCAACTCTAGGACATTTGGTGTGAGTGTTGGAAAGGGCTGAGCAGTCCTGGCACAGGGACAGCCAGTACACATAGCAATGCCTGTGTGCAGCTTAGGGGAACTGTGAATGAACTCTTGCACTAATAATAATAAAAATAAAAATATAATAGCTAGACCTGTATTTCACATTTCTCTCTGCCCTTCCAGCAACCCTTCCTTGAAAAGTTTATGTCTATATTACAAGAAGAAGTTGCATTTTGAGGCAGCCAAGTCCTCTCCCTGATGTTTTCCATAGCTGAGCTGGCCTTTGCACAGCCTCAGCAGTCGGGTGCCTCTCATGGACAGAGCTGTGTTTGTCTCGCAGGCATGTTGAACTTGGCAGGTGCTGTAAGTCTAAGTCCAATTTAAACTACCATCTTTCCGAAGAAAAAGGCTCTGCAGTATGCAACGGCAGCCGCCACAAGGAAAATCTGCTGGCCCAGCTGGAAAACCCAAGCAGGGTCATAAACAGCAGTTTCTCTATCTTTTCACACAAATTTACTCCACAATCTCATAGAGACGGAGCTAGCTGCCTTTTGCTTCCAAGTGAAAGAGACTAAACCAGGGCAGCTTGATTGGCATCGCACAAATAGACTAATATTTGCTAAACCAGGCAGAAATAATCTGCCTGGTTTAGTAAATATTTTTTAAAAATCTTAAAAAACACAGACTAGGCTGGCCCCTTCCTCCTGAAGATATCTGTGGAGCATGCAGATCTAAGATCAAGCCTGCAGTGCTCCTCAGCAGCCTAATTCATTCCTGTGGATTCATCACTTCCCCTGAGCCACAACAGTCAGTGGTGTGTTTCTTTGGAGCCTGGCTTAGGTGATTTTTCCCTCTTTCTCTAGGAGAAATCACAACCTTGTTGCAGGCTGAAAAAAGGATGATGGTGGGTCTCCAGAGGTGGCAGGTCCTGTCCCAGTTAGCTTGCTGGTGGAGAAGAGGAAAGCTGGTCATGCTGCACAGGAAAGAAACATTTCTCCTTGGAGGAGCATCTTTCACGATGAGGAGCCCTGCTCAGAAATCTCCTTGGGACACACACCATGTCTGGGGGCAGAGAGAAAGACAACTGAGTCTGAGCACTGAAGGCTGCATGTGGCCCATTGAGGAGTATGATTGTTTTCCATCCCTGTTCCCGCCTCCTCATTAAGCTTGCCATCAATAGTACAGCGTTTCATATGCAGCTGAGAGTGGAAAGGGCGGTCTCCCGGGAGCTGACTCACTCTGACTCACATCTCCTGGGAACACGGGGTCATTTGGGTTAATCTCAGCCTGCTGCTCGCCTAGAGACCCCCTGGGAGAGCAAGGGCATCCCCTCTCTGCTCCCTGCCTGCGTGTCTTAATGTGACCTGCAAAGCCAGCTTCTCAGAAAGGAAAACTCTTGAGGATGGGGATGAAGAAGTGGATGAGGGAGCCTGGTCTGTGACACCAGTTTTCCCAGTCCTCCTCCATCAGTTCCCTCCATTAGGAGTGCCGGAAGCAGCATTGAGATGGGAATGCTGTGGATACTCTGGGTCAGGCAGACTGCCCTGGAGAGTCAGCACTCCCTGAGTACTCTAGGGCAGCATCTATACCAGAGAAATGCAGCTAAGCTCACTGTGCTGTTTTTTCTACTTTTTTGAACTTGCCCTTTTGGGAACAGCAGAGAGTCAGGGCAGAACAATCTCCCAGGGAACAAAGTTTAATTTCCTACACTTTATCATTTAATGGTGTGAATCCTGAGGTTGATCTCTGCTCAGACAGAGCAGAAATTTATAATACTCAGTTTCTTAGGAGAGGAGGGTTTGGGGGAAGGGAGAGCACAAGGGCAGCCTGTGTGGCTGCTGGAGTGGTAAGTGTGCTGTAGTGCTGCTGTATGTCCAGGCTCTGGACTCCAGAGGCAGCTTGGGCTGAGGGCAGCAGTCACAGAAAGTCAGTGTTGATCTTTCTGTGACTCCTGAGATAGCACTTCAGGTTGCAGGGATATTCATGTTCATTTTTCTCTTTACTTTTGTTTCATTCCCAGAACCAGAGGGCTGATTGAGCAGAAATGCAGAAGATCAAACTTAGCCTGTATTACCATCTTTCTGGCAGGTGCAATGATGCATAGCCCATCAAGTAGGCAGAGCTGGGGTTAGGGAAGGATCAGGGAGGAAAAAGGAGTGCTTTCTGAAATGCTTGTCTCCAAGCAGTCTAGACCAAAATCCAAATTTTCTAGTTAAAAAAAACCTGGCAGTCTTCCTAAACATGTTTTCTTTTACAGGAACTGCTAAGTTTTGGAACAGGACAGCAACTGTGATGGAGCAATAAAAAAAAATGTTGAAGTAAATGAGAATGATTGAGATTGTGGTCATACACTGGTGATGCTTTCCAGATCCAGCTACATTTTCCTGTTAGTGGCATGATCCTCCCTCACCCTCTCCTTTTTTTTGCCTGCCCACTTCCTATTTTGTATTTGCCCTCTTTCCAATCTGTTCCTTCTGCCACTGCTTTGAACCTTCATCCATACCAACTCTTCGTGTAGCCCAAAGGTCGTGGTAGTTCAACCAGTGCAAATACTGCTTTTGTAAGCCTCTGAGAGGTTTTCATGACCTTCTCTGAGCCCATGGGGTTTTTTCCCTCAGTTCACTCTGTGGACAGGAAACCACCATGGTCCCAAAGCACAACTAGATGCAGAAAACTAGGTCCAGTCTAGCTTTAGCAGTGCTCAGGTGCCATCACTGGCAGTGTAGTCATTGTAAGTCAGAGCTCAAGGAGGGCTGCAGCCTGTTAGCAATGTGAGCTAACTCATTGACAGGTTAAGGTGATTGCAGCCTACCAGAGCCCTTTGGCTCTCAGCATGCTGCCCAAAAGATTACCAGGCTGCACCTCTGGGTTGATAGGAATAGATTTACCTGCTGGTCCCCTCATTACTTAGTGAATGTTTGGTTATTACTCTCCATTGTCCCACCCCACTAAGTTCAATCAGCAGTGCTGAGCCTATGCCAAGGAGGGGCAACAAACCCACATGGCAGAGCAGTAGCACAGGAGTGGTAAAAGCTCTCCAGCGAGAGGAGTGAAGCCTCTGTCTCCCTCAGCTCATCAGGATGCCTTGCATAGCACCCAGAGAAATGTTGCTCACACCAGCCTTTGTGTGTTGTTGCCTTGGATGTGTAGCAAGACCCTGTTATAAAGGTCTCCTCTTCTAGATGGTAACGAGGGCTCTGATGCACAAAATTAAAAATCCGTTGGCAGTTGACTTCTCATTAGGGGAAAAAGCCACAAAACCAATACATCCTTTGAATTAGCCTGTTGTGTTAGTAATAATATGTGGCTTGTCCTCCCTCTCATCCCTTCTCAGTCTCTCTTGATGCTGTCTCCCTGCACTTTTGATTTCATGTGCCACAGCTGAAAATCATGTGCTACTTTTTTTCCTCACATGCAGCCGATGCCAAAATGCTATGGCAAAGCTTCTGCAGGGAGGGAGGTAGGATGTCCCAGAAGCCAGGCTCCTCTCACTGCCGGGATGATGGGGAGGGAGCTTCGAGCTGGGCAGTGGGAGGAGTCTAGTTCTCCTGAAGTGATGAGCCCTTCCATATGTGAGAGTGTTGAAAGTCATAGGGTCACACTCTGCTTCAAAAATTAACACTGAAGGATCTACCTATTATACACCTTGAAAACCAAGGTAATTAATCATGTTTTTGTTTACTTTCTAGTTCTTGAGCTTTTTGTCCCAGCACTTTTAAAACTTTCTCTGAAACTGAGAGGAAAACCCATATTTTTGTCTATAGAGAGCTGAGCTTGTTTTGTAAAGGCCTGTGGAGTCAGGACTTTAAGAGAAACACAAGTGTTGTCATACTTGCAGTGTAGTTGTGGCACCTCGCAACATTTGTTTAATTTGTCTCCTGGTTTTCTCAGCAGCCTCTTCCAAACTCAGGGAGACAGATGAGAGTTAGTTCAGCTTTTAAAAAGAAGCAGTATTTCTTTCATCTAGAAACTGTAAAACTTAAGCGTCCAAACTACTTAGTTAAGTTTTCACAGCAGAAGCTGGATTCAGTATCAGCTGAGTTGTTCCATAAAAGTCATGCCTCTGCCACAGCATATAGGTATGTTTCTGCTTTCAGAGAGTAAATATTGCTCCATAGTGCTGCATTCTGAGCTCCTGGGGAGGTTGGCACTAAAGCAAATAAGCTATGAAGCTCTGTACTTCATGCTCACTCTGAGTGACAAATGATTCCCACCTTGAAAAAGCTGGATTTGTCATTATTTACAGAGCTGGTCTCATCAGCAGTGTACTTCCCTGGAAACAAACTTTCTTCCAAGAGTTAAAAATATGCATAACTCCATAAAGGGTTTTAAATATATCCTAGGACTATTCAGTGAAAGTGCTAATTGGTACTCCCACACAGTGCTTTGCAATTAATCATGATGCTGCTGTTTAGAAAAAATAGGGGAGAGTCTCAAAGTCAGAATACAAAAGACAATAACATCCTGTCAGAAAAGATGGCACACAGCTACAGACACTATCAGATATCTTTCATCACTGTGTCTCCTGATCATGATAAGACCTACTCTTCTCCCAGCCTATTCTGTGTGTGTGGGGTGCCCTATTCTACAGGGGAGTCTGGGGGCTGTACAGATGAACTTCAGCATGTGTTATGTGTTCCTCTTCCCTGCTGTCTTCCAGGTCTCCCTTGCTGTACCATTTCAATCCTGGATTCACTGGCAACCTGCTCAAAGGCTCCTGAAACTGAAGATGCTGCTTTGGGCAGAGTGGGGGAGAGGACTGGCTGATGCAGAATCCCTGAGTCATGTCCCAAATTCCCTTCTGCAGCAAGGCTGCAGGCTAACCTTGAGCTGTGCTCCTCTCAGTAGTGAAGGTACAGCAGGATGAAGCCCTGAACTTCTGCATGGGAACACCTGCATGAGGACCTCCTCCAATGCTCCCCAGCTCAGGGCCAGTGAAAAGCCAGATTCATAATGCATTGAGAAAGAGCATCTTTCATTAAATCTTGGAGGAATACTGCCGTACAGAAGGACTGATCCTGTAGGCAACGAGGGCTCCTCCTTCCCTAGTCTTTTAGATTTCCCTTGTGTTCAGGCCTGCTTCTCCTCACTGACCTTTGTGAAGTTTGCTTGGGATACAGATATTGAGGGTCAGTGCAAGTGAGAGGCAATAACACCTTTATTTTTCTTCTTCATGCATAACTGGTTGATGAATGACATGCAAAAACACAGTCATTTGTGAAGATTATGAAGGGAGGGGACATTTGACACCAGTCATGCTATCCAGCAACTGTGTGATCTTAGGCTCCAGCGCTGCTGGTTTGCAGGACATATGGGAAGAGAAAGCCTAGGGGCACCTGGGCTTTGCCTTGTTTGCCCAAAACCCTCCCTAGATTAGAAAAACAAAGAACCCCCAAACCCAAGGACAGGAACATTCTTGTTGTCTTGATCAGACTGGCTGAGCAATGCCCAGGGGCTTTCAGGAGGCCAACCACAAATTTACTGTGGAGCCTCACCTTCTGAGAGCAGCATGGGTAGAAACTGCTCCTCTCTGATGCTGGACCTTGAATCCATTTTGTTTTCAGTGTATCTGTCCTCGTTGCCATGGTTGTTGCAGCTTGCAAAGGTGAAGTGGTGAGTTTGTGCCAAGAGAGATTGGAAGCAGCCCTGTTTCTTCCTCCTGCCTCCTGCAGCTGCTCCCCACCCACCACCTGTCCACATCGAGGTCTGACCGTGGGGAGATGCTTTTAGTTTGCACCCAAACATCCCCACCACTCGCAGCCGTGTACAGCCCCCATCACCAGGGCACGGGACAGCCTGTGTCCCCAACACCTGTCCCTGCAAGCCTGGTAAGAGTCTCACAAGCCAGCCAAGCCCTTTGTGCAGCCACGGCAGCTCCCGGGAAGGCAGTGTGTGCAGGACTGGTGAGGATCAAAGGCCGGCTGTGAGTCATTTCAGATCCAGTGAGTGATCATTGGCTGGGGGGAGAGGTAATTAGGCTGGCTTCACTATCTGGCTGTTATGCTCAGGAGAGTAACGGGGTGGTGTTGCTGCCATTGAAAAAAAACTTTATTTGTTAGGGGTGACTCATTGCATATGAGTCACAGATTACACATGGGAAAAGCTACCCGTGCTCCCTGCTGGGAGTTGAAAGTCCAGTGCAATGCCCCCGTATGATTCTGGCAGCTGACTGATAATGATAGCATCACCTGGTGAGCGTTTCCTCCCTTTCATCTCGCCCAGGGAGAATCTATCAAAGTCAGGTCTGCTCTTGCTCCCGATAACTGCACGGGCTATGTACCTGCCCCACTGCAGAAGCTGAGGGGGAATGACTTTTGACAAAACCAGCAGAGAACCAGAAGAACCAGATGCAGACCCTTGGTATCCCAGGCTTCCAAGATCCCTCAAGGACTTTGTAGTCCTTGAAAAGAAATTTAACCTGCTGATCCAGGTCAAAACTTCATGACTGCTCTGTTTTAGTAATAAGATACAGTGAACTTTGACTGCAAAGATAACACATTTGCAGTATCCAAAATCTGTCCTCAGATCTGAATTTTGTTGTAGAATTGGGCCATCTTTCGTTTTAAAAAAAGATTGGGTCAACTTTTATTCTGATTTTACTGATTTTTATTGCAAGGACTTGCAACCTTCAGTTGAACTGTGTCTTCTTAATAAACTCAATAAGCTTTTAAAAGATGTATTTCCTACTATTTCTGGTTCCAGAACAACCTGAGATTTGGAAAGACAGAGGCAATCAACAATAAATGAGACAAAATAATTGCTTGGATATTTACTATTTTTTTCACTTTAAAACCTAATTTTAGATTTCAGCTGAGGCTTAAGGTTTGTTCTTAATTTGCCCAAACTCTTTTTCTTTCTTCCAGTAGAACAAACCCAGTCAAATTGTGTTTGCCCTTCAAAACTTAGGTCTGAGAAATGCCCAGTGCCGAGTTACTCAATGTAATGAATGCAAACACTGGGAAGATTACTTATTTCCTTTGTACGTGTTCTTTTGAGCTGGAATTTGATTTCACCACTTGAAGAATATCCTCTTACTGTATAAAAAACACAGTTACGGAGATCTGATCTTCAGCCTCACTTCAGTGGAGGAGTGCTGCAAAGGTGTGCAGCTGTAAAACAAGCATGTAATGTCTTCTGTGGGGATGCTGTGCTCTTTTGGGGTCACTCTGAGGTGTCTGCCTTGAGATGGTGGACCCTGGTCCAGGTATTCCTTCTTTTTCATGAGAACAGCCTTTGCATAATCTCAGACACCCTGAGTGGCTGTTGAAGGGCTTGGCCCTGAAAAGATGTAGCTGCAGCACTGCCAGAAGGTGGATGAACCACCCTGCCCACCCTGCCCACCCTGGTGACCCCAAAGCAGAACCCCTTTTTCTGTGAAGGTGCTCCTCACCTCCAGCTCCGTCTTTGTTGCCTGCCTAACCCACAGCCGTTTCTTTCCTGTGCAGGGACACCCAGAGGGCACCTGCAGGTGTCTGCCCTGGCACTGAGGCAGTATCCAGCCCAGCAATACCCAGTTGGTCCCCTGCAGATGTGTTGCTGCAAGCTATTCACATCCACTGCAGCTGTCGGGAGTGGATGGCAATTGCAGCCTCTGCCATGATTGATATGGAAATAGGTGAATTAAAGCTATCTGTTTGCTGAACACATGCAAACACCTCTCTCTTTCAGACACACTCCCACACAAAAAGCTAGATAAAGAAGGGGCCAGAAGTGCAGAGCATCACGTCCTGAAAATCCACTGGGGAAAGCTCAATGCCTAATCTGCCAAAATACTTCCATCCTCATCTCAATGTCCAAGAGACTGGTGAAACCCGGCAGTCATTTTTCCAGGAGGCTTGGGAAGAAGAGAGATGCTGCCTTGGTTGCAGGCTGGTGAGACACTCAGGAAAAACATGGCATGCCTTGCAAGATATGTGCTTTGTTTTGGTAAACCCTGTTTTATCTTCCAGCCTTGAAGTTTCTCTGGGTTTAAATACTTACTGAAGCATAGACCCCACTCCCAGCTACTGCAGAAGCTGCAGCCCATAGGGTGTGCCTGGCAGATGCTGCCTTGTCCAGGCTGGAGTAGCTGTTGGTAAGCTCTCCAGGGCACTGACAGCCTTGCACCAGGGACTGGGCACTGTGCAGACACACCATGACTGATCTCTTGTGGTCAGAGCCTCTGGGCATTTTCATAACTCAGTGGGGAATCCTGTTCTGTTTTCTATCTATCTCCAGAGTAATAGCTCATTTTGCTTGCCCTTCCCTCAGCAGCATGGGTGGCTTTGTTTAGAAGAAATTATACAGCTGAATAAGAGCCAGTATGAAAGGCCAGATCTTGAATGGATCCGTGGGCACGACTGCACTGTGATGTGAGGACAGACATATCTCTGTGAGGCTGATCTCCTGAGCACGGAAAACAATAGGAGTGCAGATGTAGCCGTGGGGCTGTAGAGTGAGCTGTCAGAGGGACACCCAGAACCAGGGATACACGCTGTGTTTTCCAGCTGGTGGGAAACTCATGCTGTGCTGCTGGTATCTCTGCTGACGAAGCCATGTCTCGGCCAGATGTCCCTTATTTTGCTGTGAAGATCTCTCTCCTGTGGAAAAAACTCTGTTCTCCCCTCCTGTTTCTTTCACTGCTTTCATTCCCAGTTCACTACACCGCCCCTGTATCATCTGTTGGTCACGTCGCTCCTTTCTGAATTCACACCAACAGCAAATCAGGATGGATGGAAGCTAATTCTAAGTGAGGAGGAGCATTCACATCTGCACCATCAAAGCAGAGGCATGTGGGCACATACCCTGAGATTTCACTGACAGCTGGTCCTATGGGGCCACTGCTGCCAAGAGCAGGATGGATCGCCCTGGTCACTGTCTTGCATGGGATACAAAAAGCAAAGGCAGCCCCATGGGTAGAAGGGGAGGGAAGGAGAGATCAGATGCTGCCGTGAGTTTTTTTGTTAACATCTTGCTGAAAGCTGCAGCACATGTTGGAGTCTAAATTGCTTCTTTGCACCCTTTCATTTTTGTGGTCAGTTTTGTTCAGAATTTTTGTGAAGCCACAAAAGGCAATTAAGAAAGGCAGGACCAGATCCTGAGCTGGGCATGGCTATTACACCAGACTGCCCTCACTGATTTTCTGGCACACAGTTTTCCGTCATGCTAAAAGTACAGCAGACACAAAGTCTGGGTATGCAGAGGGGAACAGTGTAGATCCCCACCAAAATCAGTCTGAATCTTCCTGACAGAACCAGGGACAGGATTTCACTGAACTTACTCAAAAGACAAAGATGATAGTGTTATAAATACATTTATAACAATAGGGAGAAGAGAAATTGTGTTAGCATACACCTTCTTGCATTTTCAAGACTGAAAATTTAGTCTTCCTCTAATCCTTTCTGATGATTTTTTTATTTAGTGTTTCTTTTGTCCTGCCACTAAGCTGCTGCTGCCATCTGCCAAGGGACTGTCAGTGTGTCCCACACATTAGCCAGGCCTTATGCAGTCCCTCTGTCGGGGAGAAAAGAATGGTGATGGGGAGCAGCCTGATAACAAGTAATCCGTGACCCCTTCCTATGGGCTATCCAAAGCACACGCACTGGCGGACATGTACTTCCTCTTTGGGATCTCCTGAAGCCACAGTGATCCAGGGTTAAACATCCCCTCTCCCTGCTTCTTTATTCTCCCCAGAATGGAGAAGCAAGTGGGACCCAGTCTGCCTTGAAATCTTAAGTTTCAGGTGGACTTCAGGAAGAGAGGAGGTCCACAGCAGAGTTGGATCTCACACAGATACAGGATATTTACTGCGGCCCAGTTTTCTTTTCTTGCCAGCTGCACACTTCTGCATTGGTACAAAAGGAAAACAATTTTAAAAAAGCCTGGTAAATTTTACACCACTTATTATACCATTATCGTGATGCTAAGTGATTCTAAAGTACATAGAAGATCTAGAAAATCAGGTTTTATTTTTATCAACTTTTTTTTTTTTAATGGAGTTTATTTGATGTTAGCTAGGCACTGCCTGACATACCACATTATTTTTAATAAGCCAAAAATCTTCTCCAGGATTGTTGTGGCAGAAAAATTAACAAGATAATATTTCCATTTTAGGAAATCCCCTGAAAACAAAATATAGAAAAACATAAAAGCCTCTAGTCTGATTTTCTGGGATCCTTATTGCTCAGGGCTCCCATCAGTCTCTGAGGCTGGAAGCAGCACAGCTTCTCCCAGATGTCAGCTCTACAGTGCTAAAGGGTTTTACTGGTGTGGGCTGAATGAGAGACTGGCTCATAAAATGAGGCAGAGTTTACCCCAGGAATTCCCATTTCTGTATCAGTTGTGCCCCAGTGAGATGTCTCTCAGGCTGCATGGCTCCCTGGTGATGGAATGCCCACGGAATGCATAAATGAGCCTCTCCAGTTGTTTTGCCTAGACCTGATGCTAGAAAAGCCATTTATTTGCTTCTCTGAAGAGGCAGCAGTGGAGACCTGAACCTTCAGCGAATGGGAGGGGAATTTATTAAAAACAAAGGAAGACTGCAGGTGTAAAATGTTTGTCATACTAACACCTGAACAAACGTATCCTGGCTCCTTGCTTATCTCCTTCCCACTCACTGCCTTTATTGAGTCTGTGTCCAGCTAACTGCAGAGATATGAATCAGGTGGCTAGATTAGAGCAAAGTCACTGCCTCTGGATTGTCTTATCTAGACCATATAAATGTGTCATTATATAGATCAGGGCCAGGCCAGAGTGGATTTTTATACCTTTGTGATGACCGAGCTGCTCACTGTTTCCTGTTTACATGAATTCCCTGTGCCTCAGAGTGAAAGTCAGCCTTCCCAGGGACTGCAGCAAAGTCCTCCGTTGTCCCATCTCTATAAAAATATATACAAATTCGTGGTATTTTTCTCCTATTTCACCTTTATTTCATCATTTGCATTCCTTTCCCCACAAATGTCCATTTTCTTCTCCAAAAAACAGTTTGATGAAACGAGGTCTGTTTTTGATGAAGCAAGGTCTGGTTTTGACCCCATACATTTTGCAGCCCATAGTTGCATTGGTGTTTTGCAAACATCTCCCAGTGATTTCTGCTGTCCTGCACTTGTTAGACCTTGATTTGTTACTGGCTGTCCATTTTTTTCCCCACTCCCCAGTTGTGCTATGGAGAGGTTCATGCAGTGGAATGAAGCTGCCCAGCTGCAGGGGGAATGGTTTACCCCAGGTGGCATCAGGTCAGGGTGGAGGAGGAAAGAAGAGAAGGCAGCTGGTGCAGACAGCACCACATTACCCCCACCATGGGACAGCATGGTATGAATGTCTCCTTTCTGCTTGTCTTCCCTCCTCTGCTGCTGCAGGCAGAAGCCTGGTGGCCGTGACCTCAGTTTTGTTCTTTCTCTCTGATCCTGGGCTTGCCTGCTAGGGCAAGTTTGGACTTGATGGTCTTGGAGGTCTTTTCCAACCTTAATGATTCTATGATTCTATCCACTGGATTTTGTCTACTTAGCCCACAGCCCTGGAAGTTGTGTCAGTTTCTCCTTTCATGAACAAAGCATAAAACCGATTTTGCACATACTGAAATCCCCAAATCTCTTCCTTTTCCTGTCCCCTTTTTACATTTTTGATGACAGTAGATAAAAACAATATGCATACAAATGCTTTGAGAGTGTCACTGTCTGCCTCGTATGCTAAAGGCACATCCAAAATGGGTATTTGACACACAAGATGCTTCTGTGCTGAAATGAGTTTTCTGTGCTAAAATGAGTTGCAGGCACCACGGCAGCAGCATGCTGCTATGCTCTAGCTGGGTTTCCTAGTCCCCAGCCATCAGAGAACCTCTGGAGAAGCTGACCTGGTTTTCAATCACCTTTTTCTGTTCTTTGTTCCGTTTCTGGTTCATTAAAATTAGAGGTGGATTAAAGGTATATCCTGGGAACTGAGAGTCCTCATACCTTGGAAATCTCTGAGTCACAGCTGAATGCAGGACATGGGTAAAGGGGTCATGGCTGAGTAAAGGGGATGAGGTCACAAATCAGTGAAACAATTTTCTTATTTTTTATAAACAGCCAAGAAAAACACAGCAAAATTCTCACAGCTTAATGCATGGATTAGCACTCGTGTACAACATACATGATTATTCATAATCAAAATAAATATGTTTACCAGTTCTGTAAATCTCCATAAATTCTTCTTCCTCTTCTGCACGTAATATAATTCTCCAAAGACTTGAAAATGTGCATGGTGAGTCTCTAATGCACATTTTATTTGCTGATTTCCCGTGGCTCCGTACAGACATTTTAACTTCAACAGAACATCTCAGCAGGAACTTTCTTATCAGGATTTCTGAGACTCACAACTGTATTCAGAACATCCAGTAAAAAGATTCCTATGTCTCTGGAGACATTCCCGCTTAAAACCATATTTGCTTTCCTGGCAGTTTCCTCTGAGAGCCTTTGAATACGGGGGAACAGTGCCATGAGTGTTAAGCTTTTCTCTCCCCATTGCTACAACTCCAGCAGGCGTCGAGTCTCATGTGCTTGTACTCGCCACGCTGCCGGGGAATCTGGTGTGTTGTGAAAATGACTGAGATTATCATGACAAAAGGTTCCCTGCACCTTTTGTACCAGGAACCTCTTTTGCCCTAGGAAATGTCTGTGTTTCTGAAAAAGGCTTAGCAGTAATCTTGCTTCAAATTGTTCTCTTAAAGGAGCCTCTCCTGTTCACAGCACCCTGCGCTGTCAGAGGGAGTGCACGGAAACAGATGCATCGTTTCTGGTGAATTTTGTGGTGCTGATTTCTACCACAACAGTGGTTTTCTTTGAGGGCTTTTCTAGGGTAAAATAGAATGAGAATATCCGACATAAGCTGCTAAATATAAAGGGAAGATCTGTCGTTTGTGCAGATACGATGTGGTCTCCTTGCTCCTTTCTGTCATTTCATTCTCCATATGTGGAACTCTGATGGCTCCTCACTGTTACGAGTGACGTTGCAGGCAACACAATGACTACAGGTGTACACAGGACCTTGCATCGTAGGTATTTCATATAGCTCCCAAATGAGTGGAGAGCCAGAACCCGCTTGGGAACTGCTAATGGCTCCATAAACTTTGAGGGCATAACTTTGAGTGGCTGTTAAGTGACAGAGAGGTCCCCAGAGTAATTTTGGTCATGTATTCATTCCAATGCATGTGTAGCTATTTTTGGCTTGTTTGCATAATAAATGTCTCTCACGGGTTTTTGCCTTTTAAGTTCGTCCCGGAGTGGCATTTATGAAGAGTGAGATTGTCACTGTCCCTGAGAAGTCTGTGAAAGGGTGATGCTGTCACTACTTCAGTAATGGTTGTGCACTGAAGGAAGGTTTTAATGCCTTCAGAGAGACGTTCTTTTGTAAGCAGGGCACCACGTAGCCTCCACCATACCAAGGCAGGTAAGTCTTAGTTTTCTCTGCAGTGGAGGCGGGGGAGTAGAGGGAAACCCTGCATCAGCTTCAAGACAGAGTCAAGCACCAACACCCAGCCCTTGCAGGTGTCTGTGAAGAAGATACCGGGTTTCTGAATCCAAAGCCTCCATCTCTCAGGTAGAAAATCATTCCCTTCAGATAGTTGTCATCTTGAGGTTTCAGCTCTACTATTTGCATGAAATGATCTCATCCTGCTGTCAAAACAGCCAAGTCCTCACAATTTGTACTCCATCACAAACTAGTAAATATGAAATGTACTTAAATGCAGAAGGCATTCTGTTACCTCCTTGCAGAAGCTGATCAATATCTTCTCTCAGCTAAACTGCTGCTTCAGTTAGCAACAGACAAGCTGTTGGATTTAGGCTTCCTGGGCTGACTTTATTTTTAGCTGGGAGTGGCATTTTTCCTCTGGAAGCTTTCCCTGCCTCACATCACACAGTGAAAGCTGCTCGCTGGCATGACACTTTCCCCTCCTTGCTACTACATTCCCTCTGCTGACGTTGTAGCCTTCAAAACATCAGTTTGCTTATTAGATTACCATGCTGCCTGCAGTCAGGGAGAAAAAAAGCCCTAGTGCACAGCTTGGGCTGAGCATCGTGCTGGGCACCTGCCTGCAAAGGGGCTGACTGGCACTGAGGACACGGCAGGATGAGGCAGGCACTGGGGACAGGCAGGACAGCAGCTGCAAGGAGCTGGCGCGGCAGCTTGGCAGTGCTCTTGACCTCACCAGCACCTGGGACCCTGTTCTGTGCTGATCAGGAATCTTCCAGTTCAGGTCTGCTGGAGGGAGGTAATGGTGTGCTATGCATGGGTGCAGACAAATTATTTTTGTTGGAATTCACACGGGAAAAATTTTTGCCACTCATCTGAGGATTTTGAGGGGCAGCACAGTCAGCTCTGATGAGAACTCAGGTTGGTCCTGACAAAAGCAGTGTGAGGTGGTGCTGTGAGAGACCCCCCACAGCAGATACAGCGTGTCTGGGATTTTGGCCAAAGTCCTCAGTGGGAGGAGAAGGCCCCACAGCATGAGCTGATGGAGACAGGAGAGAATAATGGCATTGTCTCATGTGGTTTGCTCTCCATGTTGAGACCACGTGCATTCCCCAGCAGGACTCATGCTGGTTTCTGTAATCCTCTGATAGAGTTTCCACCAGCTCCACCTCTTGCAATAAGTCATAGTTCAAAAAGCACATTTCTATTAAAGAAAAAACCCACCAAAAAACAATGGGGGAAAACAAGAAGTCATCACAGCTACAATGAAATATTTAACTCCATTTCAGCATCAAATAAATCTTTAGAGAGTGCTGAATATCTGTGGGAGGTGGATGAAGTCTTAAATCTAATGACAGTTTATGGTGAAATGATTTATGCATTGATCTATCTGTTCCAAAATACCTTCAATCTCAAAACTCCTCCCTGCCCTTAAGAGCTGTGTCTCCAAATATTCCCTGCACAGCTGCTGGTGTGTCCAGTGTCCACTGCTGTGATACAATTATGCACAGTAAATATTAGCACTAAGGAGTACTGAATACCCAGGTGCTGGGCAGAATTAATGAAGTTCATGCCTCCTCTGTAGTCCAGGCATGCTTCCTAAGAGAGCAGTGATGTCTTGAGCAGGCAGGTAATAGCAGGCTTCGTACTGAAAAGATGCACAGATGATCCTTTGTCCCCACCTCTAAACCCCACCAGATCAGATGCACAAAACTGGCTGCTGCTGCCTTCTGGAGGAGCATGCTTCAAGAGGGAGAGTCTTGGCAAGCAGAGTATAAATCATCTGTGATATTCCAGCCTGTTTGAACTTTGCACTTTCTTTTCCTCACTAGATAACATTATTGAAATCCTAGTGTTAAAGACCCTCAAGGTCATAATGCAAAACTGAAAGGAAATGATTCTGCACATCCCTGGCAGTCTCTTCTGCCAGGAGGATCTCCAGCTTGGGTCTGTGAACACATGAGCCTGTGTGCCCGTGTGTTTTAAAATCTCTGAATTGTGGTGGCCAGATATGCCTCTAGGTCCATATAGTTTTCTGCTCCTACCACAGTGCATGCATGCATATTGAGGGTTTTCTTTATTATTTGCTTATGTGAAATAAGCCCCCTTGAGCCTGAGCTTTCTTTCCAGCTCAGCTCTTCCAAGAGGAGTCTTTACTTCTGTTATGTCTCCCTAAGGCTCATACTCCTTTAGTATTTAGAGCAGGAAGAACTGCCTTCTCTGCCACATGGGATGAACTGATGTAATGGTTCTTCATCTTTATGCATGAGGGCAAGTACCCACCCACAGTGGTCAAATGGCAGCCACCACACATGTGAGACACTATGTGTTTGTCTATAGTTGTATTTTAGCATCTGTGAAAACAAACGCTTCAGGTCAACAAACTCTGTGGCTTGGACATTTGACTCAGGAAGGACCATCAGAGTGGAAAATGTATTTCCTTTTGTGGTTTTCACCAGCTCACAGTTAATTTCTCTTTGTCGCAGTATCACCGATACTCTTGTCACTTCCCATGTCACTGATATTCCCAGAGTATTCTGAGAAACACATGATATTGTGCAAGCACATGCTCCTGCTTACTTGGAGCCAGCCGTGCTGATTAGCCAGACTGTGGGCAGCACAAAATATCCAGGCTGCTGCTGTTTGAGGAGAGAAAAAAAAGAGGAGAGAAAAAAAAGCCCTGCTAGACATTGTCCTTCCCCTCCAAAAAAGCCCAAAACAAAAATTAAAATTACATTAATTAATTTAACAGCTCACTCCATTAGGAGTAAATATAGTTTCTTAGAGGGCTCCATGATGAAGTACAAGTGCCTCATTAATACTGGATATATTAACCTGGGAGCAGAAGCAAAGTCAGAGAATAGGAAATACAATGAATCCACCAGACCCCACGCAGGGACATTTCCTTTCGTTGCTCAGCTTGCATTCAGATACAGCCTGCTCTCCAAAGACACCATCTGTGCAGGTTTCCAGTGCCTGGGTTGTACCTCTGCAGCACAGTCCTGGCTGGATTCCTCTGACTTTTCAGGGCTTTTTGACCAGGGAAAGAAGCTGTGGGCAGGCTGACTACAAGCCAGACCCCAGCTGACCTTGACGCTGTGTCCCACAAGCTATAAATACTGCTTTCTTCTCGGTATGCTGTGGGAAGAGTTGTCCTGTAAGAAACAGCAATTCCTTGGTCTTCTCAGCTCTCCAGCTCTTCTGATCTCCAGAAGTAACTGCTGGAAATCTGTAATGCCATGCTCTGAGCCAAGCCTGGCAAGTGGACTGTGATGCTTCAGGCTCTTTCATCCCAGTGCAGAACTGAGGTAATTCACCAGTCCCAGTGCTGCACCTTAATGGCACCTTTTCCAGAGAAAAGTAGGACTTTCTGGAGAGGTAGCGGTGGATGAAGGTCACAAACTGGGAGGGGGTCCAGTGAGCACTGAGAGGGGGACAGACTCATGGAGGGGAGTAGAGGGAAAGAAGAGGAGAATAGATCTTACAAGAACAATCCTTGCTCCCTTCTGGCTCTTCCTGGGTAGTAGGGAGCAGAGAATTTCTCTGTGCTGAATGAAGTATCTGGGACCACTTAATTCTGTTTCTCTCTACACACCTGGATCCTTCAGGAGGAAGAATTAGTGGGAATCTCCTTCAGTATGGACAGATGATGATGCATCTTCAATGAGTTGTTCCTGCTCTTAGAGAGGGCACAGACACATGGCTTGCTCAAGGATAACCATGTTAAGTTTGGGACATCTGGCCCACACCTGTGATCAACTCCCATACAAGTGGTGATGGTTTATGTGGGTGTTCACAGAGCCTGGATGTCACTAATGTCAGTAGGGCTTTCCCAGTGATGTGGGGGGTCTGTCCGGCCCAAGCTGTGGGCAGTCCTGTTTTCTGCCACAGGTGAGCTCTTCCCAGGCATTGTCACTGCACTTGGCCATGGTCCGTCCCTGTATAAAACCCTTGTGTCAAGGCCTCTGAGGAGGAATCTCTATTCCTTGCAAGATTAGCCCCTTATGAATATGTAACAGGTAACATTACCTTCTTGAATCTGATATGCCTAGCATAGCTAAACTTCTGTTGTATATAATGGGAAAGTTTCAGTGAAAATAGCATTGCTGATGTCTAACATCCTTCTCTAATTAACAAAGATAATTTTCTGCAATGTATGTGCACCTAATTACCATTCTGCATGATCATTAATATGTACATTCAGTTAGCAGGAGCCTTGCTGCTCAGTCATCTGGAGAACCCTTATACCCCAGAGAGGGAAATTAGGGTAGAAGAAAGTGCCTGGAAGTCCAGTATTGTGCTCTGAACGTGCTTCCATCCACGAACGAGATGCAGGATATTGCTTTGCCCTACCAAGGGGGATACAGCCATGAGTAGTCTTGGGGCTCATCTAATAAACCAAGACACACACTACCAAGTCAGTGATGACTGTAAGCACTCTCAGTATTTTTTGCTGAGGTGGTTATGCACCTCTCACTCTGTTTTCTCTGGGGCTTAGCATGATGTCCATCCTCTCCTACATTCCTCATGAAGCTGGAAACTTCTATTATCAGGCACACAGCGACTCAGGCACAGTCTATTCCGTCCTCTGCTGAGCTGACTGTCTTGCAATCTCCCCTCTTATTAATTCAGCTCTGGCAGGGAACTGAGTGCTTCTTGCTCTGGCTGAGGTGCTAAGTCTGAGAAAGGGAATGCATCATGTTAATCATTGCCATATCTGACCCATGTCTGGTTTCAATAAAGTGACAGGGTGTATGAGAAGGCGACTGCTATGCTCAGAAACGTGGGAAGCATTTGTGGGGAGGAGTGAAACCATGCCAAGATAATAACTGGGAATGGTTTTATTTCCAGAAGCTTGTAGTGGGTCACAGCACAAATCTATAAGGTTAGGTTTTTCCAGGTACACTGCACTGGAGTGCGACAGCACCTTGTAAACACTGACTGACACAACACCACAGCCGCAGTGGGAGGAGAGATATTAGGGTGCCAGCCAGCACCATGTCTGAGTGTGACTCTGAGACCACACATGGCACCTCAATCCCTGGCCTGCAGAGCAGCTGGCAGCTTGCTCCTGCCCCATTCAGCACTTTTTAATTAGATCTTTGCCATGAGTTGGGAATGGTGAGTTGTGTGCGTTAAAGATGAACACATTTATTCAGATTCCCATGAAGCAAAGTTTTTCACTTTTGCAGAAGACTTATTATGGCAAGCACCTTTTTTTGCTGGAGGGAGAGAGTGAGCTAAGTCAAGGAAGAAGATGCTTGTGCCATACTCATTAGTCCAGAAACTCTGGAGGACTGAGTGTAACTCCAGGAGCACCTGGGAAAAGCAGATTTGCTGACAAGTGAAGATCAGATGCCATTAGTTATTTTCCAAAGCAAAAGAGACAAATGAACATTCGAGGCTTGTTCCAAATCACGGTGAAGTCCAAAAGAGCATTTTTTCTAGTGTCAGTGGGTACTGGAGCAGGTTGCCTGTAGAGTCCAAGAATGAGCTGATCTCAGTTCCTCTTTGTTAGCTTATTTATTTATTTATTTTTGCCCGGGAGGTGCAGAGGACTTTCTGCTGATAACGAGTGCACAGTTGACACGTCTCACACTGTGCTTGAGAGCCACAGTGAGTGACTTGTGAGGGTTTGCAGCCACCTCCGCCCTCACAAACGCGGCTGCAAACCCCTGAGGGAGCTGCTGGAAGAGGCGCTCGTTTCACCGCTGGCTCTCCCTCCTCTTCAGCAGCACACAGACTGAAAATCCCACCCTCGGTGATTCAGATCAACAGACGGCCCTGTTATTTCTCAGACTGAGAACTCCTAACATTTCCTGCTGACAGCTATTTTGGGAATATTAAGCCTGAATGTTTTGGTGGAAAGAGAATTCAAAGGGCCACAAGAGCAGGGGAATGAGTGAATGAACCCAAGCAACTCAACAACAGAAAAAATTTTGTAACGCTTTTTTTTAAACACAGAGGGAGCTTTGATAGCTCACATGGCAACAAAGACTTTTGTCATGCAGGCTTCTTGGAGTTAATATGAAAGCATCTCCATTGTGCCAGCATTCCGTTGCAGGAAGCAAAGCTTGTAGTGGAGCGTGAGATAAAAATATTTGTAAGGCTCATCACTTTTTGACATCTCCATTCCAACACTTCCTCCCCAAAGCGGTGTGTGCAGACAGCTCCGCCGTGACTGCTACTTCTGATCTTCAGCCTCACCCAGCAAACACGCTTGGAGCACATGTGCTGATGCAAACCCTGTGAGGAGGTGGAAGAACTTACAGTGACAGCCTGAAACCAATGGGGATGGCTCATCTGTTCAAGGTGAGATCCGGCCTCCAGCGAGCAGTCATTATTCCTCATGCTGAAGCACAAAGGAGCTGAATCTATCTATGAAATTACATTATTATAGAGCAGTGGAAAAAAAATTGATGTCCTGTGGTCACAATTACACAGGTGCTGGGCCATGCTGGAGACCACTACATGGTTTTGTTTAGATTCTAAAAAAGCAGCTGGGTATTCAAGTCATTCAATAAAACAAAATCTCTGACTTTTAGCAAAGGTAGTACAGGCACTAGATTAGGATCTGTGTGACTAATTTCAAAAGCGTAGTTCTTTTTTTTTGGAAGAAAATTACTACGCTTTTTACTTCTCTCTTTTTGCTACCTTCTGCTTCAAGATCTCAAGGCAGAGGAACATTTGTACAAATTACTAACCAAGAACATGCAATATTTATCCACAATAAGTGCTTTTACTTCAAGAGTTCTTTGGAGCAAAATGGTGCATATAAATTCGCATTTTAGAAGAAGATTCAGCCTTTCTACGTCTGTGCAGTGAAGACCCTGACCTGCTAAATATATCCCTGTAGCTAAAAAAGCCTTTATTATCATCCTGGTGCCCAATCATCACGAGCTTGAGTAGATGACATCGTTCACACGGGAATGTTTGAAATGCAGTGTGCAGTACAATTACGGGGAATATAAAGGAAGATATCAGATCACATGGGGCTTGCTATTGTCTAAGAGTGCAGAGAATGTGTCATAGCCATTTGGAAAGCCACATGTTTCCCAAACTCACTTTCAGCCTCCAGGCATATATTTGCACATACCACATGGTAGGACATATCCATCCTCACAGGAGATAGTGTGGCTTGTGTAGGTAAGCCAGAGAATGAATTTCAGGTGGACAGACCACAGTTTGTTGACATGCCTGGACAGTCTGGAATTTGGAAAAAAGAGATAAAGATTCATGAGACTATTCTGGACTTGAAGTTGCTGTGTGTAGTAATTTCTTGCTACTCAGCAGAGTGGACTGAGTAGGAAAATGGAAAAAAAAAAGTATGTAATACTTTGAATTTGAAAGTGAATTTTGATTTGATTGAGTTCAGCAGTCCTGTGTTTGATTTCTGCATTTATTTGTATATTCAAGCTCTACAAGAATGGGGACTTGCCGAGAGAATTTTAAACAGAGATGTTAATGTACTGACCATCGGTGAATTCTGAATAGTTTGCTAGTTATATTCTTGTAAAGTTTACACTGTTCTGTTTTGTTACCTAACTCCCCTTACCAGGGAAGAGAAAGGGAAATAGATGGATATAGCAAGTATTGCATATTATAATTTATAATGGACTGCTCTATAGGGAAGACCTTATTTGCTGATGTTACTGTTGAATCTAAATAATGAATAAATTAGAGAATGTTACAAACTGTTTATACAGAGTTGTCAGACAAAGGTGAAATTCATCCAAAAAAAAATTAGTTGCAAATGGCTTGCTGAGCTTTAGTTCTTACTCCTGTGTCTCCGAGGCACCTTGACTATGCACAGGCCAGTAACCCTCAGTTCCAGCACAGCAGGCTATAAACTCCTCTACCTGACTCGGAGAATCAGAAGAATTTTAATTAAAATATTTGTGAATATTCATGCCCTCTTTCAGCTCCAAAGTGACCTCAAAGCAGAAGCGGGCTTCAGTTGTCAAGGTAAGTTGGTCATTCTCCTTTCACCTCTCTTGATGCTGAATCTTGTGTGAAGATTAATTTTGCATTGTGTCAGAGTAACAGCAAGGGGCTTAGTCCATTAAAGGCCCTACATTTTGGATGGTGAAGCTCATTTGTGCCTCTTGACTCTCAGCACAGCATGGGTGGGGTGAAAATAATGCGCAAATGTCGTGTCTAATGTAGAGTAGTGGTTGTTGCCACCTGGAAAAGGGAGACTTAGATCAGTGATCACTCAGCCAGCATAGAAGTCTGCAATCTCATGTCAGTGCTGATGGGTTTGCTTCTGTTAACAGGCTGCTGTTAGCATAACCTCTTTTGGGAAAAGTCTTTTGGATACAGGACATCTCTGCTGTGTTAGTGACCTACAGAAATAATAATAAAAAAAACCCATTTTGCCTAGACACTTTAAGTTTTAAAGCACTGGTGTAGGTCCTTAACTTCCTGTCATTTTTCCTCATTATGTTTGTGACATCTAATTATCACATGGATATGAATTCTGAAGCGGCCCATGCCCTCTCCCTGCCTATTCCTATTTCAATAAAATGAAGATTATAATGTCTGCTGATCTCACAGGGGTGCTGTGAGGGACCATTTTATGGCCTTTTGTCTTAGAAGAGAAGCTATAAAAGTTCGTAATGTCTTATTAGTGATGCAGATCAGTTTGGAGTGTCCATAAAGGCTTTTCAAGACACTTTGTATGAAGTGTTTTGAACCAGTGAGGGCCCCCCATACTCTGTGGTGTTGCAGGTTGATGGGGCTCATCCTACCTCAAACACCCTGGGATGGGAGACATAGATTACTTTGTCTTCACAGACATGCATGGAGAAATGGGAGAAACAGTCTGTTGGAAGAAACAACTCAGGCCACTCATTCTTCCCACTCAGTTACCCTAAACCTGCTTGTCCCCCTGTTCTTATCAAGGCTTGGATTATTTTATTTTATTTTATTTTATTTTATTTTATTTTATTTTATTTTATTTTATTTTATTTTATTTTATTTTATTTTATTTTATTTTATTTTATTTTTAAAATCCCCCTCTCTCTAAACAGTCTCTAAGGGAGGCACTGGATTATTGTCCTTTGGCTTTCCCATTTGAGATTGAGCTGAGATTAGCCAGTGCATAACTCCTGCCTCGGTTGCAGTGCCTTTGCTTTGATGCAAATATTTCAGCTCTAAAGTCGTCATCTCTCCCCAGCAGCTGCCAACCACACCCCCACCCTCACAGGGTGTTGTGTCGTGGGATCCACATGGGCAGAATAAATAGACATATGCTCAAGTTTCTCACATACAGGTTATGCAAGACTCACCCCACCCTTCCAAACTCTCTTTGGTCTGGTTCACTTTCCCTCTCTGCCTGACTTTCTCCTGTTGTGATTTTGTCAAGTGAATCCTTTTGGGAGAGTCATTGGACTCTCCAGGACAGTGCCATAACCGAAACAGCATACCAGAGCTGAATGAACATTATAACAAGCTCTTCTGCAACCTTTGGTCTAAAACAAACACAAAAACAAAATCTGAGAGAGAGTTGCTGTTATTATGTTGTAGAGACTGTGATTTCCCTTGCTATGTTTTGCCACTGTCTTGTTTTTCACTTTCCACCTCTGCTCTGTATGAGATTACAAGACTTCAAAAGCATTTAGCTATCACCCAGAATATAAAATCTCAGCATGACCTGCTGGTTAAATCATAATCCACTATGATACAATACGTGCCATCTCTTCTCTAGATTAAATCTAACCAGGAAAGAGGAGCCCGTAGCATTTCCTCATCCATCCTGTGAACACCAGCCTGGTGGGAGCAACCAGGACCACTGCTGTGAGCGTCCTACTGCCCATCTCAGAACAGGATGTGTGGGAGAGGTGGGATCTAGTACAAACAGCTGAAGTTCTGGTGTGAAGGAGAAAGCAGCCCTGTCTCCTGCTGTTTGCTGCTTTTCTTTGTCATACTGCTCTCAATAACACCATGGAATGGTGCTGTCCAGTGGCCCATTGTAACCACTGGAGATACAGTTGTGCGTTGTTTGTGAGAATCGTCAGGGAGGTGGGAGCAAGCCTTTGTTCTCACCACAGTGTAGCACCATGTGGCCTGGATTTAGCTCCTGGCCCTGCTCAACCAAGATAATGTCCACCTTCTTTGAGGAGTTTTTTTTCCTTTCCCCAAAAGCCAGTTCCAAAAAGGAAAATTGTTCCATCTTTAGTTCTAGCAGGTGTGAAAGCCTGTTTATAAATCAACAACCCACACAGCATTATGAGGGATCAAACCTTATTCTTTCAAGGTCACTGAAACTGGCTTATTATAATGCTGGATCTTCTGGTGTGCAGTCACAGCCCATTTTAAAATATTTGGATACTGTCTCTCAGAGCAAGTTTATGACTGGCTGTGTGGATGAAATGCTCTGCATGAGCTTTCAGAGGGCATCCCATTGGCAGCATCTGCTACATGTTCCCACATACAGACCAACCACATGAGCAATCACAAACAGAAGGCTGAAATCAGGCCTTGGTCAGGTCTGCACAAAAGCTTCTGCCCCTCTCCTGGGGTTTGCCAGGGCACAGTGACAGCAGGGGGGGCTCACCCTTTGTGGGATCATCTTTACAGGTGCAGATGTGGTCAGCCCTGAGGATGCTAGTGCAGCTGATGAGGGGAGGCAAGTGAGGACGGATTTACCTCCTGCAATCAGCAAAGAGGCTTTTGCTTTAGAAAGGTTTGCTACTTTGGAGGGTACAGGTACTGAGAGCTGGAAAGGAGCATGGAGGTGGAGTTGGTCAGCCATGAGTAAAATACAGGCTCTTGGGTCCATGGTATATGTGGTTCAGCACCACTGCTGACATAACAGGTTTGTTTTCTTCCCTGTCACACTTCCACAGTATATTGTATCCAAATACCACTAAAGAAATGACATGACACAGTATCAGAACATTTTTCCCTCCTTGTAGCAAGAATATATAATAATCTCTCTGGAAAGCACATCTCAGACTATTTCCAAGAACAATAGATGCTTGTAAGGCATCCAGTGAAGTCAGAATAGCTGGAGGCTGCAAATCACATAATAACTTTTTGTGCTTGCATAGTGTTTCATTTTCAGACTGATCTAAGTAGGACACAGGAAATAAACAGATTTTTTTTTTTTTTTTAATGGTTACTTCTCAAGTTGGTAACTTTTTTGGAAAACCAGGACTTGCCATCTTAATTATCATACTGGTAAAAACAGGATCATGCCACAGAAACAGGGCTCCTCTGTGGATGCTCCTGATCTTCAGAGCAGACTGTGGGAGCAGAAGGAGAGTACTGGGAGTCTGGAAGAGGATTTACAGGGCACAACATGTGGTGTAAGATGGAAGCAGGTCTCTGAAGAGGTCTGGGTGGTATCCAGCTCATGCTGGGAGTGGGGCTTCCAGCAGGTATGGGCTGTAAAGATGCTCTAGTCTCTCTAAATGTTAAATGTTGCATGATAATTTCTGGCACTAGGGAAAAAGAAAAAAAGAGATCATCATAGAAACTCATGCTTGATTATTCTTTATCATGACTTGATAAAGTCAGGGAACAGGAGGCCCTAATATTTAAGATCCATTTTGCTACCTATGTATGACAAAAAAATCCAGGTTTCACTTGGCCTGTCTTGGGAAATGAGATGGTGTTACTAGACACCCTTCAGGCTGGGATTAGGTCCCTGGTGTACTGTGTTCTTTTCAACGGTGTGGAAAAAATCACAACAGGCTCCTAATCAGTTCTATTATATATTGCTGCTAATTAAGGTTGCATAGACTTGGATTTGAGGAGGATTTTGAAGAGACTGAGAGCCTATTTGTGTTTGCTTTTCTGCTGAAAACCATTTAAAATTTTTTCATTAAGCTATAGAAAACCAGATCATAATGTACAAAATCATATTTGCTGGAGAGGGTTTTCAGCACTCCCTAGGAAGAAGTCATTTATGATAATCTGAATTACCAGGATTTGGCAGGAGGAGGTGGAAATGGAGGAATTAGTAAAATTCCAGGCTCTGTTTTCTGACTGTGTCACTGTCACCCATACTCTGGGCAGCTGCCTTGTACTACCAGGCAGAGAGAGATGGGTGCAACAAGACACTGCTTTGAACAGAGGCCAGGTAGCCAGAGTTATGGCACTTAAAACTGGGGCTGTACTTTTTTCCTTTACATGATTTTCAACAGAAGCTGGGTATCTATGTATGTGCTTTGGCACAGGGGCATGGTGGTATATCCTACATGCCTGATGCTTAATAATATTCAGTTGAAATATACAGTATCTTCTAGTCTCAGAAAATACTTCTATCAGCAAGTCATTCACTTCAGTATCAGGACAGAAAAAACAATTCAGCAAATATATTCAGGAAATACAAAAGCATAGAAAAAAGCAGATGCATTTAATGGACTTGGCAGTAGCATCTTCAGCCCAGAGACTTTCCTTTTGCAGTTTCTGTGATTTGACAGAATCTTCAGCAATTGAAGTATTTATTGGTAAAGAAATCCACTTTTACCTCCTTCTTCCCTCTCCCCTCCAATACATCCTTACATATATCTTTACATGCATACTTGCCATACAAATGTGAGGACACCCAGTAGGGATAGGGGAATGCTGAGCTCCAGAGCCTTCTCTGTCTGATTTGTAGTTTTGAAAGGAAATTTGGCTATTGAGTTTTAGGATATTTTTGGATATTGACTGTCCTTTCTCTTGAAATTCTTTCACTCAAGTTAAAAATACTTGAATATGCAGAGAAAAACATACTTGAATATTTGGACCTAAACCTGACACTCAGCTACTCTTGCTGGAAAAGCACCCAATCCTTCTCACCTTGTCTGAGCTGGTGAATATTTACCCATTTCAGTCTCACTCCACTTTTTGATGTCTGAAATTTCCCCTTTCTCTGACCCTCCACCACAATCAATTTATAGCCCACTGCCAAAAATCAGGCACCTCTGCCCACTCTGTCTTGAGTGTTTCAGATCATCTTGTGTCTACTCCACTCCACAGAGTAATTCCACATTTCCCATCTACTTCTCTGGAGCCTGACCTTGTGCCAAGGTTCTTCCTCAAATGCTAACCCACGCCTGAACCCCTTCCCCAGGGTTTTCTTCATGTGGCTTTTAACCATGCCCTGTGTCAAAAATCAGGCACCCAAGGATGCCTGTTCTCTGGATCACTTCTCCATGGTCGTAATGACCTGTTCCCCTGTGCATCTCTTCACAGAACTTAGAGCACCTGGCAGAAAGAGTGGATGGGGTTTTTCATGCATCTCCAGCTTCTTTCCCTTATTGTTGTGGTAGTTCAGTATGCTCCATCCCTACTGCAGGGAGGGCCAGAGCCACAGACCTTTGGAGGTGAAAAGGACCAGACTTCTGACCACCTGCATCCTCCTCAGTATGGGAAGGAAACCTGGAGCCCAGATGGAAAACTGGCCCTACACTGACCTTTTCTTTTTCTTTGCTGGAAAAGAGGGGAAAAGAGATTTTGGACAGTTGAAATGGATTTTTTGTTTTGTTTTGTTTTGTTCTGGTCATCCAACTGAAAATATCAATTATTTCCACAGCCACAGGCACTCTGCCAAACTCCCGCTCCTCATGACTAGCACTCCAGTGGAAATTTATGGATTTACTATCATAGAAGATTCAGCCTCAGCTCTTTGGTTTCTATAAGCAACGTTTTGCTCTTCTTTATGGCTACTCACACCTCTTCAGAACTCAGTGCTAACAGCACTGCTCTGTGTACATCTGCACATCTGCTACCTGAGGTTTAAAGCTCTTGACCCAGCCATGACCCAGCCACTCCTCTTCTGTTGGAGCTGTGCCATTCTTGGCCTTTTTGCTTGTGTTTTGTGTAGTCCAAGGTGTAATTCAGCTGTTGCCACCATTTCCCAAACACCTACATTGCTTTTATTTCTTACAGCTGAGACAGCGGCCAAAATACTTCATGCTACTAACCAACTCTGTGTTTAGCTTACTAGGTTGTAGGACTACCTTGCCATTAAGGCTGCCTTTCCAGGAAAGGGCACAGCTGGAGTGTACTTTGCTCTACCTCCCTGTGTGCAAAACTGGAGTGGAGTAGCTGGGATCAAGCGTGGCACACCTTGTGGTAAATTCCGATGTGTTGGCAAACTCTCCTGTCCAGTTTGCTGCCAGTAGGAAAGACGTGATCAGCTACCAAGGGAGCAGAACATAATGGATGTGGGACACCCTCCTCAAAGGCTCAAACAACAGATGGCTCTTTCAAGGCTTAAATGATGACCTCTTTCCTTGGGAGATGAAGGTATGTATTTTTAACAAGGTCCCTCTAAAGTGCTATAAAGGGAAGAGCAAAGACATCAGGGAGGTCCCAGAGCTTGGAGACTCCCCAGAGCATACACAATGTGAGTTTTGTGCTTACAGCTGGATGAATGCACAATTCTTTCCTTCTACAGGAGGGATGGCCTGACATCTTTAAACCTGGACTTGGTGTTTTGGTCAGCTTATGACATTTTTGATCTCTGTATCTTTGGATTCCATATGAACCAGACAGGATTTGGGAATGGAATTTCTCAAACAAAACCAAGGATCTGGAGCATGATATCCTGATGAAAAAAAGTATGTGTTTCCCGATTAGCACGTGCTTATTCATGGAACTCATTTCTTCTGTGGTTTACAAATCTAGTTGAAGTTTGACTGCAAACTCAGTAGTATTGGTGACACATCATCAGTGCTGCAGAAGTCAATAAAAGTACCATTTCTGCCACAAAAATTCACCATGAAGCAATGTACGTTTTCCAGCACTTTTGTTCATACTACACTTTAATGCATAATGCAGGTTGGTTTTTTTTTTTTTTTATTCATTAGATAATAGATACTTCAGGTAATGAAAATTCATTCTGTGTAGCAGAAATACCAAGAAGAAGTGGATTCTTATAGCTGTTCAAGGGCTCAAAAGTGGATACTTGTATGCTTTCATGTTTGATTCTTGTTCCACATCACTTCAGAAGCATAATTTTTGTTGACAGAAAATTGGCCAGGCTTAATAAAACAAGGTATTTCTATATCAGCTTTTGAGTTCTTTCTAATGTGTTGTCATTTTAGGAGCTAATTGACTTCATAGGCAAGTTACATTGGGACCAAATTTTCAAAGGCTTATGGCTCTGTGGAAAGATAATCCATAGGAAAATTTCTAAAATAACACTAGCAAGGATTAATCTGTTTTATTTCCCAGGTCTACAGGATGCAGAGCACCACTGAATATTGTTTCAGGGAAAGAAGACACATACTTAAACTGCCAGCTCGTGTGATTCTCCCAGTGTCCCACATGGGTGGCACAGGGGCCATTTTGTCACTGTCTGGAGAAGCAGAGCATCTCAAAGCACCTTCTGGTTGGTGCAACAGGAAGCTGCAGGGCTGACCACTAGATGTAATTCCAGATCCCTTTAGGGGTTTACTGCCTCCGTCTCCCAACAGCAGCTGCACAGTTTCTGAACCTGCTACCTCCAAGGGAACCTGAGCTCCAAGAGCTGAAGTTGCTCAATTCAAGGGAAATAGATACACTTTTTTCCTTGGATGTTACTGTCTCCCATTTTGTTTTGTAAAGAGAAGCAAATCACCCAAGAAGACTTCCGAGTCAGCTTGTCAGAAGATATTATGCAAATTACCAAATCGCATGGGGTCATATTTAGAGCAGGCAAGCTAAAAGAGAGAAGTGTTTAGCTATAACATAGTTTGAATTAACTGCCTGACTTTGAGGCACGAGATTGTCAAGTGACTTGCTCACTCAGATGGCATGTAATGTTGGAGGAAACCAATCATGTATCAGAACTTTCCAGTATAAGCAATTGTATGGTCTATACAATATGTATGTGTAAAGAAATTAGGACATACACATACACACATACACACAACATGCACACACACAGAGACACATATACTGCTCAATTGTACCCTCTTGTAAAGTCATCCTGATTGAAATTACCATGTAGTTCACAAAGTCAAGGATTATTTTTTTTTTTTCATTTTTATTTCATTTTAAAACTCTCATGCAATTCTTCTTGTCTTATGACTTTCAAACCTGTAGGCCTGAAGAGCAATCCAACAAAGCTTTGGAACGGGAATTGGCTAAATGTACTATTGTTTCTACTTTCAGCAGGAGACCCCTAAGGCCCCCTGTTTTACAGATTTGTGCAACTCATGTTTTGGATTACATTTCTTGCTAAATGTCAGAGGCAACAAGAGGATGATTATTGAAAGGGCAGTCACTGCTCCCAGGCCAGCCCTTCCTCCTTCAAACAAGAGGACCACTCAAAACTCTTAGGGTCTGCAGGTAAAAAGCAGATGTGCAAAGTGCATAGTGCATAGGCTCCAATTTGAAATCCTCCATGGCTCTTTCCTAACTTGCTCAGCAGCTCTGGAAATATTTGGACAGAACATGAAGTCATTTCTGCTCAACCCCTGCTCAGCGCTGGCTACACCAACAGGCACATTTCTCTGTTTATAGTAAACAGAAGTCCCCTCTGCATCTCCCACAAACTGCAATGCCTGTGTGAAATGTGAATGAACAGGACTGAAGAGAAGCAGCATGAGGTCCAGAGAGGTCAGGCTGAAGCACAGGAAGAAAAGCCACTGTGGCAATTGCCATTATGGTGCAGCGGTTTGGGGTCCTGCTGAACTACCGATCAAAAACACCCCATAAGCAGGGAAAGCGTCATCTTCTTGCATCATAACCCTTCTCTGTGAGTATGAGAAAGCTGTCTGTTTCAGTTCCAGCAGCTCAGGCTGGGCAGGGGATTCTGAGCATGATGGCCCCTCATCCACAGGGCTCTCCTCTCTGGGACAGTCACACAATTGCTGGCTGTTGTGGCCACAGAGCTGGGAACCCTGCTTGTAGTCCTGCGTGCTTGGTGACATCTTGAAGGTGTTGCCTTCCAATGGCTGATCAAGACGGAAGGTAAGTGGGCATGTTTCCTTGAAGCTGGAGCTCCACAGGTTCACAGAATAGTAATACTAATAATATTACTAATGAAAGTTTGCTGAAATTACTGAATTTTGCATATCAGATTTTCCCAAAGATTTCCATACCTATGTTAGAGTCAATTACATCTTATTTATCTACTCTGTAAGTAATCAAGTTCAGAGGCAGGCCTTGAATTCCTGTGAATGATATAAAGCTGCCCACACCCCCAGTGCAATCTCTGAAACAGCGTGTCAGTGTCTTCAAGTGAAGACGTGGCAAATACTCCCAAGACTCCCATCAGGGGCTGTATTCTCCTTCCTGTGCTGCAGTCAGATAGCAAAGACTCCTCAAATGGGTGGAGGAAAATCTCCTTACACAAGCATTGCACATGCTGGTTTTAGTCTGTCAGTTCCTCACACCATCACATTCCCACCTCCCACCCCCCACTGCTCTCTGTAACCTGGAGTTAAGAAAGCAGTTCATCTGATAACTCCAGGAAAGGTCGCAGCATTTGGTTTAGCATTTTACTGAAAGAATAAGTAGCCTGGTTCTCTGGAGTGCCAGGGATTATGATCTAGTGGCCTGTGCACAGGACCAGGAGTTATAAATTCCTAAATCTTAATCCCAGCACTGACAATTACTCCTCTGGCAACCTTGAGCAAATTGTTTAACCTTTCTGCTTCTGCCTCTCTCCACTGCAAAATTGTGAATTCTGCCTCACTAGGTTTTTTTGAGAGTTAGTTTTTTAATGTGTGTGTTTAATTGTCTGTCTGATGGTGTTGGTTGTGCTCTGTATGTTTGTGTCTAACACAGTTGATACCTGCTTCGTGTGGATGTTCAGAGCCTGATGGAGAAATCTCAGACAGAAGTTTCACCTCACAAAGAGATCTTCCAGGAGGCTTGGGACAGGAAGAAGGAATGATTACAGGAGGCTACAGGAGACCATTGACCTGTCAGATTGCCTTTCCTGTAGGAAACTTTCCTGGTTATTTCAGAGTGGGGGGAGGAGTGGGGCATGGGCATCACTGTCTCTTGATGCATCAGACCATAAGGATCTCCCGTAACTGCCTGCTGCAGAAAGTGGGATTGTGGCTTGGAAGAGGAATGATGCTGTAGATGAGCAACATGGTATTTACGCTGCAGATCTGCTGTCAAAAGGTAACTGAAAAATTTACTTTTAAGAAATATGGAATCAGTCCCTTCATGACAGTTGCACCCTGAAAAGAGAATGAATGAGGCAGCAGTATATGCTCCGACAGTTTCACTTCTCTCCACACTCACCTATCAGAGTTACTTTATGTGCCATTAATTAGACTTAATAGTCTATACTTTATCTCCCTTGTCATAACAAATCAAATATGAAAGATTCCAACAAAAAAAAAAAAAGCACTCAAGTGATATCAACATTAACGAGCTCAGTTTTCCTGACAACCTGAATTCAGCTCCAGCATCTGCTTAAAGTTGAGCATGTGCATAGGTGTTCTGTAGCCTGATACAGTATCAAGTGAAGGGCAAACCTCCAAGGTTGGGTTGCTCAGCCTTCCAAATTGATGTTAGTAGTTCTGCCCTGGGCAAGTTATGGTCTCCATTCCAGTGGCATTGTTTGCCTAAACAAATAGATGATGTGTGCCTTTCATTTGCCACTGATCTTCAGCTTAAGGGCAAGTCCCTCATTTGGAACCCAAATTTTCCAGCTCAGTGGCTACGTTTTTGCTTCCAATCTGGCTGCTTATATATGAATTTTCAGTTAGGCAGGATATCAGCTCTGAAAACTTTGGCTCCAGGCAGCAACTGCATTTCAAATAAGCTAGCCTACAAGCTTATATCACAGAAATGTGCTACACTCAGAGCTGGGGATGGGGACAGCTCTCAGAGATGCTACCCAACTATTTGGTTCCAACTTGGGTCATTATATACTTGCTTTCACATTCTCAAACTTGAAGGACATGAGCCATGAAAGTTGGAAACCTAAAAGACAGAAGTGTCATGTCCTTTGAAGCCAACAGTTTCCCTGATCTCACTGAAAGTTCTTAACACCTTGATGGGTCAAAACTGTATGCTACAAAAATATTGTCTGGAGCTTTAAAATATTTTGGCTTCCAATCCTGGCCCAAATATGGAGGAACAAATTAATTCAAAACAGGAAGGAAAAGATCCCAAACTAAAGTGCTCACATTTTCACTTGATCATGTGGGGTTTGACTTGAATTTCGTTGGCGGGAGATTGTTCAGCTGTGCTTATGTTTTTATTCCAAGTGTCTTCATGCACTCCAAAATGAGCACTAATACAAAAAGTAACATGGCAGAAAATAATCTAAATTTATGCCTTCAGAACAAAGCCCAGAAATATGTGCTGCCGTAAAGATTCCTGCTGTGCTCAGAATCTTTATTGGCAAACTCCTGCAGGAACAAAGAGCAGGTAAAGGCATGACTTGAACCAAGTTCCTTCTCACTGCTGCAGTGAGAAATCAGTCCCTGCTGCTGCCAATTAGAGGGCTAATTGAGAAGTGGATCCTGAGCCCTTGGAGATTTGCTATCTCAAGGAAATTTCCTGCCACTGTCAATGGTGCTGTGATACAAAGCCAGGCAAAAGCTGAGCTAACAGTTGCTGGGATAAGCATTGTGAGGGAAAGTGCTGCTTGGGAAGAAAAGTGTGATGCTTCAATATTTATGCAATGTTTAAAGAGCATATGAGATTTGGAAGAAAATAAGAATGCAGGCTTGCTTTCTTGAGATTCGAGGGCTTATGTCCCAAAGACCAGCAGCAGGTTATGTCTAAAACTGCTTGGCATTTGGCATTAAAGTCTCTGGAAATGTGGTGTGCTGGACTTTTCCCATGGCCAGAGCATTTCAGGCTCTTTCCTGATGAGGCCTAAGATAATGTTATTTATTTACAAATTCTTCCAGAGTGTCTATTTTGTATTAACCACTGACCTTTGTCACCTTCCCTCTTGAGCTAGTCTTACCCCAAAAGACACCTGAGCTGAAGAGTTGTTAAGACCTAGCGCAAATTCAGGACTCTTATGTGAAATCAAAAGATTAAATCTAGATTAAATCTGATTGCCTACTGGTGCAGCCTCACAGAAATTGTTTAAGCTTAAACTAGGGATGAAATTGTCTCAGTCATTAATTACTTTGAGTACTTACATTTCCTTGCCTGAGAAACATTTAATACTCGTTTATTTGTTGCAAAAAGGTTTTACATGAGAGCCAGTATCTGGCATAGAAGGAAAGATAAGCAAACTATCCCAAATTTCCAGGAAGCTATAATCCTCAGGGAATTTTCTCCTATCTAAATTGGAACTACCTCAGTAACAGAATGTTACTGAGGGATACTTTAATATGAAGGAGTGAAGCAGATCTTCCATTGTGATTTGCCATGCAAGTTCTTGGTAAAGGTAGGGCTGAATCTCAACATAAGAATATAGCTGGATCACCACCCCACCCTGTACCATCATTTTGCCTTTCAGAAGGGTTCATTTTTTCCCCAGATGCTTTTCCAAGTTCCCTTGCCAGACTCTGCACTTTTAAGCTGTGACTGGCAACAGATTCACAGCAAACCAGTATGAAGAAAGAGGATTTTCTCCTAGGATTCCTGACCTGAGCAGAAATAGGCAGTACTGGAAATAGTGCAAAACCCATCTTCTTGAAAACATTCCAACCCATTTTTTCAAACTGTAGACATTTGGGCAGTACAGATGAACTCTGGATAACCACCCAAATTTTTGGGTTTACTCATCGCTAAAAATATCACAGACTGGAGGGCACTGTCCTGAACTGAGTCTTCAGGCATTTTGAAATTCACCCAGCCCTGGCTGAAGTGATCATTATAATCTGGCAAGGAAAGCAATCTGGATTCCAAACTGTAGCTATTTTTGAAATCATCTTGCCAAAGCCCTGTTGGAGCCTGAAAAGAAAACCATTTTAGCCTGAAAAAGATGATCAGTAATTTCTTACTCTTGATGTAGCATTTGTTTATAAGAAGCATATAACTGTAGGTAAATTGCATACATCTTATCAACTGTTAAGATTTTTAATCTTGCTGTAGAGTCCAAAATAATAGTTATAACATTTTAAAAAAGCCTCCAAACTCTGTTACAAATTTTAGTTACCACCTACTCATGGCCTCCCACACACTCCAGGAAACCAGCTAGATTTCCCAGCTGCTCTGCAGCAAGCTCTTTACAAGCACCAGTACAATTATACTCTAAACAAGGCTGGAGGTTTCCCTTACAGATGACTTCACTATCTTTTCTCACAGTACAATAGGCCAGGGATGTCAAGCCATATGGTGGGCACATGCACGAGGGTGGTCAGGTGAAACAACAGTAAGGAAGTCTGGTTGCATTCAATGCATTTGGGAATTCCCTTCCCAAATAAGCTTGTTATTGATGAAAAGAGACAAAATAAAATGTTCAAGGCCAGGTTGCATGGGGCTTTGAGAAACCTGATCTAGTGAAAGATGCCCCAGTGCATGGGGGGTGGGGTTGAAACGAAATAATCTTTAAGGTCCCTTCCAAACCAAATAAATCTATGATTCCGTGAAAAGCAACATTAAAGGGCAGCTTGCAAGAGTGGTAGTGGGCAGGCTGTTGTCAGCAACACCCATCCTGGGAAAGCCATTTGTGTAAAGAGTGGGAGAGAGCAAGGGTGATAGGAGATTATGATCAAGGCGAAGAAGATCCTAAACAGAAATAAGTGAGCAGGGTGTGAAATCCAGAGAAAGGACAGTGTGAGCCATAGTACAGTGATTGAGAGTAGAAGATGACAGCAGTATTACCTGTTTTTAAGTGTGTGAAAGGAGGGACTCAGGGGTAGTGGTGGATTGTTGGCAAATTTTATACTGTTTTTGCCTTCTATATCCATGAGGCAACAATGGATTAATTTAATAGGAATTTATGACCCAATAAGTGATATTTAAAAGACTCAATGATGCATTTAATAACTAAACATTCTTCCTGATTAGTGCTCATTTGATCTCTTGAGGATAGTGCTCCATCTGAGATTAAAAAAAAATGCCTTTGTCTCCCTATAGTTCATGCCAGAGTCTAAGGGAGCTGCAGAGCTCACAAATATCTGGGGAATTAATTTTCCTGAGAATGTATGAATTATATACTTTATACTTCTTTGGTTGCTCTCTCATAGCATCCTTTTAGAAGGATGCAGAAGTTGGAAAGAAGAAATCCTGCTGATTCTTCATTAAAGTGGTTTTTTCCTTTCTTTGTCAGATTTATGAAGACTGTTTGAGCATTAATGCAAATTCTTAGCCATTTGCAAAGGTGAACAAAATTGATCTCAAGTAATCTGCATGAGTTCAGTAATTTAAATAAAACTGAAAAGGAATGAACTTGTGCCACTTGGCAGAGGCTGTGTTTCTCCTCTTTTCTGAGTCACATTTTCAGTAATGTGCTAGCTTGGATTCTTAGCTCTGCATGTGAGAGGCAGAGAAGAATCAGAGGTATAGAGAATGGGAAAAGAAGCACTATTTTTGATACTGAAATTTCACATCTAGAGAGACTACTCCTTGTTTAATACTCCTAGTCCTGAAGATAATCAGGAATGTGCAGTATCCTAGGAGAAATAGATTGCTGTATGTCTCTGGTCACAGCTCTTCTTTGGTATCCCTTACCTTTTTGGGATTCCCAATAAGGAGAGGAAATCAGCCTTCCACTTAATCTTGCAAAGGTTTCTCTCTTTCCCTCTAAATCCCTCAAACCCAGTTAAATCAGTTTCAGGGAAAGGGGCAGGAGTATACCCTAGTCATTTACCCCACTGCTGTCCTGAACTTACAGGCAAACCCAAAACGTCTGCTGCAGTCCAGGCAGTGCATCATTTTAAACCTTCTGTTGTAGGAACTCTGAAAGCAGGATTTGTATCCAGAGGCCACCAGCTGATGAATGGTGGCTGTTTCCTTCTGGTTTACTCTGTGACTGCCTTCTGAAGTTAATCAACATCCGACAGACACGGGCAAACAAACCTTTGCCCGTCTCAACAGCCTTGTGTTCTCCTTCAGGTTACTGTGACTCAGCAGATGAGGGAAAACACTGAAGTACTTCTTTAGGTTTTCCTACAAATCACCCATCACAGAGAGGGATTTGGCCACCCACAGCAGAGTAGGAGCTGGTTCCCTTTTCAGAAGCCCCTTGTCTGCATGCTGGCTTTGCTGCCTTTAGCTGAACTCCTCAAAGAAGAGTTTTATAGGCAAGTGCATCAATATTGACTGGATCAGCCTTAATTTAATAACCATTCCTCCACAGTAAGGAGAAAATGCTACCTCCCTGAATCCCCCATGCCTGCTCCTACCATCTCAGAAACCCCCTCCACTTCCCATGAGATCCTGCTAGCTGCAGCAGTGCAGGAGTTTCGCCCATTTTATTTAGCACAGACCAGCCTCCACCACCCCCCTTTGCTTTATTTCCTCATAAGAGTCACAAAACTTTTGATGACCTTCCCTTTTGCTCCTGAAGAAAGGTTAACAACCCTTGGGGCTTTTTGTTTTTCCTTTCCCTTCAAAAGTCAACTTAGTTTTAATGAAAAAAATAAACAATACCATTGAAATGTCCCCATGGATCCAAGCCTGGTTTAACTCAGCAGAAGGGCACTTCCCCTCCTTTCTTTTGTCCATTAGGCTTGCCACTGAAACCTGTACTTGAATTTCAATGCTTTTTTTATATGGGCATGATATATCGCCAACTTTATCCTGCTAAGTTTGTTTCTCAAGCTCATTCTTTATAGCATCACAATAAAAGCATTATAAAAATCATGGCTCCCTACAAAAAAAAAGTTTCTCAGAGCAGTTAACACAAGAAGTCATTCATGAATGATGCAGAAAATACTTGTACTTTCTGTGTATATGCAGTTTGTATACTGTGTTATTCTAATGACCTGTAAATAAAAATCTGTATATTTGTCCACAACTTGATCTAGAGTTTTACGCAGTAATGCCCATTCACAGAGCCAGCCCTGTCTACTGTGTGACAGATTGACACATACACAAATTCATTCTTATTTGAAATATCAAAATAAAAGTGCCTTCTGTACTTTCTACAGAATATTCTACCTTGAAGTGGGTCCAGGTAGTTTCACTGTAGGTGCAGATGAATTTTCTGCCATTCATATCACTGCTTAAATGTATTATTCATTCAGGATGATTGATTTGGTGTTCTGTCCACGTTGCTAAAATGCTACTATCTGTTCCTCCGTCTGTTAATCTGTTTTGGTGTCTTACAGAGACAGACCTATAGACAACAATTTTTGTTTCTGTTGAAGTAGTGACAAAAAAAAAATCATAAAAAAGGAACTGTTTGATCTTTGAATTCATATGCATTAAAAAAAAATCTATACCACTGAGATGACTGAGTAGCCAAAAGGACAGATTTTTATATTCTGCCAGTGGTGTGCTAGAAGCACGGTGCATTTGTTTCTGCCTGATTAGTCAGATGCTGGGGCTGGGGAGCCAGGAGGAGGCATCGCAGCAGAGGAGGGAGATGCTTTCCGTGAGATCATGACCTCCATTCCAGTGTCATTTCACACCTCAGGCAGTGATCTTGTTACATCTCATAAGCTAAGCAAGGTCAGCCCTGGTCAGGCTAAGCGCTTGAATAGGAAACTTCTAAGGAAAAACTTAGGCACTGTGGAAAGCAGGGCTGGTGGCTGGGTAGGTGACATTATTCTCTTGGAGTTGGTACAAAAGACGTGCTCTTCTAAGAAGCCTCTGTGCATCCGCTGTGGCTCTGCTCCGGCAGCTAAAGGCGCTGCCTCTCAGGTGAGCCAGACCCAGAGGCTGCAGCAGCTGAAGTTATTAACAGCATTTCTTCCCGTTTCCCCCCCAGAGCAGAGGTGCTAACCCCACTGGCTGCCCAAGCTCCACACTGGGTGATTACAAGTGTCCCCAGAGCTCCCTGCCGCAGTTCCCATACCAGAGGTCACACTACGCCCTGCAGCTTTGGCAAGCTGGCCCAGCCAGCACTGCTGGCAGACTCTATCCCCAGGCGACCTGCAGTTCAGGAGGAGGCAAATTGAACATATGTGCTGGGAAAGAAAACTCTGCTGTTTTGGAAGGGTGCTTACTCATGAAATGGAAATCATGAAAAGCCAAGAAATGCTCATGTGAAAATCAGCTTGGTGCCTCCAGCTCTCCTGATCCTTTCCCTTGTGTTCCCAGTCATATCTGTCTTATCTTCTGAGGAGTCTTGACTCATCTGAGATACAAGCCCCTATGATCTCCACTGTCTGCTGCAAGAAAGTGTTACACCCCTCATGTCCTGGCAGGAAGCTCCTCCTGCTATTATGGGGTGAATGTCTCCTATTTTTGACAGCAGTATCAGGATTCTGGAGAGAGAGGACAATTGTGGTGTGCTTTGCTCATTGAATGAGACGCAGGACACACTGCTGGGGAAACCGGATGAGAAAAAAACTCTCCCCAAACCCACAACTCTAATGCAAATTACACTTGGAAGTGGGCAGGTATACGGTGCCATGTTTAGAGAGATGACTAATTTGGGTATTTAATGAAAACATAAAAACCCTCTTAGCCTTATTAGAGTGGTCTACATTTTAATGCTGCATCTCATGCCTGAAAGTGCTCTGCCTAATATTTCAATTGTAAATTTTCTGAAGAGGAAGTTGTTTCCTAACCCTACTTTCCATCTCAATTACAAAACGAGTGATGAGATGAACATTTAGTCAAAGTCCTAAAAATAAAGGAATTCAGGCTAGCAAAACTAGAACCAGCCAAAATATTTTGTTTGGTCTTCATATTTAAGGCTTGTTACCTCTGTTCAGTGCAAAGAAGTCCTTTAGAAGACAAAGGCTCATTGCTGCCCCTCCCCTGTTGGTGTGGGCACTCCTCTGCCAGTTTGCCCCATAACTGAATGTGTTCACATCCAAGCAGTGGTGCACAGCCGTGGGTGCCTCTGGCTGCAGGCATGGCACAGATGGAAACTTTGCTGTTATGGACCTAAAGTCTGAAACCTTTGACTTCATGAGCATTTCAGACCTAGCACAGGCTCCCTGGCTGGTGTCTGGAGTGGTTCTTCACAGCCCTATCACTGGCATAACAAACAAACAGTCAAAAACAATGCAAAATTCCACTTGAGGGCCTTTAAAAATACTCTTTCTATTTGATGACGGCCTTCCAGGTTGTCTATAACATGCCATGCCCCAAAATGGCATTAGGTGAACAATAGTCATTTTCTGTGATAGACACTCTCTCAAATCCCCTACATTTGTGTTTGTTGCTGTTGTGATTCTTCACCTGCTGCCCTTTATCTAGCAAAGAAAGCTGAGTTCAAAGACTGCTCTAGAGGTCTGTTATGGTTTTAATGATGAGGTGAAGTTGGAAGGTCTTGTGTATGATGAACTTAATAGGGCATTCTTCTCATTTATGCTGACAACCTTTACATGGAGTTGTGAAAAGGAAAAGGCAAGGACAACTGATCACAAGCAATTGATTTATTAAGAAATACCTGCCCCTTAGCAGTAAGTGAAGGTCCAATAAAGGAAACAAATATTTAATAAGGCCATATAATCCCACTGGAGTCACAATGGCCTTATGTCCCCATTGTCTTCTCCCACTTGCTTTACTTTGCTATATGAAGCTGTCAGATAAAAAAAACGATGATGTGAATAAATAACAGAGCTGTGTGAATAACTGAGATTTTTATTTTTCCTGGCCATGCTGAGAAATCATGATAAAAATTCATTTGCAACTGTCCTGCAATGAAATCTTTCCAACATTTTTTGGCAATCATTTTAAGTTAACAGTAGCATTTTCTTAAGCCTCAGATTAATTTTTTTCTCTGACTTAAGCATCTACAAGATTTTTAATTACAAAATAAATTGAAAGAAGTATCGGAAGTGGCAGAAGTTAGTGGAACAGAAGTGGCACTAATTTTTTTCTCAATACCAGAATTAAAGCTTTAGATTGTTTTCACTGAATTTTGTTTTGCAGCAGCACAGATCCACTGAAATTTTCAAACTATTTTATTTTCACCAAATCACTTGTTTTCTCTGAGGAAAAGATATTGCTGTGAAGAGATTTGTCACTCAATACTTGCATTCCCAGTGTTAATGCTGTAGCTGTTTATTCCAGGCATCCCATGCTCCTGTAGCAAACCCAGAGTGATATGCATGAGACTGATATAGACACACAGCAAGGAATTTAATTATGGAAAATTTTGAAGAGGTATAGCTCTTTCTTTCGGGGTGTTGGGGTAAGTCTGTAGAGATAAAACCGATGCCTGAAGGACTAAAACCACCCATTTTTTCTTCTGATGAACTTTTTGTGGTTTTAACATTAAAGTACCACACAACTTCCATCACAGATATTTTCTGCAACAATTCCAAAGAGCTAAACATTTTTGAGACAGGGATATAAATCCATCTATGCCTGCTTTCTCAGAGACCAGGACAGACTATTTTAAGGTTGTGGTAAAAGGCAGACAATGCACTGGGGTTGGTCAGGAAACAGAGTCAAACCTAGAGCTCCAGTTGTCATTGCCAGACAAAAATAAGTAGTTCAGTAGCTACAAGTTGTAGAGGAAACAGTGTTATACATTCATTTAGTTCCAGGAAATGATGTCCAGCTATTGTGAATGGGAAGTGGTGAAACCCAATGGGGAGTGAAACAGAAGGAAGTCTGTAATGATTTGTACAACACCCCCAGTGCCTTTTGGATGAACTTGGCTGCTCACCTCCCCTCTGCTTCCACCCTCCCCTATTTATTCCCACAACACCCTGTCAAGTGTGGACCTGAGACACTGAGAAACCAAACAACTTTGTGAAAGTCATGCTGAAAACCTGGAGTACAGCTGTCCCCTGGCTTTCTCATCATAGGCTGGTATGCAACCAGGAGACCTGTTCTTTTCAGCAAGATTTTGGGTCTGCCACAATGAATAAATAAGATTTTTTTGGATTGCCTGCTTATTTGTCCTTTTACAAACCAGTAGGGAAGAAAAAAAACCACAGCAGAAATTTGCCTTTTTCTTTTCAGACATGTTTCCTACAATAAGAGCCACCAGGTCTTTGTCTTCACTTATATGTACCTACTTGTACTAGGTAGGCTGCCCCACTATTTTGGTAAAGTAAATGTCAAGTTGAGGAAAGGCAGATAGGCAGGTAAACTGAAGAGTTAGTGCCTGAACAACTGTTTGATAACGTCAGTGCTTCATGACTGCAATAGAGTAACCTTTGAAGAGGATCATCAGGACCTCAACTGTGTACGAAAACACACAGCTGGACTTGGTATACCATACCAATTAAGCTGGAAATGTCTGAAACAGCATCTACTGAATGAGAAGAGGGAGGCAATGGGAGAATGGAGCTGCTTCTCTAGGGAAAATTCCAGCAGCTCTCCTGGAGTAAGAGCTGAGCCAATCCAGGGCTAAGCAGCCACCCATGCAAGAACAGCCCCTGCAATGAGAACAGCCATGATAAAATTGTTAATTTGTGTCGCAAAATCGGCAAATTTGCAAAAATTATCAGTCTTCTGGTCAGACTTCAACAGAAAGAGATGTTTCTGAGCCTGAGGAAGAAGCAGAGCCCTGTGACACAGTGATGCAGAGCCATGAGGAGAGTATTCTTTTCCCCTGCGGACATGGTTTTAGATGCATTACTGGGCTAGGAAACCTGGCAGCCAGGCAGGCACTGAAATTTGCCGTAACTTTGTTCACAGTGGGACACACACTCGCGCTGACCAGCAGCCGGTGGATCCACCTCTTGGTGTGCCTGAAACAGAGCTTTTCATGTTCAAAGGGAACAGAAGGTTTGAAGGTTTGGGAGCTGGTGCAGGGTATGAAGGTGCCTGCCTCTGATCTTCATATGCCTTAGTTCTTCCAGGAAAACCCAAGCCAATTGCTGCTTTAAAAGGATGTTTAATTTTAAAACCTCCCCCATACCCATTACTAAGCCAGTGTGATTTTCAGCACAGAAAAGGTTTGTGCCATGTGAAGAGAGAGTAAGGAAACGTGAGGCAGGCCCTTGCATGTACTAAAAATAGCTTGTGGGGGAACACAACCAAGGAAGTCACTTCACAGGAGATAGGGACTGAGTGTCTTCCACTCTATGAGGCTTTGCCGAGCCCAACTAATTAATGTTTGTAAAGCACTTTGAAGATTAAAAGCACCAATTTATCGCTAAGTTTAATTATTTGGATCAAGTTACTTTAGACTTTCTCTAGCTACCTTCAAACACCATCAAAGTCTTCCCTCTAAATTTTGAGCAAGCTCAAGGCAGAATTTTGGAAGTCAAAGTCACAGCAGTACCTTGCAATGATGGCTCTTGTGCATGGAGGGTGGGCTCAATATATACACCTTGACTTTGAGTTTACTGGACCTGGGGTTCTCAGAGACACTTAAAGAAGGGTTCCTGTTGAGTTCCTAATGAATTTCAGCTGCCTTTAAATTTACAGTGAATAATTAGGGCTTTTTAAGGCTGTCAATTAGAAGGAAACCAATTTTGGATAGAATGGCATTTACATTGCGCAGTCAAGTTTCTAATACATGTGATTAGCACCAGTGATAGAACATGAACTCTTGATAACAGTGTGCATGCTGGTTGGCAGTCCTGTTAGGTAACGGATATTAAACACATGAATACAAACACAGATGTAGATGTACCAGCTGGAGGAAATGCAAGGAAAATAATCACTTAAACAGCACATCCCATCCTTTGGAAGGGAAAGGCTCTAAGCAGACAGGAATAAAATCTTTGGATAGCCCATCAGGTGAGATAAATGAACATAATGCCTTAGACTGCAAACTTTATTTTGAAATGGACCAATATTGTTCACACTCATATAGCTAATATTCTCCCTTTTCCTTTCCAGATGAAGTAGTTAAGATTCCTCATCACACCTGTCTTTGCAAGTGAGGCATTTTTCTTCTTCAAATAGCATCCCCAGGGGACAGTTAATTCTGAATGATTTTCTCATTAAAAATATGGTTCTACTCATGAGAAACAGAATATCCTAGTGAAATAGGGCATGTCAGGGCCAGAGATTTATGGGTTCAACACTAGGATTGAAATCTTGATTACTGAATAGAAGTATCTACAGAATTAACGATGATTTTGGGATCTCCACTCATCTCAGTAGGATGCTGCTCATCATTTTCTGATGATTAAATAGGAAAGTGTTCCTCATCACTTGTAAACCCTAATCACAAACACAACATTAACTCTAAGGATGAAAAAACATCATCAGACATAGATAACTCAGGGGTTTGCCCAAATTGAACTTGGACTTAGTTCAGGAAACACTGTTTGCTGCATCCTCTCTGCACCTCCTGGTTTTGCTGCAGACTAGAAAGCTGAAACAGGGAGGGCTTCTCTAAATCGACCGTTTTCTCAGGAATCTTCTGGGAGACTTTGCAAGATTCCCAAGCTAGCATTTGACTCAGCAAGGTTTGCACACACAGAGCCCAGAAGCTCTGGAAATTTTGGGCCCCTTCTCCTGCCATTTGCAGTAGACAGCACCCAGGGATGTTTGCCATGAAAGGTGCTTTTGGGGTAAAAGCTTCTTGCACCCACAGCACTCACCTGGGAGCAGCTGCTCACTGGCAATTGACAGTCAGATCTGACCTTCTGCTTTAGGAGGAGACAAAGGGGCTGACAGGGAAACCCCCCTCAAACAAAGAAGGAAATTTGTGCGCAGGAGCCAGTATTAGCTCTTCTTCTTCTTTAAGGAAGACTCTTGTCTGCAATGCCATGGAGAAGGTTCTGAACTGAGACTGGATCTTTCTTTTGTTGCATACAGATTGTGACTGCGGTCCCCTCCAGCAGCGCTTCCATGAGCAATGGATCCATACATGTGCATTTTTTTACCTCCTTTTTAACTGCAGTGCAGGTTTCCATTACACATTCTGCACTTGTTTCATACACACACAATTCCCATAGAAATCAATGGAAGTCCTATGTGCAGAAAAGCCACAGAAAGTGCAACAGAGATTTGCACCATGGATTAAGAGATTTTCAGTGCTGATCAAAGAAGAATTTTGTCCGAGGTTTGTAAAGCACATTTGAATCCTTCTTGATGAAAGGCACTATAAAAATGTAAAGCTGATGTTGTTGTTAATGTTCCCTTGGCACACAACAGGAGGAAAGATGCTGAAATTAAAGTCACATATATTAATATTGATTAAGAAATAAGCAAATTCTTCTAGAATTTGATCTGCCTTTAATTATGTGCACTTGATCTTCTGTTTTCAAACAGGGCATAGTTATGTCCTGGAAAATCACAGCCTTGAACTCCACCAAACCAGAACTACAGATTATATATTATTATATATAATTTTGGAAATCTGTCTGGAATACACCATAAAGCAGGAATAAAAGAAAAACTGTAAGGACATTTGTATTTGTCAGTGTCTCCCCAGACAGAGCCCTGAGGATATGATATTCTTAGAATAAAGCTTTCATTTCACAGTGCATCAGTGGGAAAATTAACAAGCTCTCCTCGTGCTGTTCCATAATTCATTTTCTTTGTTTTAGATATTGAGCTGAGCTGGTACAGTAACTTAAATAGATAGGGGAGATTTTAAGCACAGATTTGGATTCTGGCTGGTTTGGGTTGTTGAGTTTTGTTGTGCGTTTTTCCTCCTTTATCCTGCAACTTCCTGGTATCTAAATAAGAAGTCTCCTCAATTTATTTTAGCACTTGCCTTTTAAATGGAAAGTGCCAAATGCTGCTGTAATAATTTAAAATACATCAGAGCAGGCTCCCTTCAGTTAGTGTAAGGGGTGTAAGCTGCATCTCCTGCAGCACCAGAAGCAGCATTCAATCCTCAGAGTCTGCTTGTCTCCACCAGTGTGAGACCAAGATACCACAAAGCTCAGAGAGATGTTCCTTGGGGTGAGATCAACCACCATTTTTGCTCTACCTGAACTTCAATTAACAACAGGCAATTGTTAACCTTGAAAGACAGCAATTTTTGCTGTTGTTTTCTGTAAATGCATGGTTACATTTTTGCAGAAAATGCTTCTGAAGCAAAAGTGATATTCCTGACTCTGTTTCCTACCAAGACACTCCTTCTGTCCTTAGATGTCCTGTAACTCCAGAAACCAAAAGGGGAGGCCAAAGCAAAGCTAATTTTTCTCACTGAGAAAACTCCTTGAACAGCAAAAAACATCAAAGAATTTGAGAAAAATGTTATTCCTTCCTCCAGCTCTACTCATTCAGGTGTTGAGGAAAAAGAAACAGTCCAGCAGATAACTCCAGTTTGAATGTGTAATATGTGTTAATAATAACAGGAAGGGTGAAGAAAGTGCCGTGATCCCCAAAGCTCCAATATTCCTTCAATAACATCACTCCTTGCAAGCCCCCCTGCCTGCACAGGAGCAGAGGTCAGCATGTGGCTTCTCTCAAACATCATTGACGAGTGCTTGCCCACTTGCCAATGAAAACTCTTTTTGTCATTTTGGAAAAAGATTACCTACATCCTTGCTCCTCAACAAAAAAAAAAAAAAAAGTAACTTCCGGGGGAAAATGTGATATGCCCTTTTTCCTTGACTATGTCTGTACAGCCTTTCAGAAAATTCAATCCTCTAAAAAAAAGGGTTCTGTCCTGCTCAGCCACGAATAGCAACTGAGCTAGAAGGACATAGTCTGAGGTGCTACCTGTCACAAATAGAGTCCAAAACAGAATTATCACTTCAGTGGTCTGGTAGCTGAAGGGAGTCATTGACCTTAATGCCGTAGCATCTTTATGCAAAGTTTTGTTACTAGTTAGTGGAAATTGTGGCCAAGTGCCTAGAAAATATCCTTGTTATGAACAAAATATTGAGTTGCAGTTGAGACAGGTGACAAAATTAAATACATCCTTAGGGCAATTGTAGTAGGAAAGCCATCCCTGTTCCCCACAGATAACCTCGAAGACTTCCTTGCTGCATCCCCTTTTCCATCTGCTTGCTGTTGGTAGTACATCCCAGTGTCAGGCTGCTGAGTTTATAAGATGGCAATCTGAAACTGGATGAAGCCCATGACACTGTGATGTGAGAAAATTCATTCAGCTGGTAGTTTTCAATAAGAAGTGATGCTATCTGGTCCAGAGAGATCTCTTTGCCCATGCCCATCTGTACAGTGCCTGGTACACTGTGGCATTATTGCAACACAAATAATCGTGGAGGCAGCGCACGGTGAAAATGTATCTTCCCAGAATAAGCTTCCTTCTTATCACAGCTAGTAATACAACTGTATTATTCTGGCTTTTGGAACTGATAAGCCTGTTCTTGCAAAAGAGCAACTGCCCTCAGTTCCCAATGGCTTCTGGCATCAGCTGGCATTGTTCAGCGCTCTGTGGGAGTTCTACCAAGGGAGAATGAGGATGCTCTGATCATGGTAATCCCCCTGGGTATCTGGCTGCAATACTGCTCATTCAAAGGGTCATTACCACAACTGTGACCCCAGTCTGTGGTGGAGTTTGCTGTATGCTGGAAGATCTGGTTCTTCCCCATCCTGCCTACAGCCAAAAAGGAGCCCTGCCTCAGTCTGTAGTGAACATTTCTTACTCTACAGCCATGTAGAGGACAGACAATACCCTCTACTGTCTGATACCTGTGCTTATATAACTGTGCATACTTTGAGTGTTTGCATAAATGTTTCAGAACCCCATTAAATTATTAAAAACAAACACAGTCCAAAAGTTAGAGAAAGATGAAGAAAAATACTGTACTGCCATTTTCAAGTTCAACGGATCTGCTTTGTGCCACTATCACAACTAGCCAGTCATAATCCCAGTATTCCCTTTGATGCTTATAAAATGTATTTTTAATTTCACTAGGCTGCTGCTCACTCTTATTTGAAAGGATATTTGAAAGAGTATCTGGGAATTACTAGATCCCCTAGTTTTACTACCTCTGTCATGTCACCTCTTAATTTTCTCTTGTGTAAAATACAGTCTGAACCTCCTGAATCCTTCCTTATAGAGACCTTTCCTTGTCTCTGAACATTATCATCACCTTCTAGACATCTCTCTGACAGTCTGCTTCTTTTACAGTGCAGGAATGAGTGTAGCCAGATGTTAACAATACTACTGAAGCCAGCATGTCCCTACATTTACAAATAACATTATAGGGTTTCTGATTACAAAATATTTATTGCAACCTCAAAGCCATGTCTCTGCCTGTACTGGCAAAGCTTCATTCTTTACCAGCAGCCTTATTTAAACAGGTGCTATTGGGACTGCCAGTTATTTCTGAGCAGAAGAGATGACAGCACCACATAGCATCCGTGAGCTGATTGCTGGAATATCTCCTGTTAGTGAGTGGATCTTCTTTGGTGCTCCTTCTCACTCAGAGCTTTGTGTTCCCCTCACCAGATGGATGTTGGCAGATGGCAACACTGTTTTGCTGTTTAATTATTTAAAATGCTGCATACAAATCTACCTTTGGATTTCAACAATAGAACAGGGTGTTTGTTGTCCATATCCTATCTTTGATAGGCTGTTTCATATTTCCCTCTTTATAAGACTGTGGAGATGATCCTGGTTTGGGTACTTATACACATACCCTGTTCTGCAATGGGTCTCCCATGCAGGGGGTTGCACACTTGCTGTTGTGGAGTGGAGCTACCTGAGATACAGCACCTAGCCATAAACCAGAAGGACAGTCCATCATCTTCACTTACACAGCCACAGAATCCTGCAGTTGGAAAAGTCCTCTGAGGTCATTTGAGTCCAACCTTTGACCAAACACCTCCCTGTTAACCAGACCACGGCACTGAGTGACATGTCCAGTCTTTCCTTAAACACCTCCAGGGACTGTGACTCCACCACCTCCCTGGGCAGCCCATTCCAAAATCTAGTCACCCTTTCTCTGAAGAGATTCTTCCTGATGACCAACCTGAATCTCCCCTAGCATAGCTGGAGGCTTGATCCTCTTGTTGCTGGTTGCCTGGGAGAAGATGCCAACTCCCACCTGAACACAACCTCCTTTCAGGGAGTTGTAGAGAATGATAATGTCACCTCTGAACATCCTTTTCTCCAGGCTAAACACCCCCTCAACTGTTCCTCATGTAACTCTCTGGACCTTTCATCACCTTTGTTGCCCTCCCCTGGACTTGCTCTAGCACCTCCATGTCTTTCTTGAAGCTGGGGGCTCAGGGGTGGAGTTCTTGAGGTGTGGTTTCACCAGTGCTGAGTACAAAGGGAAAATGTGTTTGCGTGTTCATCTGAAAGGTCGCTTTGACTTTCATCACCAAGGGACAGAAGTCTTTTCAAGAGAAACAGGAAACAACTTTTGGTAGTAAAGGTTATTAAAAATGATTGATGTTTGAAGCTGTTGGAAGAGTTGGAAAGGATGCCAACTTGTCACTGCCCTTGGACTGGGGATTCTCCAACCTGGTTCTCAGGACCACCTTCAGTAGAATTGGAGGCATGAGTCTGGACTGTAATCTCTAACAGGAGGCCAAAGGAGTTTGTCATCACCACTGGAAATGGCGTGCCTTGAATTTCTCAAAGCTCTGAATCAAGTTACTATTTTTACAAATTTTTGAGCTTCCCTCATCTCCATCTAATCACCAGCCACTAGCATTAAGTTTTTTGACAGTTAAAAAATTGCTATAAGCCTCTTATTTGTTTGGCTTGAGAGTCTTGTGAGACTGCAGAATGTCAACAGAGCCCATGAAACTTCAGGTCCCAAATTGTTCTCCCATTTACAACAGTCCACAGGGCCACCACCCATTCTGAATCACACCCTGGTTTCAGGTAGCCCCTAAACTGCCAACTGCATGATCTGGATCTGGTGTGTCCCGTTCCTTGTGCTGTTGGCTGCGTGATGAGCCACTCCTGGGATTCAGGACTTTCACACTGGTCTGTGCAGAGGCAGCTCTGCATCAAAGGGCTCAGATCCTTGAACAGGTGAAGGACCTGTTGTACTCAGGGTGCTTTGGTTCAGGGAAGGAAGAATGATTGGGAAAATGGGAGGGGAGGAGCATTTCAAAACACCACATCTCGCTAATTGGCCAAAGGTCCAGTGAGGAATAAGAAGAGCGGAGATTATTATGTGCTACTGAGGCATTAGTGTTGGGGAAAGAACCCCTTGGAACAGCTTTTATGGGAAAAACCCACAGATTAAGCAGCAGAACTCCAGTTATCCTGTAGATTATTTTCAAAGGAAAAGCAACAACAACAAACACATTAATAAAACTTAGTGAGATAATAGCTATCCCAAGCTGCACTGATTGGAAACAATTGGCAGAGCCTGGAATATAAGGAATCACTTCCTGCAGCAATTTCCTTTTATTAAAAAAGCATTTAGAGCATTTACAAGCTTTTCATTTCTCAAGGAGCTATTTTTAACTCTGTGTTCTCCTTAAAGACACAGTTCAGTCCAGCTGAATGCATGCATGGCTAGGCCAGGTGGAACTTGCTCAGACCACAGATGCTTGCCATCCCAGCATCACTGCAGAAGCTTTCACCCAGAAGATGTTACTGAAATCTTCTTAAACCAAGAAAATTTAGGCAAACCACCCTGCTTTCCAACCTAGGCACAGAATCACAGAACTACAGAATGAGTAAAGCTGGAAGGGACCACAGTGGTTCATCTGGTCCAAACTGTCTGCTCAAGCAGGGTCATCCTAGAGCAATTCAGGTAGAACTCCTGTGGTGCAGTTTCTGTCCATATCTGCACAGCAAGGTCAATTCAAACACATAGGTATGAAAGTGCAGTCCTTCAAAAAGGCAGCTACTTAAATGTTGTGTCCTCATTTCCAACACAATTGGAAATAGTTAAATCTCCAAGATCCATAGAACTTCAAAGCATCACTGAAATAAAAATCATAACCACCCCAGCTGAAGGCCTGGTATTCATGCCTGTTGGGGCTATCAACAGCAATTGTGAGTTTGTTTATTTTCACTCGTTAATTTAATAGTACCTTGGTCCTACACAGGGATTTAAAAAAAGGTTTGTTTCTGAAATAGTTGAAATGAATTTTCATTCCTGTTTTGTTTTCTCATGTGAGAAAAATTGAAAAAAATGTGATTTGGGTCAAAATTTGGGTCAACTAAAAATAAAGCATTTTCATTGTAGAAACAGCAGGCTACATATATTTTGATTTAAGTAGCCTTGCAGCCTAAGCATGAGTTTGAAACAAAAATAAATTGAACATCCTCTTTAAGTAATATGGAGACAAGACTATTTGTTCTAGTGTCCCCCCTTTTGTTTTGAAGAGGGACAAACTGAAACACTCTTGACATGTGACACAGTTGCACAAATGTTTCTGCCCAAGCTTTGATTTTTTATTATGAAGAGAAACATTTGCCCATCTCCCATCAAGGCTTTAAAAAACAGAGGTCTATTCTCTCTTTCCTGCATGGATCATCTCCTATGGGTTATCTCTCTAAAAAAAGCAGGCCTTTGGATATCAACAGCAGGCAGGATGGGATGAGTTGAGCATTCCTCTGCAAAGGGACTCCTTTCTACACCTCCACCTTCTGGGGATGCTTCCCCAGAAGTATCCCCATGCCATCTGGGCAGAGAAAGGGCTGCCAGGACAAGGTGGTGGTGCTCAGAGGGGACAGAGGAGTGTCCTGTGGAGCACCAGTATAACCCAGTGTTCCATGGGCCTGCTACAGCAGCACCACACCCTCTGCCTCTTCTGTGGTGGGGCTAAGTGGGGTTCCATCAACACTGCACTGGTGAGGAACGAGTGCCATCAGCCAGCAGGAGCTTCCCCTGCCACACCTGGGACTCTTCTCCACCTGCATCTGTGTCTTGATACATGGAGGTGCTGAACCTTCTCTCTTGTTCTCTCCCAAGAGGGAACAGAGGCCAAAGCACAGCTTAGGTAGGAGAGGCCCAGCAACATGCACCAAGTCATTTTCCAGCTGTGCTATGAGCTGTCATAGAAACCAGCCCTGCTGTGAGGATGGAAAGAGGAATCAGAGACCACAAGGCACACAAACACAGCACCTGGATAGTGCTGGAACAGCATTGCCAAGTCACTCTTTTAGGGTGTGTGCTACTCCAAAGAAAAGCTTTTCCTTTTTTTCTAGTCAAAGATGACCTTTCCTTTGTGTAAAGTTTAGTTGTAACTTTAAAATAGTTGATTTGGTATCTTGAAAAAAAGTTGATCTGATTGTTAGTTGAAAAGTTGATTAAGACAGACAATTTTTAGCTACCCTACTTTAGCTCAAACTGCCTCTCCTACCTCTCAAATCAGTGTCATTTAGAGAGGGAGATTGTCCAAGTGGTGAAGAAAGGAATGAGAAGTCTAGTAACATGTTCATTATATTGGTAACGGCACAACACTGTTCCCATCTTTGCAGTCATAAATGGTCAGTTTTCCAGTGTGTGTGCCCAGTTATAATTTGCAAGAAGATATGTATCTCATAAAGAATTCAGTAAATTTTCAATATTTTCCAAAGTCCTGTAAATGAACAATGCACTTTTTACAGGTCTTTCATCAAGGAGTTAATAATCAGATGAAGGTTCTCTTTTCATCAGTTTCTAAGTGATGCTCCATTCGATTGAAGAAGATCAAAAATGATGATCAGAAAATAAAAAGGAAGTTTTAAAGGCAGCCTTTGTACAACACTTTAACTGTCTCATTTCTGTTATTTCAGAAGTATCACTGGGTTTCTTTCAGGCTTAAAAAAAATATAAAATTCTTGTGAAGTGCCAGTACTTGCCTTCTTCTTACTTTAATTTTAGAAATACTTGTGTTAATGGTGGGCGATACACCTCTGCCAGACAGTAGCCCAGGCCTAAGTGAAAGCAACACCAAGGACAACAAAACTGTTAAGATTCTGCCATTGTCTACTACACCACCTGTGGTCCTAACCTCACATGCTACCCTGTGCCAGCCTGCAGGGGTGCTGTCCCACAGTGGCCCTGACCCATCTCACTGGCACTCCATCAGCTACTCTGTCTCTGGGGACTGGAGTGCAGCTACCTTCTGGGGCTCTGCAGGCCAAGGCAGGTGGAACAAGAGGACAGCCCTCATGCAGAAGTTCCTTCATCTTTACTGTAGGAGAAGAATATCGTCTTTCTGTGTTTAATTGTACCTGAAAATTTCCTCTTTTCTTCAATGGTGTCTTGAAAGCCCTCTGTATAAGTTTTCTATCCCTGGCTCATTTTGCCTTTTTCCATTCACTAAGCTCAGATTTACTGCTTTTAATTAGAAATAGGCAAGTTTCCTGTGAAGATGTGAGATGCTGATTCCCTGAACCCAGCTCAAACATGTACCTGCTTTGCTGAGCTCTTCACAGCACAGCTTCACCCTTTTGTTCCCTCTGCCCCTGTCCCCTCTCTCTCAGGGGATCCAGGCCCCTCATGTATGCACTCACCTCTCCCATCCCATCCCATCCCATCCCATCCCATCCCATCCCATCCCATCTAACCATGGTTCACTCCCTTTCTGCATCCCACTCTCATTGCAGCATCCACAGCCAAACCCAGTATAATCCTCCTGTTACCACCAAAAGAAGCTCCCTCTCTGAAATTTCCTGCAGTAGTTAAATGTTGGCCCCTTGTCCTCTGGCAGGGATTTGCTTCCTAGTGGGTCATTAGTCTGTGGCAGTTAATAATGAGCATTTGATGCAAGCTGGCATAACTAATTGAGTCACTGGATGCTGTCATCCAAACATCCAAATTATAATTTCTGTACAGCCAGAGATGTAGCCCTGCATCTCCCTTGCAGAGAGGGAAAATGTGGCAGAACAGGGCCAAAGACATGTTACCATCTTGAGTTACTCCATCCTGTGGTTTGAAATGTTCCCCTGAAGTGAGTGGTGGCGTTTGAGGGAGGTTTCAATACAGGAGTAATTTGGGTTTCCAGAACTCAGTATTTCATAGCTTATAATCATCCTACATAGTGAAGTCTGCAGAGAATCAGAAAATGATGCATTTAATTTTAGACCAAGTTTTTAGAAGCACTGGCCTTTAGGAGAAGCACTGTACTTTCAGGCAAACTCAGAACACCCGAAAAAGGGACATTTCATTTTATTGCAGCTGCTTTGCACACTACCTTTGTCAGGATCAAATATGATGGAAAAGGGGATAGCTCCCTAAATGGAAAAAGGATAGGGGATAGCTCCCTAAGAAGGGATTGACACTACCACACATTTTGCAAGATGCTTGATCCCACTGCTCTGTTATCTTAAGATCTGATTCTTAGAATCGGCTCTCTTTTCCGCAGAATGTATAAATAGATCAGCAGAAGAGCCAGCTAATGACTCACTGTTGTAAATTAAAAGGAATTTGTTATGAATGTGATTCATTGAAACTTTCCTAACAAATCAATTTGTTCCAATCACACTGTAATTCAATAATAATATTTAGCATTTGTATGGTGCTTTCAACAGCTCATGAACTTTCCAAGCATTAATTGTCTGTGTTTCACAATGATATTGTGAGCTGCTAACTTGGGCGGTCTCTCCTTTATAGGTGAGAACACTGACACCCCAAAAATTTAAGCAAATATTTTAGCCTCTTGAATATGCTGAAATTGAAATTACTGTTTTACCTTTCTTGGTATCTGTCCTCAGACATGGTGCACACAGTGGTGGCTCAGAGTCCTGAGCATCCATGGTGGTTTTGGTCTGTCATGGTAGAGCTGGCATTTAAAAATCACACCCTTCTGTTGCAGAGCTTGACATCCCCTCTTTGGAAGCTTTGCTTACAACCATGGTGCTTATCCAATATGATCCTTCTTTCTGACTGTCCCCCATTTAAAGGCTGGGCTCTGGAAACCCGGTGTCATTGTGTCTGCACTTAGGGACAGTCCCCCTGGCTGCACCCCATGGACAGATCCTGATCTGGCCCCAACCTGCCTTCCGTGTCCCCTCTCCAATGATCAGTTCACATACTCCTTTGGCAGCTCACATCTGTCCAACTGCTGTGAACTTCTCCTTGAGCTGCTCATCAAATGTATCCTACAGAAAAATGAAGCATTGCATGCTGCATACAAGCAGGCCAGAATCAGGGCTTAGCTTTCAGGTAGTCTATGCCTACAAAATGGATGTGGATGTCATATAGGGTTTTTTTAATCACAGAAGCAGAAAAGCTACCTGATTGTTACTCATTTCTGATTTAGAAATCTGAAAATGCCACAAGGGCTTCTCTAGGACCTATGAAACTTTGCTTTAAGTAGGATAAGGTGAGCTACTTCTGGATGTGAAGGCAGAATTAAGACAGATTTTATCCCACTCCCATCTCCCATGTTCACCTATGAGATGATGTTGAGAGGTGGCTACTGAAGGAATACTCCCTCTATCTGGCAGCACCATATGAAGAGGAACACATGAAGCTGGTTATATGCAAAACTGCAGGAATCTGTCATCTGGGTTGCTGTCTACTACTGTGCAGCACTGTAAGCTAAGAAGACTTGTAGTGCTCCAAAACCATATCACAACTGAACCCAATCTCATCTCTTCTTTGAAATCAGCATGTGGTCTTTCACAGAGCACACTATTAAACTATGGAACTCACAGTGCTGAAGAGACCAAAAGCAAAGTCATCTCCATGACCTGTTTAAAAAAAATCGTGGAAGAAATGGTCACCAAGGGCCACAATGATGTGGATAGGTCCTGTAGCTCAGGGACTCACTAAATGACAGACTTCCAGAAGCTGAATCTTTCTAGTGGTTGCTGTCACAGACAGAATGCTGGGGCAGACACACCTCAGGTCTGACCCTGAACAGCTATTCTTGTGTTATGTATTGCATAAGGATTTGAGTGGAATCCTGGCTAAAATGGGGATAAATGGGACTCTAAGAAACTGATGGTCATGATGTCTGCGGAGTTGAGAAAGAAAAGCTGTCAGTGTGCAAATAATAATTTATGAATCATCATTCACTCTGTCACATGAGAGGAAAAGAAATGGAGGTTTATTGCCTGTTTTGATTTCTTTTTAAAGAAATCCCTAGTCCCACCTCCCTATTTTTTTGCCAACACATATGGTCATCTTCAGTCAATAAAGGCTGGCATTTCCATACATAAGTAAGGCTCTACCTGGGAGCACCTAAGGACTAAAACTCATGTAGAAGTCTTGATTACTGTGTTTACCCCCTTACCCTGCACCTACCATTTTGAATTGCAGATGCACAGCATTGCAGGCTGCCCTTGGTTTCTTGTCTCCTTGCTTGCATCCTCTGTGCTGAACACAGTATCACTTAGAGTAGAAAACCATGTTTGGCTCCCTGCTTATGGCAAAACACTAAACTGATGTCTGCTGCTCCCCACTGAGACCTTTTCACTATAAACTTCACAGTCAAATAAGTCACCTTGATGCCAATATTTGTCCCTGTTCCCTGATGCAATGCATAAATCATATTGCTGTTCCTTATCAGCTTGTAGCGTTTGCTTAATGGGTAGCTCTGCTGCTTCAGCAGGGAATTAGCTAGAACAATGTTACAGTGATAAAGCAAGGAGAGCAAGCATCCATCAGTGGGTCAATTAGTAATGTTAAAAAGGAAGCTCTGAAATAACTCAAACAGTAAAACATTGGTTCTTGTACACATGTTCAAAACTTTTGGTTGGTGAGTATGAAATGAGGGAAAGAACAAATAATCAGGGATATGTTCTTTTTTAGATACATGCCAAAACCTCCCTTTAATAACAGTATCTCTCATGGCCTTAGCAGCTTTTATCTCTAAACTCTTTAGATGATATCTGCAGTCACTCTCAGTGAAGCTGGATTTGAAGCCAGCTCTCAGTTCTTATCAACCGTGGACAAAGCTTGGCGTGCCGACACCAAATAGGGAAACCTTTGAGTTCAAACCCCCACCTGTAAGTCACTCCTCATGCGCTCACCAAAGAGAAGTCAGACTCCATTTGCACTCCTTGAAGTGGCAAGAGGCTTCCCAGGCAGTGGGACTTGGCAGGGCCATGGCAGGGCAGCCAGGGACAGCTCTTTGCAGAGCTCCTGAGAGCCTCTCAGGCCCTCGTGTGCTGAAAACTGGCTGGAGTTCAGAGCCCAAAGAACAACACCAGCTCCAATTTCACACAAATCCAGCTAGAGAGCTCTAAGTCTGCCTAAAATGGTGTTTTTATAGTCACTGACCAGAATTTCTCTAATATGGAACCTTCATCATTTTGTTAAAATGACTCAGTGAAAATTTTATTCCAAGGGTACAGGGGACAGCATGCTCTGTCAGTCAGTGTCGTGATGCTGGAAGGCAGGGGAATGATCAGCCAAGAACAGCAACGTCCCCTGGAAATGCCCTGCCCACCCCCTGGCTTGCTGCAAAAGCAATGGTCATCACTGACATCAGCCTGTGTGTGTCAGCAGCTATGGTGGGGGGAGGAGATCGGGGACATAGTTTTGGTTGTAATAACCTTCTGGGAAAAAAGAGGTGACGTAATTAAATTTAAAACAAAGAAAACCAGCTGTCACATTGTCATCACAGATGTACAGATAAACAGGGGGCTCCCTAAACTTTCTCCAGCACCAAAACCATTGGCATTGCCCCCTTGCTGAACAGATATTTTCCACAACACTGTTCATTAACATTTTAATTCAGAACTCTCTAAACTCCCAGATACTTTAAGTATATAAATTACCTGAAATTTCATTGCTAATCTGGTAGACTATAATAATAAAATCTGGACTTTAATTTCCAAGCTACCCCATGTTTATTATTCATTGCCCAAAAACATCATTAGCACAGAATCCAGACTGACATGGCCATGCCATGCACACTCCCAAAATGTCAAATGCACTTACATTTTAAATGGCTGAAAACCAGGAAAGAAAGAGTTATGGCAAAATCAATGTATATTCTGGAATTTAGCTAGATCCACAACTGCTGCAAACTAGTGTGGCTGCAGTGACTGTAGCAGAGTCACCACAGTGCATGCCAGCTGAAGACCTGGTGTCTGTTTTTCCATTTCTGGGCTTCTGTATAAGATGAAAAATACCTGAAACAATGTAGTCTCTAAATGTATAGCAACTTTAAAATCAAATGAATCAAGTTGTTGGTTATGTCATAGTGGCAATTACACTGGGTGGTTTGGGATCAGATCTTTGTCAACAATAGTGAAAACAAGCAAACAAAACCATTGAGTGCTCCTATAAATAGCTTCAGAAAAAAGAATACAGTATACTTGTTGAAACATCAACCTTTGAAATACTTACAAATTGTCAATATTGCTTCTAAAGATGCAAGACGTGCCAGAGATGGAGTCAAGCATCATAAGTGTACTAGAAAAAAAAATCAAATTGCAAACTAACCTGAGAAAACTGGGGCAGCATCTCTGCAAATACAATTCAATATATATCACTGTTTGATGCAGAAGAAAATTTAAATAGGTAATTATTACTAAGAGATTCAAGAAAAAATACATTTAACCAGACATTCTGTATACACAAGCAACAATTTTAGGCACGTCTACCCAGTGAATTGCTTGAGCAGGACTGTGAAGATCCAGGTTATCCTCACGGACCTCCCCATGGCAGCAGGGCTACGGTGGCCACTAACCTTGCAGATACAGCAGCATGCTACCAGCACCAACCACCATTCCACAAGGAGATGCAAGCTTTTCCTGTCAAAAGCTCAGGGAATTCATAAAAAACATGCTAATTCCCACATGCTCAAAAATGTCTTAGCATTATCTGATATTTTTAATTAATTTTCTTAATAAAATTGCAGGTGGTTTGCTGCAGCACAGTGCTTGAGGAATTTTTCCCAACAATGCCAGACGAAATGATAGGGAAACCATACTTTCTTCCTTGTTTTGAATACATGCATTCATCTTATTGCACAACTTCCTGCTATGGTTTCTCTTCAAGCTGCTCTTTGAGTGGCTGGTTTTGGCCCTATCAGCATTTTCCTCTCCCTGTTTTCCTTCTGTCTCTGCTGAGACAAGCACTTTAAAGTCAATGGCCAGGTTTTGGCAGAGGCTGTGAGGATGGACAAGAGGCTGAGGAGAGCCCTGAGGAGCCAGGCTCATGGGCTTTTGCAAGGGCTCTTTTCACGCATAGCTTGATCTGGGACAAGCTAGGCAACTCCTAGTTATCAGAGATATGATGAAGAAATTGTCCTTCCTCATTCTACTGCCTCTCTTATTTTCTTTTTTTTTTCATTTAAATAACTGTTTTCTACAATTTCCTTTTGGCATGTCTTTAATCTTAAATTTAAATGCTAGCTTGTTTTGTTTTTTTTTTTTCCCTGTAACTCTTCACTTTATAGCCTTCCCAAGTCAGTAGCAGTCTAAATTTAATGAATTCCTGAAGGTCAGATGGGCGTTTGGAGACCCATAGTTTGTGATGTAAAGCGAGGACTGGGGAATAGCTTCCATGCTACCCCTGCCACTGCAGTTGGCAGTAATCAGCAAACATCTAATCAATGGGAACAGTAGCACATTCATGGGCAAAAGATATTATCTTGGCATATAAATAATGAAAGCCTCTAAAGTGCTCCCAGATGTTGGAAACAAGATTCCTTCTGGGCATGTGAAGAATTTGCTTAGAGGAAAACAGAGCAGCCACACAGAAGTCTGTTTCAGTCTGATGAAGTTCTGTTTATGAGAAACTACTGCTAAAAAAGAAAAGAAAAGAAAAGAAAAGAAAAAAATAACTATATGGCTTGAATCAGCCAAAGCTGACCTCTCATCTGCCAGATACCTGTAAAGCAGACAATTGGTTTTATCTGGGGTAGATCTGCTAGATTGTCTTTCAAACAAAAGAGGCCCTGCTTTCTTACTGTTGCCAAATATTCAGTTTACAATCAGGTTTTCAATAAGCGCTGGAATCCAGGCTTCCCTGAGAAAAATGAGCTTTTTGATCTCTCGTAATGACAACTTATTCCATGAGATAAGGCTACAAGAAAAGGAGAAAGAACAATTAACAATTAATTATTTCTCATGAGAAAATGCTTTAATTCACGGTGAAGCAAGTAAAATTTTTTAACTCTAATAACTAATGTTTGACTTTTTAAAGAAAATCAAAATTCACAGAAGAGTTGAAGGGTTGTGGCAAGTTCTCCTAGCCTTTTGGCTATCAAGACATAGTTCTTTTTTCCTTGCTGGGGACACTAGCCTTGCTGATCCAGTCCAGCTACTCACTGGAGTATCTTACTCATGGCAGAATGGACCAACAGCCTCTGAATGGTCTGACCACAAGTGATCCTTGCAAACACAATCCTTATGTTGATAGCCAAGTAGTTTTAGCAGATATTATTTAATCTGAAAATGTAGAAATTGTTATCAGTGCAAACTCAGCTTCAGGTATCAGTAAGAAAAAATGAACTATTGTTTAACCTTGTTTACAACATAAAAATAAAAACCAGCCAGGGATGCCTCCCAAGGTCCTAAATGGGCAGAGCCTGCCTCAAAGACCTTACCAAGTCAATTACTATTTTACCAAGACCTGCTCAACAGCACTGAATATCTGAAGTTGTTGATTTTTGTCAGTCTCTTTCCATGCTGTAGGACAATGGAACAATGGGAACTGCCTCTTTTTCTCCCAAAGCCATAGAGGAAGGGTTCATCTGCCAGATGAAATAGCAGAACTTGCAACAGAAAACAATCTCACAGAGCAAGGAGGGTGGAAAAGGGCAGGACTCAAACTGGCAAAGTGCAGTGCCTAACATGATGGGGACAAGACCCCTGATGGATACCAGATCTCTAGGCATTGTTACCACAACGAACATGTTCCTAATGCCACATTTGAGAGAACTGACTGGAGTCTTGGCAGTTTTGGAAGTCACTGTGGTTCTTGTACTTCCAGTAGTTGGGGTGTTACAAGGCACACCCTCAAACAGAGACTGTGATCAGACCCTGCAGGGATGTATGTGTATGTACTTTCTCTCTTCTGGAAACTTCAGTGGCTCCAGCAAGGCAAACGCAGAATTTTGAAAGACTTCTGGACTGGGGTTTGATTTGGTATGGCAACTCCTTTTTGTCACCTCCTAGGGTCAACCTCTCATACATTTCATAGTAACTAAGGAATCACTAGTGACTTCCAAATCTTTGCTTTCTCCCAAGCAGCAGACACCTAAAGTAACAGAAAAATTACAATTCTGTCAAATATAAATATATCCCAAAAATTCAAGCCATTGTGAACAGATGGTTCTAGCACAGGGCTAATTTCTATGGTAACCTCTGGTAGTGCCTTCCTTTCGGGCTCTTGGCAAGTTACTTAAACCTCTCTCTCCTTGTTTTTTTGACTTCCACAGTCACAATACTTGTCTCATAAAAGAGGCATGTGCTCTAAACAGTATTTAGAAAGTGCCAGGAGGCTCTCTGAAGGAACGTAATTGTGAATTAATGGGTGTATTGTCAGCACCTTCTTCAAAATTCCCTGGATCTAAGTCAAGCTTTATATACCCCATCACAGGAGCCTCAATGCACACTGCCCCATGGAAGAAATGACTGTCATCAGTACACTGCCAATTATCTGACATGCAGAAGAATAAATACTAGGTAATGGTGTAATGCTTGGGAATGTGTCACAAGCATATTTCCTTTGCTGGAATAATCTGTAGGTGGCAAGAGGGCCTCAAAAATAGTTCAAAGACACTCAGGCACAAGACTTGGGGTTGAGGTTTGTATTTTTCCCAGCCTGAACTCTCATGACCTAGAGTGCAGAGCATAGCCTCTGACAGCAACATGTGGAGTACCTGGCCCTGAGGTTACTCACGGCAGATGAGGGGATTAGATACTGCCTCTGTTTGTGCTTCAGCCTCCATTGGCACACTGGGGGCTCCTCTCTGTCTTCGGGGTGCACAAGCCCTGCCCTTGCCATATATCAGTCTGAGTTTGGGGCTCACCTTAACCATCCTTGTTGCAGTGGAAAAGAAAGGCAGGAGATGTGCTTCCTTTCCAAGGGACTTTCATCCTGGCAACAGGACCCCCTGGCCAGCCTGGCAAGATGCTGAAATATTCCCCCAATTCCTTGTCTAACACTGAAACAACAGCACTTCACCACCACACAGAAAAACAACAATAACAACAGCAAAAAAAAAAAATTTAAAAATTCCCCAGATTGATTTATCTGTGTCAGCCAGTAATTTATTCATTAGAGAAGCTGCTATTAGCCATACTGCAAATGAACTTTTGGCTTAGGTAGGAGAATTTCACTGTACAGCTGAACTAGAAGTCCTTCCTCCCACACCTGTGAATACACAGACATTTTGTGCAGCTGGGGACATGTTATGGATCTGAACTAAAAGGACACTAGAACTGTGGTTCTGAATGTAGTTTTGACATTAAAATTGGTCATTTTGAAGGAATTTTCTCTGAAGAGCCTGTTCAGTCTAACTCTGCCCCCCACCCAGCACATTGTGTTTGTAAGGAGAGGATATGGGTGAAGCCATTTCAGAAAAAAAGCCCTGACTTTTGTGTACTTCCATTTCTTTTATATTGCAGGATAATTTGATGTGACACATGGAAAAAAATATAGTGTTTTATCAGCTCTGTGTTCAAGCAGGTGGTGCTGTATTTTGTATAAAGGACAGTGCTTAATTTAAGATTTCTACCATAGCAGCAATTCTAAATGACAGCATTTGTATTAAAAGAGCTGCTCTTCCCAGCAGCACTGTTATAAAAATACTGAAACAGTAGTGATATTATTATAGATCTGCTCCAGTAACAAAAGTTCTACTGTAAGAAAATCTCTGATTTAGAAAAATTCTTGCCGCCTTTTGTCAGTGATAAATGTTCCCTTGGTTTCCATACCGGCGCAATTTAATCCTCATGATTTGAAGAGCTTGCAGGAAAGCAGCTGTGTACAGTAAAAGCCCAACATGTTGTAAAAGCTTCAGTGTGAGCAAAGGTGACAAAATGGGTCCAGGAGCAGTATTCAGGGTGACAGTGAAGGGAAACCAGCTGGGAGCCAGGATGTGCTTTCCAAAAGCCCTTTGTGCACTGTGTGTGAGCACACTTGTGTGTGTGTGTGTGTGTGTGTGTGTGTCTGTGTGTGCGCAGCAGCAGGAGGGACATGCTCCCACTTCCCCTGGAGCCCCCAGGCAGAGGATGCAATGCCCCTCTGCAGGGCAGGTCCCTTTTGCCTGCAGGAAGAGTTTAATTCACTGCTTGCATGAATCAGAGGAGCACAAACGTGCTATTAGACTGCCCCTGAAGCCAGCAGGGGCATTTCCCATCACCAGTGACTCAGCAGTAAGGACTGGTGTGGCTTCATCCCTTCTCCCCCAATCCACTCCACCCTGCTGGTGGCAGGGTCAAGGACAGGGCTGACACTGACATCTCTCCAGTAAGATGGCTTGAGAGGTCCTCTGCCCACAGACTGCATGGGAATGCATTTCAGAAACCATCCAAGATGAGAAATGACTGACCTCTGTCCCATTCTATCGATGGTAACATACTCAGTGCAATCGGGAGCCGCAGCAAAGTCGTTCATGCTCTGCTGAGTGTTGCAGTAGGACTTAGAGTGGTTTGAACCAAAGTGACTCTGTGAGTCCAAGCACGTTCCTGGTGGGCTGGATGAGGGGCCAGGAGAAGCATTTTGTGCCAAAGTTCATTCATCCTTTCTCCTTGTAGTGCATCTAAGTGATTTTTTAATTACACTAATGTTTTTCTCTCATGACATTGTCTCACAGGTCACCTTGCTCTCCAATTACTGCTCATGTAAGGAAGTGATTCTTGACACTGCCCTCAATTTTTTTTCACTTTATTTCTATTTGTACTTAGCTGCAATGGAATGAAAGTATGATCTACAGCTGAAATTAACTTAGCATTCTTTTAAGAAAACCCATTTCTCTCTCTCCCTATATTTTAATTTTTTTTTTCCTTTGGATCCCTATATAAAAAAAATATTTTTACCCTCACAATCTTCATGTCTTAGTTTTCAAATTACCATTCCCAATTATTTTCTGAATCTGTCTGGCGCCATAGTATTTTCCTTATAATATGGTGACCAGAAATTGATGAGTAAATTGTTTCATCTTCCTTTGACGATATTTTGAGCACCAGTCTGTACAGGAAACAGCCTTTCTTTTGAATTAAATGCTGCTGGTGGCCTACCTGAGAACCTCTGTGGCTGAGAGCTAAGTTTAGACACATACTGCAGGGTGGTGAGGAGAAAATTTAAACAAAGGCTGCATGACCAGACTGAGAAGGGGGTGCAGGACACCACAGGTCACTCTGCTCTTCTCACCTCATTCAGTGTTCACCTGGTGCTTGAGAGGGACTTCACGGGGGTAAGAATCAAAACAAACTATGCAGAGTTTATCCTTATGGATATTTCATAGCTGCCCTATCCCAGAAATTTTTTGTTCTATATTCCCTGGTCACCCTCGAGTTCACATGGGAAGGCAGCTCTGAAGGAGATGAGGGTCAGAGCAGGCTGCAGAAGTGGTTGCCATACATAGGTATGATTTTGGCCCTTCCTTTCCACACCTCAGGGACAAGAGGATAGGGAGGAAGGAGCAGGACTCTCCATCTCATCTTATCTCATCTCATCTCATCTCATCTCAGGTCACCTGGGGTTGTTCCCAGAAGGGCAGTCTGATTGTCAATTCATCAAATGACATCCCAAGGAGTTCTCTTATCCTCTTGCTGACTCCTGAGCTGCAGAGCAGGTTAGACTTGCTTCAGCATGGAGGAAAATTGGCCAACAGTAATTAAAAGTGAGTGTCAGCTCACACAGAGGCTCCACATTATTAGTTTAAATGAAGATACTTTCCACGGACAGCCTTGCATAGTGTAGTACAAACTACTGCATGCAATTAGCTTGCAGAAAAACCCGTGACATGCCGAAGGAAATATCAGGCAGGAAAACACCAGCGTCCATGCCCTTCCTCAATAGGAAGAGGTGTGTCCGGTGAGCCAGGCTGCCTTTCTGCTGACACAGGAATTGCATGCAGAAGCTGGGAGTGCTCTGAGCCCAGGTGAGCCTAGATGTACATAATGGATATATGCAATCTTGGCTCACCACTCAGAACCTCTCTTCTTGCTGAAAATCTAAACTCACAGCCTTTTTGTTATAAATGTCCTAGCTCATTCCCATTTGAGTAGCCAAGTTCACTTGTAGTCAATCTGGTGTCTTCAAGGACAGGTTGGCTGTGTCCATATCATTTCTGATACGTTTGTCTGAGCTGCTTGTAAGCATCTTCCATACTACAGAGTGAAGCCCGTGCCTGGACAATCCACTCTGACACCTACAGAAGCCCTGCTATAACAAACTGCTTTCTAATACCAAGATAAAACTGTCTTTGCTGCAATTTAAAACCATTTGTTCTTGTTCTACCTGCCATGGCAGTGGAGCATAATGTTTTTTTCCCAGATTTTCAGCACAAGTCAGGTTTTCAAGACCACTGATTATTAAGGCTGTCCTATTTCTCCATTTTTTTCACATCTTTCTTGAGGTACCATGTTTAAACCCGGACATGGCATTTTGTTAGTACCGAGGAGAAGTGTACTTTGCACTTATTTAATCTGATCTAATTTACTGCCCATGTTTTGATTCGGAGAAATGTCTCATTTGGGATTTTTTAAACCTTGGACTGGATAACACTGATAGCACTGTTAAAAAGAGTTCAAGAGTTTGTGAAGAAGAGGCAAGACCTGGGAAGAACAAAACCATACCCCATCCACCCATTATCATGCTTTTTCTGCAAAAATCAGCTTCCACCTCCAACTTACTGAGCACAAAGGTTGCTCTTTCCTGCAGAGACAACCAGTCATGCCAAAGAAATAAGAAGCAAGCCACAGTATGAGGGAATTTACCCAAAACAAATTGATGATGTGGGGTCTAAACAAGTAGTACTTGACCCACACCGCTGCAAATGCTGTACAAGGGATGTATTATGTAGCTACTGTGGCTGTAGCCTCCCCACATGATATGTAGGTACACAGAAATGGTAGCAAAGGGGAGTGTGTGAACACAGGACCTCCCACTCGGCCAGAGGTTTCCTCCAAGATCATCTCTAAGTGGAGGGTACTGCTTGAGAGAGTCCTCAAAGAGAAGGCAAATGTCAATTCCAGTTCTGCACTAGGCTCCTACATGCATGTCCTCATCCCAACATATCATACCCTTCCTGATATCAGAAGATATTTCTCCTCCAGTTCACAGACCAGTTTATGTGTGTCTGAGGAGGGATATATCTGACTCAGCATGTTTCCAGAAAACTTCCCTACTTTAATATCAAATTATTGTCCAGTCTCACTGTGCATATGACAACACGGGTGTTAACCTCCTTAGGTGGAACACATTACAGGTGACACATACCAAATACCTAGCCATTCTTATATCATGAAGCAGACACCCAGGATTTTCTCTTAAATGAAACTGCATACAAATGCAAATAAACCCATGACACTTTAAAAAACAAAGTAAAACAAAAACAAACAAAGAAACAAAAAACCAAAACAACAAAAAAAAAACCAAAAAGACCCACCGCAAAACACCAAAAACCAACAAGACAAAACAGTGAAGACAATAGTATTCAGGTATTTATATCCTTTTCTTCTGTTTTAACATGCCAGTACAACCTGGGGACATAGTCTACAGCAATTACTAAGGGCATTAGAACAGCTGCTTTATAGCAGTGGATGGTTTATGAGTACTTGCATAGAGCACTGCAGATAAAATGAGTATGCTACTAGACTCGCAGATTATGCCCATACCTGGTTAGAGCAAGGTGACCTATGCAGGTTACCATGATCAATATAGAAGTCTTATGGCAAAGTTATGTATGTACAGCAGATCCCACATAAAACAAATTCTTCTCATGTTGCCCATGCAATTCAGCTGCCTTTAATTCTAAATTGCCACTTACATGAACAAAATGGAACAGCATTTCTGTGGGTAGTGGATGTCTTTCTGCTTTTCATCACAAATACAACAACAGGCCACCATTTTTGCTGAGCGAGCTGTTTCCTTGCATAGCCAAGTCTCCATGTTTTCATTGGCAGGGCTACACTGCAGATTTTAGGAGCCACAAGGAGCAAATCATGCTGTAGACTCTTTAACACAAACATTAAATAGTTCTGTGCTGAAACACACTGTGGGTGCAGTTAGATGCCTTTGCCATGCCCCAAAGAAGTAAACACAGACCTTGGTTGTTCACCTAAGCCCATGAGCAAGCCTGCACAGATTTATTCATGTGGGGCAGCCCTGGAGCACAAGCCAAGCCAGGAGCAGTTCAGGGTCTCGCACAAATTTGGCAGGGCAGTGGATGGGTCAGCCCTGCTCCACACCCTCTCAACAACAGGATCAGCAATGGCTTGTGGCCTCATTTCGCAGCCCAAGGAAGGACTCTTCTTGGCTGAATTGATGCAAACCCTCCTCATGCTGGTGCAGAACACTAGACCGCACCTCCTGGAGTTGCACTGAAGACACGGGAAGTTTGTAGTGATGTGTAGTGGTGACACCTGCAAAATTAAATGTATGACACACTTGGATGTCTTTGCTATCACTTCAGTCAACCTTCTCTGCTTACTTGCAGGTACCTCATGTGGTTTGATGAATTTGTTTCTTAGCCTATTTCAGAAGCAGCTCAGATGGGAATTATAAAAATTTCCCGAAATGTGCTTGTTCAGAGACAGTATTTCATGAACTTTAAATTACTGCCACTGAAATCAGAGTTGCTTGCAATCTCAAAATGCAAATTCATGTTTTGAGGATCCTCAGGTTCTCGTGGTCCTGAAAGAGCCCTGTTTTCCAGAGGTTTGAACTTCCTCCCACCCAAAAGTAGCCCTGCTGCTGCTTGGCAATCCAAAGTTTTCAGGCATCTTAAACTATTTTAGCTGCAATACTGATTTTTCTGGGAAGACATCTACAAGGATTTTCCCTCAGCCCTCCTCCCCCATTCAGGCACTGCCTTTTTTTTTTTTTTTTTTTTTATGCTTCATTTTAGAATGAAGCATTCAACAAATGTTTTAGGTGTGTTGTCATAGTTATTCTTATCTCCTTCCTCAGCAGAGGGAAATCACGCATAAACATTTCCAGCCTCACTCCCCTTTGCTTAGATTAACGAAGTGACCGGTACGTCAGTGCTCTTGGTGATAAGCTTTGCTGCAGTTCAGGGCAGAGTAAAACACTCTTTCCATGAGAGCATTATCAGACCGAGAGCCTGGTGGTGTATTACACAGTTTCTTTGTCTGACTGAAATGCTGTTTCGACATGAGTCAGTTTCTGGCACTGAGTCACCTACAAGCAGTGGAGACTCCTACCAAAAAACCACATCTATTTCATTTAACACTGAAGCTATGCCGTTGGCTCTTGGGATTTTGTCCCCAGCCTCACATGGTCTGGGTTGGTTTTAGATTTTTTTGAAAGAGACAGTTATCCCAATTTCTTTTCTTTGAGCTCATGACATTTCACCAGTCCAAAGAGGCTGTCACACTGCATTGCTTCTAAGGAGGCAGAAAAGACCTTTTGCTGGAGGGCCTGCCTGCTATGCTACTGCAAGCTGTGTACAAACAATACTGCCCATGACAGAGAAGCTGGGCATTCCCCTTCATCCCATGGACACCATGTCTCTTGCATCCCTATCATCATTAGAAAGGTCTGCTTCACTCTCCCTCTTTTACTTCTCTCTTTCCTTTAATTTTGTGGCACAAATTCAGACTTTGGACTGTGAGACAAACTGTGCATTCAGAAGTGTTGGTTATCATTGTCCACAGAAGAATGTTCTGCCCAAGAAAAGTTCAGATTGAAACAGAAATAGGAACAGAAATCTCTCACCCAAGATTATCATACAGGACCCTTTCTTTGTCATTGATGTTCAGATCTTCAGCCCGTTACCCAATATCCCCAGTCTACAGCAGCCTTCGACCTATGTTCAGGACTTCATTGAATGTTTCCCCTTTCATGTCATTCCCATATTTACATACTTATCTCTTTGCACATTCCATGGCCATCACCATTGAGCCAGGGATCAGTTTGGCCCTTGGGAATACCCAGCAGCTGCTGGGCAGCCATAAGGGAAGTGGGACACGTGAATCTCATCGAAGCTGTTGGCTATACTCTTGCTCAGCCTGTAGAGTCATTCATTATCCTTTTCCTCATGTTTCTAAAAAAGACATTTAAATAGTGTCAGATATTCCTCATGACTGTTCAGTTTCCTGAGCATGGATGCCCAGGTGTGTTTCCACAGGACCCACTTCCTCAGGTGGGGAGATATTCCCATACATTCAGTATCCCAGCATCATTCTCACAAGACCTCTTTGAACAACTAACCTTTCCCCCATCCTCACCTGAGACTTTCAGTGTGAACTATGGGTACTGAGCCCAGGCCTGGTCAGCCTTATCCCACAGAGCAGGGACAAAGCCCATGGCTTCCACCATGTCCAAGAGAGAGCCACAGCCTGCAGAAGCCCAGGGATCAGCATCAACATGGTGAAGATGGTGTGCAAAGATTATCTCACATCTTACGGGCACTGCCATCTGGCACGGATGCACACGTGGGAGATTAAACATGTAAAAGCTAGCAGCAGCAGAAACAACAACCATTTCCATAATAGTCTTTTTTTTTTTTTTTTTTTNGCATTGGCCGTTTAATTTGGATTCATAAAGGAAACCTATTAATGAAAGGCTTCAAAGAACTGTCTCAGAACTTTTAATCAGTAGTTGCGTTTTAGCATGGAAAAAAAAAAAAGCAGAGGGGGCTGGGTGGTGGGCTGTTTTTTTGTTGTTGGTTTTGTAGTTTTTTGTTTAAAGCATCAGACTATTTGAAAGCAGGCTGGGTGAGGGAGCCCAGCAGGGAGCCTCTTCTCGCCCACCTGGAGAAGAGGCCCCCTGAATACTTGTTTTCATTAGCATGGGCCTCTCTGGCTCTTCAAAACCCTTTCCACCCGTTGCCAAGGAAACCCAGAGCCGTATTGCAGCACATGGGTGTTGTGCATCAACTGGTGTTTTGCACTTAACTGAAATAAATAACCAAATAAACATGGAAAATGGCCACGGGCCAAATAAGGGCACTGTCTTTTATCATGGACATCTAACATTTATAGGGATTTCAAACACTCTACTAGGCATATCATCAGAAAGGTAGTTGATCAAAAAAGGAAAATGCATGTGCACGCACAGACAGTTCGTTTCATCGTTTCATTTTAATGGGTCTTCTTTCTTGAAGAAGGTGAAAGGAATCGGGTCTAGAGCGTGCAATCCCACTTGTGAGCTCTCAGTTACATTTTCATGCCATTTGATGGCTCTCAGCCGGGCCTGGCCTTTTGCAGAACTTGGCTCCAACTTCAGCATCAGCATCACCATCAGCAGTTGTTTTCCCATCAAGCCTAGACACACGCAGGCTACAGGAGGAGCTTCTGAGTGCTGAAAGACAACCTTCACAGCAGGGGTTGTAAGTGCAGCTTTCAGGATCCACCTGCTCCTGGACCCCCAAGTGAATCATTTATACCGCAATCTTACCCACCACAGCTGTGGGTATGTGAGTAAAAACCATGGGCTTTGGTTTCCAACCAGCCTTGGGGAGAAGGAGGGTGCCCAGGGAGATCCCACAGACTGCATTTATGATTGAGATCAGGCCCCAAAGTCGTGCTAGTGAGGAGGCGTGAGGGGAACAGGTCTCACCACCACCTGCATGAAGTCCCTGCATTGAGGGGTAACAGCTGCAACTCCCCTCCAGAATATCCCAGAACAGCCAAGGCAAAACAGTGTCCCAGGAATATCTGTAGCTAGTCCTGCTAAGTATGGCTGCAAAAATAGTTTTCATTTAGACTCAGGAAGAGAGGTGCTGGCTGCAGCTTCTCTCAGGGGAACAGGGAAGGGAGTGCGGTAGAAAGCTCTGCAAGGAACAGCATCCATTGCCCAGTACCACACTGTACCTTGCCATGCTGTGCTGTGCCATGCTGTGCTAGCGGCTGTCAGAGCAGGAGCTGGCAGCAGGGGCTTTACAGAGGCAAGACAGTGAGCTATGTGCAGATTCTAAATGCTGCTAAGTGCAGGTGTGAGTCAGGGCAAGCCAGTAAGGAGAAGATATGAGGGCTGCCATTCCTCAAAGGAGGCCAGAGTGGACTCCAGTAGTCTCCCATTGGAAGCAGAACAATGTAGCTTGTGCTTCCATCAAGGTATCTGAGAGGTGAAGAACTGTGACCTTTGTGAGCACTAATTGAATAATTTCTTAACATGATACTGGCGACTGAATGTAGACCCAGAGCCAAATGCTGTGTACGTCCAGAGTCAGTGCTCAATCAAGCCCTGTCTTTAGCTAACACCTTCTGCCTCACAGTTTTGAAACAAAACAGAGAACAAGGTGTGATGCCACACCAGCCATTTTCCTTATTCTTGTTTCACCTTGTGAGCCCTGCTTGGAGCTTTCCCAGGGTAAGCCCCTCTTTGCCAGCACACAGCCCCTTCAACAGGACCCAAATACCTGTGGTTGCCCTTTTTCCTGAGCACCCTCTGTACTTTTGCTCCCTTGGGAGCCTTATGGTGCCAAAAGCAGTGTGCAAGCTGTTTGTTCCACACAGGATCTGCATTTTAAGCCCATGCACAGGCCATACTATCAAACCAAGGCAATTTTGACTCTGCGTGTGAGTCTGGTGTTTGCCCAACAGCTACGGTGTCCCAGAGTGTCACCCCTCAGCACTTCCCATGCATCCTGTGATGAATGCCAACGTACATCAAAAGGCTTCCTCCAGCCCCTCACCCCTCAGCACAGCCCATGGCTTTCCCTGCTGCTCTTGCAGCTCCTTTTCTGAGAGGACTTGCAGTGCTAGCAGCTCCCCTGGCATACAACAGCATGGCAGCTCTGTTATATTAAGCTCCCAAGTATTATTACAGCACAGACCTTCCAGATGCAAGGATTCAAAAACGTTATGGTACTGTATGTATGGACATGATGGACTTGCATGTCTGTGCTTGCACATGTATGTACAGACAAGTGTGTATGCACTTTATATATATGTGTCACTTAATATTTTTGGTTCAATAGACATGGATATATTTATATTTGTTTTACACACTTATGCTCAGTACACAAAATACCTTTAAAATGTATATGTACCTATCAGACGTACAAAACATGCCAAGTATTTGTTAAGGGCTAAGACCTCAGATGATTTGATTCTAGTTTACATTTTCATTTAGTTTTACTCCTTAAGTGAGCTGTAACCTGTTTATTTAGGACTTTTACTTATGTAGCTATATACAACTATGATTGTTGAAATAAATGTAAATATAATTAAAAATGCATCTTATTGTGCAAGCTGTGTAACTGTCACAGTCATAAATACACAAATGGAAATGATGATCAATCATGGGTGTATTGCAAAAAATTATTTACTTACACAGCTATGAGACACTGTCTTGGTATCACATGAATCTGATCCTGGCAAATTGTATCTCATGTAAGCCAAAGACTGAAAAATGAGGACTCTGACATTTTTACAAAGCTCTCATCACGTTTGAAACCTAAGCCCTCAGAGAAGGTGCAGAAGGAAAGTGCTGTGGAAGGAGGAACAGCATGCACCCTATTTGGTGTCCATGGTAAATTAGTTCAAAACTGTGTTAGGAAAAACCTCCCTCTTACATGTATGATGAGACCTATTTGGGATTGATACCACAGCCACACATTTGTGGTACACTTCTGTTGTAGTGTCCATTACTGAGTGGAAAAGTTGTGTCGTAGTCTCTCATACAGGCTGATTTTCAGGATTTGGCATTGATTTGCTGAGGGTTTCCCAGTTCATGCCTGAGGACTGGGAGCAGCCTGCAGCCAGGGCTGTTTCCTGAGAGGTAGGGATATAGATCTGATCCCACAGAGGAAGTGGAGTTTGAGTCACAGGAGCTTGCAGTCCCACAGGCAAAGCAGAGAATTAAGCCCCTCAGGTGTTTTTGAAAACAAAAGACTAAAACTTCTGAGCTGCCACAAGAAGCAGGATTGCCCAGATCCTTAAATGGTGAAAACTGTCATGAAACTCATCAACTGCACCAGAGTTTTACTGATCTGCACCAGCTGGGGACATGGTGCAGTGGAAGAGAATAAATTTATAATATATGTTATGGGGTACACCTCATCCTCTTCCCCAGCTAACATCTATCAGGTTCAGTAAGGCTGTGGTGATACATATTAGAGGATGTCCAGCATGATATATGGAGTAGTTTAAATTGCATCAGACTTAAGGTGGCCTCTCACATTGCTCTCAATGGGGAAACTCAATAATTCTGAGCTGCTGTGGCTCTGAAAAATTGTGCCCATAAATCTCTTTCTCATATGGCTTATCGTGTATCCAAGGATGATCATGGCACAGCTGCATTGAATATGCACCCTACAAAGTGTGTGTGGTTCAAAGCAGCAGACTTTGTGTTTTACACACAGCAGAGAAGCTTTTCAGCTCACCTTTAAGGGACAAGCTCCATCTCACCAATCTGTTTTTCTGGTAGTACATCTGTTAGGAAGGAAAAGGCATATGGGTCTGCTCTGAGGAAAAACAGTCTCCTCTTGGTGAGCTCAGGTCCTGGAGCCTGAGAGCACCAATTCTTTCCCACATGAGATGAAACCCAGTTCAGCAGCAGTGAAGAGCAGAAGTCCTATGTGCCCCTCCAGCCCTATTTAAACTCGAGTGCAGGAACAGGCAGGGGGAAGAGGAGGAAACCATATGTCAGCTGTCTGTGAAAGTATCAAATTAAGCTGATAAGTAATCTTTGCTCCAAGAGGAGCGTGTTGTTGGTCTAATTAAGCCTCATTTTGAGATTAGGCACATGAGTGAAGAATTGCAGGGCTTGGCAGTTTATTTGCTGATCGCTCCCTGGTTGTGTTTTCCAGGCATTTTATAGAGGGTAGGATGAGTATTCTCCATTTCATATGGCTGAGGTAGTATTTCCATGGAATGGGAAAATTAACCTCAAAATCCAATCAATCTCAATTAGAAGGGAAAAAAAAAATCGGTTAAAACCTCAAACCCACCAAAACAAATCTGAACCGTAGCCTTTGTGGCTCTGAGGAGGGTCCAAGGGGTAAAAATTAACTTCCTGTGATTTCAAAAAGCCATGGTTGCAGTCCTGCTTTCCTCACCCTCTGGACATCACCCTGTGATGAAATCAATGACAAGTTTAAGGATTAGGACATTCTGACCAGCAATGTATTTAAATGCTCACTCAAACATCCAAACAATCCCTTTTAATTCAATGACAGCACTCACAGAGTTAAAAATAAGCATGCTGTTAAGTGCCTTCATCAGATCAAGGTCTAATTATTTACCCTGTGTGAGTAGTTCCAGAGGAACTCCTGTCTGTGCTGTCCAGGTTGCTAAACTTTAGAAAAACAGCCTATGATTCTGATTTATGTAGCAGGAAAATAAAGTCCTCTTAAAATCTTTTTGTGCAATAAAACCTATGTCAAACAGATTAAAATAAAACAGCAAAGACAAATTTCCTAAAAGAAAATAAATTTTCTACAGACAAAGAAAATTTGACAGAGACCTCATGGATGATTCCAAGTGATATTTATAGACAAGTCTTCTCTCTTGGGGACTTTAATTTGCAATGTGTTTTTGAAAGTCTGTTGCTACTTCTGGATGGATTTGATATGGTGTGTCAATAAGGGGGAAGCAAAAATGAATACAAAATGAAATGCAGAGTCTCCACATTAATTTCTGAATATTGCTTCTGTCATTTCAGGACAATTTGTCCCCATGCATAAAGTTCTCTGAAGCGTTCTGCTGCATATTATGTCCCTAAATATTTAAAGCAAGCTTTAAGGATTACAATGCTTTTGTACCCCCCCATTCCATCTGGTCACCTCTGGCCCAAACGGACAGTCATGATAGTGAAAAATCTCATCTGAACATGTGTGTTAAAATGCTTCTTTGTGTGTTTAGATCAAGGTTCCCTAATTTGGTTCTGACTGAATGTGTTCCAATATCTTTTGTAGCCTTCGAAATCTGGGGTGAAAACCTCAGGAGAAGGTTCAGAGGAACCTTCAGAGGAACATCGGAGGAAGGATCAAGCTCCTCCAAGAACCCCAGTACTACTTGATTCTGTTGAATTGGAAATGCTGTAAGGACAGGGTCTTACCTAATGAACAGTGCTTTCAGTAATGGCCCCAAGCATGTGCCTGAAAGGGACAGGGTGGAGACAAGAGCGAAATATCTTTAAAAGTTAATGAAATCTTTCATTTAAGTAACTGAAATGAGCGTCTGATTTATATTTGAATCTTTTTTGGCTGGAGGCTTTCAACCAAAGCCAGTTTGTCCCATCCTCACATGTCAGGGCCAAGATTCATCTCACAGCACGTCAGGCACTTGGTTTGCAACAGCTGGGGTGAAACACAGGCTCTCCTGAGGGTGATTCACATCACAGGTGGGCTGAGGTGCCCTCGGGATGTGCCTGCCTTGTCTATAATGGGAACCAAGGGCTGACAGCACTCCAAACTTAGCTGCCTCAGCTATGTGCCTACAGCACAATAGGACAAATCTGGGCTCATACATATATTTTCCTCTCTTCAGGTAAAATTTCACTTTGCATTGACCTTCTGCACTGTTCCTCTCTCAAAAGCAGTCTCCAGGGCAGCATCAGGGCTCACAGAGCAAATAGACACTGCGTTGACCCTGCAGACTTTTGCCATTCATGCCCCTCCCTTGGGGGTTTCAGAGGTATCTTCCAGGGCTTGCATCCTTTCCTTGAGATGCTATCACTATTAATATTCCTGATCATAAACTCCAGAGAAACACAAACAAAACTCCCACACTCTGAGAATAGCTCCAGTGCTAAATATAGGGGATTTTTATGAATCTATTTGCCACTTCCATTAGTCAGGGCAGAAATACATTATTGTAAGATGTCTAAGCATTTTGTCATTGCTCACTGGCTGTATCAAAACCTAGTCTAAGCAGTTATCACTGTATTTCTGATTAATATTATAACAACCACCAGCTAATCACAGAGTCAGCAGTGAAAACTGCTGTAATCGTTATCTTTCTGGCTAAGTAACTTCCCCGTTATTTGTTGTATACTGCAGATTTTGGCATGTGGGGGTTCTTTTTTCTTCTAATGTTAAATGTGAGATCTTATCCTCAAAGGAGTGATTATCTCAGAGCAAAATTGGCAAGGTTAAACACTATCTATAGAAAAACATTCAGCAGTGTGCCATGAAATGAATTACACAATATATCACTCATCTACCTGGCTTTTGAAAAAGTGTGAATATTGTGTTTGTTCAGTCTGGGTGAGTATTTTATATTAGGCTTCTTTTTCATGAAGGTAAAAACGACCTTGGTCATTAGAAAGTGAAGATATATTGAACCGGATAGAATCAACACAGTTCCATTTCATTTAGTCCCCTCTAAAATTGAAAGAAGAGAAATACAGATTGAATTTATTTTACTATATATTGCCTCATTTGAACTTTAGTAAAGCACTAGCCACTAAGGAAAGCCCTTTCCTCACCTCCCTTCCATAATCTCTTACAGATGGCATGTTAAGGAAATTGCCTTGACTTTATTGATTCCTTGCTATAAGGTTCAGCTAACAGCTGGTGTGTTACTGGGGAAATATATGCTGTACTATAGTTACAGGAAGGTAGCTCTTTGACCTGGCAGCTCTGTGTACCTGTACCAAAAAAAAATAAAAAAAAAAAATTAAAAAAAAAAAAAAAATCCTTGAAACGTTAAAATTCCTAATTGGTATATTTTTTCCCTCTTAGATATTAGAAGATCTTATTGTTAGGGCCCAATTTTAAAAAGTAGTATCATACCAATCTGAGTATTTTACAGAATGAAGGAAAACAGTATCCTGCCAAGATGGAAGGGCACAGGCAGAAAACTAGGTGCTATATTCTGTCAGGTCACCATGATTTTCCATTTTTTTTCCCAGGAATAATTATTTTGTGGGTATTACAAAAAGGCCAGTGTGTGATGCTGCATGCTGCTGGCCTCTCACAGCTCAATAATTCATCAGCTGGAGCTTCAGAGGTCTCCAAATTTAAATTTCCTGTTCAAGTGAAGGGATCAATGTGCACTCTTTCTTCTCTTCATTTTGATTTTAAGATTAATTGGTGTCTTAAAAATTCTGGGGAGTAGTTTCATCTAGCATGAACCACTCTAGTTCTAGTGGAGCCCAGAGTCCACCCATTTCTGCCAGTTTAGCAGCTGGCCCTCTGAATGTGAAAATCTACATTATCACTTGTTTTATAGGTGATAATTGCTGCCTAAGTACTGCAAGAGCAGGATATTAACACTGGTTCTGAGAAACTTCACAGCCGGTCAAATTCATCCCTCCACCAAGAGGCTGGTGGCACATCTTCCAAAGCATTTCATTTCCCATGGTTTTCCTCAACCCCATGACTCCCCTCCATTCTTTGTCTCCTCACCATAATGGTCCTTTTCCTGCTTCCTGAGTGGCTTTGCATTGCATTTCAGAAATTAAAACCTGGCTAGGAAGATATTGATGAAACAGAATGAAAGCATGAAGCACATAACCTGCAACTCCCACAAGACTTTTGAAAATTAGGGTAAATTGCCTGTCTCTTTTGGCCCAAATATTTCAGAGATGGTGGTTTTTATTTGTTTGTTTGATTTTTTAGTTGTGAGAAGGGTAGAGTTGTCTACAATGTAATATAACCTTAAAATATTTCTTCTCACAATCTTACTTTGTCTCCAATATTTGCTGGTGTTACTCTGGAATCACTCCATCATGGGATATGTATGCTCCCATTTTAAAAAATACATTGTTATATTTCACCACTGGAGAGTTCAAAGGTTGAAATCTCTAAACTTTCATGCTGTTTCTGCTTGTCTGTAACACATTACTTTTTAAATTAAATTCATCTTCCTGTGGTACATGATTTTTTGACACTTCGGCTAAAATTTCAGAGGAGTGCTTAACAAGGATTGATGCAATGCATGGAGTTTGTAGTGGGATGGGCTGTGGGACTAGAAAGGAACAGAGAATGCAAGCCACACTCCTATGTGTCAGTAGCTTGGTATTTGTCATAGGTTACTTTGGGGTCCAAACCCACTCCTTTGGAGAATTTCAGTGGGATGGATTACAGTTCAACCTTGCATAGGTATACTTCTATTTGACATGTCTCCACAAAATAAATATAATATATTAGTGGTATAAAGTCTCCTCAGGGCCTAATAAGAAATTCTTCCATTCATCAGTCAAATTGTGTCGCTAGTACGAAGTGTGGCTGACCTAGCCTACTGTCAGGGCCAAATTCAAAGGCAGGATATACAGCAGTGTAATTCAGATGTCTTGGCCTCGTTCCTCACCTCTGCTGCAGAGCTCAGCACTGCAGAGCTCACTAGCACCAGCAGGGAGAGGCTTCTCATTTTGGATATAAGGCCATTTTCACCCCCATTAATTCCCTCTACCATGCATTAAGACTAGGCTGAGGAAAAGTTTTGCAGCCATTTGATCAGGTGCTCCCTTGCTGCTCCGAGGCAAATCTTGGGTAGTTCCCAAAAACAGTCTGTACTCTATGACCTTCAGCCATACCTGAAGTTTCAGTTGAGAACTTTTGTTGGCTCTGCTGATTTCACTAGCGAAATCCAAGATGAGAAAGAAAACCTTCAAGGTCAGCATGTGTCTCTTCACTCAAGGACTTCCTTTCCTTCTACCCGGCTTCCATCTTTGTCCTCCCCAATTGCTGTAGGGCTTGAGTGCCTCACACTTGTACAGGCTTCTCTTCATCCCTTCCCACAGAGCAAAATGTTATTGCTTTAATTCTGGTGGTTGAGTAACTGATCTACAGTGAGATTAAACAACTCCCTGCAAGCCCTATAATAAGTCAGTAGCAGAACAGGTCCCAGATTCAGCTCCCGTGCTGCCCCTTCCTCCCAGCCTTCTCTATAGACCAGATGCATACAGCCCTACCAGGCTGCTCCACCACAGCTTCATCTCACTGAAATCTCTGCATATGAGGGCATACCCCAATTAGTTTCTTTTTTCTTCCACGAGCACCAGTGGAAGTCTCTCCATACCATTATAAAGGGAAGGATTCTTTTGAAACACCTTTTAAAGCTGCCTCAGATAATACAATGCAGCCTGGAGGTAGGAGAAGGATTCACAATTTGTTCACCCCATGGGCCCAGACACTGAGGCTGCTGTGGCACCCTCATGTCAGCTCATTGCAAGACCTCTGTGGTCCCTCTCCCAGCAGAGCAAATGCCAAATAGTAAGAGGCTGGCTGGTTAAGGTTATATTATATATTGTAGGCAACTCTATACTTCTCTCAACTTAAAAAAACCCATTTTGCTGTCCACTTTTACTTTGTCACTGCCTATTTGTGATGTTTAAATGACATATGACATTGCACCAAAATTCTGCCAGCATGGCTTTGTTCCCCTCCTTCCACAAACCCCGGCAGACTTTGAAGAACAAGGAACCCAGCTCCGAGAGCTGGGCCTGCTGCAGGCTGTGATATTCATGTGGCATTAGATCATGTTAACGTTAGGTATAATCCAGTACAAATCCTCTTAGTGTCACTGGCACTGTAAGGGCTGTTATAATTGCTCATAGCTTAAAACAATTTTGCAGCTTTTCTTCACCTCCGTGAGTCGGTTCCAATTAGAGGAAGGGAACTTTCCGAACCTGCAGAGTTTCTATTTAGGACACAGCCCCGTCCTGACAGCACGCTGTCAGCCCTGCCGAGCAGACAGGAAAATGTCCACTGTATTACAGAGACGTGACAAAAGCAGAGGGAGAAGAGGAACATGTGTGCTCCAGTTTCTTTCAAAGTCTCTCGGAAGCACCTCCTCAGGAGTTTTTATTTTGCCTGACATGGTGCTCGCCGGGCCGCAGGCCCTCCTTCTGCACCTCCTGTTTTTCAGACAATGTTCCTATTTCAGAAAGTTGGAGGAAAGAGAGAGGAGAGAAAGGGGAGCAAATCAAGTGGCAGCAGGGCTGTAAAAGTGCCTTTGACTGGAATGGAAGCTGGGTTTTGTCCAGAGGCAGGAGGAGCATGGTATGCAGGAGACAGTGCCCAGCCACAATGGGCTTGTGCTCCCCCACACAGTGGGGTGATGTGGGGTCACTGTAAGGGGAGCCAGGCACCAGGGCTGTGGCCACAAAGGTGGGATGCACACACTGGTTGGCAAACTCACAAGGACAAAGACTTGGCCCTTCTGCCTGTTGGCAACAGTATCCCTCCATCCCACCTGTCCTGTCCCTAGTGCCCACAGCTGTATGTATCCCATATCCATGGGTGAACAGCAGCAGGAGCAGGATGGCTCACCTGCTCCAGGCTTGCCAGAAACTGGCTGCCTGAGCACTGTAAGCAAAACATTGCTTCCTACCAGGCTGTTTAGCTGCCAGGGTCCCTGATGCCATCAATGTTTTCCCAGAAGTGAGCAGGTACAAGCACTGGCTTTATGGAAGCATCAGACAGCTAGAGAGAGCACCTGCTGTATCTGGATCTGCCTCCAGGAAAACAAGGGAAACCTTCTGTTGCCACATTCTTGTTTTTCCAAGGGGCTCATCATAAAAGCCTCCCATGCTCTTAAAAGAGCTGGCAGAAGGAATGACCATAAACATGACCCTATCACTGGACAAATACACTCTTCCAGAGAGTTCAATCTGAGGCCAGCTTTGCAGTAGAAAGCTTGAAGTACATGGGGGCTGAAGCTTTGTTGCAGGCTGAAGGGGTGGTGTTTGAAATTGATGTGCCTCCCGAGAGCCTGGAAAACAATAATGTGCCAAGATATTAGCTGAATAAGTTATGCAAAAGAATGGGAACCAATATGGCAAAATAAAACAGGAAAACTCTTTGTCCTCCAGTGGTTTCCATCCCTTCTTGCTGCAAGCATCTACTACCTCTCTTTCTCTCTCTCTCTCTCTGCTTTGCCTGAAATAGCTGAGATAGCTCTGCACCAATTTGGTTTGTTAATCCATAGAAAGGAGGCTTCTGCCAAGGTTAGCTGATTCAGTTTGGCGAAAAGTCCAGTGATGGGGGTGACAGAGGAGCTCATGCACCTGGCAGCAGGGATAGACAGAGCAAGGAAGTGGAGTGTGGAGACACAAAACTCCCTACTCAGCAGAAACAAGGGCTTAGAGTGCATTAGCCAGAACACATGCACAGGACAAGAAATACACAAGTGAGCAGGTACAAAGTAAATAAATGAAGACTCAGGGATGTGCGATCCAAGAATAAACCAAAGATTTTTGCTTTCTTTTCTTTCTTCCCCCCTCCCTATCCACCCACCCACAGTAACAGAAACACATAAGAGGAAATGAATTTCAGGAACCAGGTCTGGAAAGGAAGACACACTCCTTGCTGCCTCCTGTTATGCTTGGCTCGTGTTGGACGGACACACCTGGCCTTGCAAGCCGGCACTATTTATACATCTCCTTCCCCACAGTGGTGTGTTCCTCTCCCCACTTCTCCCCCCACTTTGTCTGTTGGCAGCCTGCCAGGGCAGGGTGGAGAAGAGACCCCAGTGCTGCGTGGAGCAGGCAGTGGCTGGCCTCAGGGAGGCTGCTCTGCTGCTAACACATCAAGCAGTCAATCCATCATCTCCCAGGACTTGCTGAGCCTTTCCTTCTGCAGTGTTCCTGATGCATGGATGTGGCTGTTGCATCTAAGCTGCACCTTCTTTCCCTCTCTTAGCTGCCCTGGGAGCATCAGAAGGGGCCTGATTTGTAGGTGCTTCCTGCTTGCAGCAGCTCTCCCAAAGCTCTGTTGCCCTTATTTCTCTGGTGCTGGAGCTTGTCCCCAGCCCATGATACCTTTCACCTTCAGGTGTCTTACAGCAAAAGTAAACCTCTTTAGGGGAGAGATTGGGATTTGGATACCCCAGATTGGAGGTGTCATTCTGGTTTCAATGCCGTGCAGCAAAAATGAAGCAGATAACTCCATGTGGAATAAAAGAGGAGTTAGACCTGGAAATATTAGATACATGTGGCCTGTGGGATAGGAGCAGAAGAGAAGCAAGTCAATAGGCATGGTCAGCTTCATTTCTTCTTGCAAAAGAAACTGGCCAAGTGGAAGTAAAATCTAGTTTACCTATGCCACTAAATCTATTTTTCTGATGGTAACAGAAGCCAGGTTTAGAGGTTTTTCATGACAAGAAACTGCAGTGAAGACATTCATCAAGAAATGGAGCCAGTCCTCTAGGTTGAGTTTGTGTCCCATGCCCAGCTTCCCTAAGACTTCAGAACAAAGTTGGCTAAAGCTGTTTCAGCCTCTGCATTGCATCAGGACCTTGCTGGTGGATCTGCAAATCCTGCTTTATAGAGCAGCCAGGAAAATCACCATGGGGGAAATTAGAGTGTAAACCTGCCGAGCCAGCAGCTAGTCAGCAGTATGTGCCCATTCCTACCCCATAGTACCTGCAAGGTGACCTCTCCATCAGTGGAGGAGAGCAGTTCAGTTTAATAAACCAAACTGGATGTTTCAGTCACTTTGCCTTCCTTAGCAGTGATAGCTAGCACTAAAATGAGAGTATAAAGAATAAGCTAGTAAATTAAAATGACCCAGCTCTATGATGTTGAGAAAATCTGCAGTGGAGGTCTGACTTGCTGACATGCAGTGTCCTCAGCTCCCAGTAACCTCTCTGGGTGTCTGAAAGCATGCCATGATAGACAACAAATTACTGGCTTCTTTCAGCACATCTCTGGAGATTTTCCAAGAATTCCTGCAGGACTTTGTTGACTTTGCCACAGAAAAGTTCACTCTTCAGGAAACCAGTGATTCGTTCTGGGAAGAGTTTGATTCTGTAAAATTTGTTAGTGAGGGGGAAGGAAGGCTGAAGATGGCCATGTAGGGAGATAGTTACTTGTGTTTGAAATATGTCTGTTTACATGAGCAGGCAGAGTGCCAAGCAAGGATGTCCTCATATTCTCCTGCAATTGAATCTTTTTCTTGTGAAATGCATCCTTCCCTCCCAGCTCCCAGCACATCCTGAGCCACTGGGTATGAGACGACATCAGCCCAGAGGATGCTCTCAGTCTCAGCTCCATCCTCAGCCCCTTTCAACATATTTTACACAAGGGAAAGTCACACATTAAAAACAAAAAAAATTTAAGCAGCTCTGTCATTTATACCAAAACAGACATGCTGATAAATGAGGAATGATCCCTTCCCTGTGATGTCACAGCAGCATGCATTCAAATTCATTTGATAGAAACAAATGTGCTTAAACTTTTGCAAATGGGAGAAAGCTGCCTCTGAAATTATTTCCATTTTCAAGGTCAGTAAGCAAAGAGTCAGTCCATGCTCCTTGGAGACAGCCTCCAATCAGAGAAACGGTTCCCCTGTCAGCCAGCTGTTATCTGCATAGTCCTTCTCTGCTATTTGATGTGCCACGGGCTTCTTGTCACTTGACTGTGAGATATTTTCATCATTTCTCTAGCTGACACCCTTCGCGTTCCCTCTTCCCTGGTGCAGAAATCCCAACATCTAATAGCAGGAGGGGATTAGGGTGCATCTAAACCAGCTCAGGCTCTTTCTTGTACTGCTACCACAATGCTATTTTCCCAGAACAAATTTCCTATATATCTTGCAACCTCTTTAGCACTTTTTGCTGCAAATAAATACTTTGATTGTAATAGCCACTTGAATTTGACCCAGAGGGGAACGATTAGGTTCTTAATGAGCTACGCAGGGCACATTCTTCATTGGCTAAATCTTGAGGTGCTTACTCAGGCAAATCACCACAGAGGCTGAGGCTGTGTAAAACACTTCCAGATGTGGCCCCTTCAAATTAACTAGAAGACTAAGCGTCATTCATTTCAGCACCACGAAAGGAAAACCATCCTAGCTCACTGGCTGATTTGCAGCCTCTGATCTCTCTTTCCTGATGCCTCCTGCCCTTATTGTGAAGGGAAAGTTGAAGCACAGACAGAGATTCTAGCATGATGTCCCCCCAGCTGCCAGTGTCTCCCTCAGCTTAACTCCATGCAGGCTTGAAGGTGATGTGAAGTAGTTTCAAGAAGGGAAACTCATCTCTATGCATTCCTTGGAAAATCCCAGAGTTGGCAGGGTGCCCACACCAGCCTGTGTGGCAAACACCTGTTTGGCTGGGAATAAAAGGCTGCATGAACACCCTGGCCCTGCTTTGGAGAAGTGTGTGTACATGTGTGTGTGTAGGTAAGCATGTGGATGCCGTGGGAATGAGACTGTAACTTCCTGTGTTGCCAAGCACTGGAACAGGCTGTCCAGGGAAGCAGGTGAGTCAACATCCCTGGAGAACGTGGGTCTGTTTTCTCCACATAAAGAGAAGGCTGGATTACAAGGTGGCTCTTATGCTTTCCAGGGTATGATTACACCACACATTTTCAGTGTATTAGAGGCAACTCCCTGATGCGCTTGTTTGGCCCTGGGTCCCCTTCCAGTTTCCATGCTGTGAGAATCATCTCCAAACCCCCCAACACCATGAAGAGACTCACTGAAGACATCTATCCTTCAGATCAGGGAAGCTTTGTGATATTGAAAGGGACTGTCTCCCTTGTGTGTCTGTCTCAAGAACCAATGGGAAATGCACATTCTTATATTTACAGGAATGGAAACATAAGTAAATATGGAAACAGACTGAAATATCTCAGTTCTCCTTACAGAATTGTTTTAATATTGATGGATGCTAGGGAGAAAATATTTCTCTTAAGTTAGATCACACAATATTTCTATTAATATCATAACATAATTCTATATTATCTATGGCTGAATAACTATAGCTGAATAGCTTGCGCATAGAGCAGAAGTAACCTCTCTATATATCACAATTCTACACATAATATAAACATGACAGATGTACTATAATGCAGTATAAATCTGTTTTAACCATGTATAGCCTATGCCTGATTGTCATATACAGCAAAGTGTGATCTTCACAGCCAACACAAGAAGTGGCATGGGAAAGAACAGTGTGAATAAAGAGGACAAATGTAAGGTGGCCATGGGACACTCAATACAATTGCTATGCTGGGTGCTCCTAACTGTGACAACCACTGCTGATCGAGCCTCAGCATTCCTTGAGGCCAATTAAGTTATTTAAAGCAACCTTAACTCTGGGACTGTCTCAGAAATGCACAGGAAATGAGAATAGGTGTTAATGTATTGTAATGCAACTAGAGACACAAGAATTACTGTAGCAGCAGTGCTCTTAATAATACTAATACTGTCCCAGAGAGAAAAAGGAGAGAGAAAGCTCTCTCCTGTTTGTTTCTTTTGGTAATAACTGGTCTGAAAAGTAATGATGAGACTGGTTTCTCTTACTTTTTCTTGTATGTTGCAATTTCCAAAGAGGGACTGCTAAGTCAGCCTGTGCTTTTCAGTTTGTTGTATGAAAACAGCAACTGTTTCCTCAAGTACTTACATTCCTCTGTTATTTGACCAGTTCAACCAAATCCTGTATTACTGAAAATTTAGATGAGTTTTGGTCAAATAATAAAAACAAATAAATGAGTATATAAACACTATTGTGAGTAAAGGAGCTAAATTTATCTCTCTTAGACTTCTAGGAAATCACGTTTATTACTGGTTTTGAATACTCAGAAACCTGTTAGAGTTGATGGGAATGCTCATAAACCCTGATCATCCTGTTGATTTTTTCAGGATTACTGGTCATGTTTGCTGAATAAACACATTGTGAAAATGCTCAGTCAACCATCCAGTGCCAGAAACAGGACTCTGTCACTTGTATGCTCACTCCTGGGCTAAGAAGGTCACACTTAAGCTCAGCTGTTGAAGGCTTGGTGCAAGTCCTCTGCTGACCACTTGATGCATATCCTTATATGCAGTAATAATCATGTCTTTGTTTTGGTGCCACATCAGTTATTGATGTAATAGCAATGTAATCGATAACAATGCAAACAAATGGAGGAATTAACCCAGAGTCTGAAATGCTGACTGGTTCACGAATGATTTGTGTGTCAAAATGGAAAAATCCACTCTCAGCCTTAACTAAAAAAACCAGCATTGCTAGAATTCAAAATGATCTCCTTCTCTTCAGACCCCAGCAATAAATAAGCCCCCTTCTCCCACCTCAGAAAGACATATCTTACTCCATCATTCTTGATTTTAAAGAGTTTGTCTCATGAGCTAATGTGACTTCAGGATAAAGATGGAGAATATTTAGCTATTCTTGTTTTTCTCTAGAAAAATTTTCTGTGGGTCATTGCAGCTTTAATTCAGAATTGTATTGACTGATTTCTTTCTGCATCCTAAGGAGTTGCTAAGCAACATGGATTCTCTCTTGCCATGCATTTGTCAAGACACAGAAAAGTGGGAAGAAATAGGAAAAGATTCACCTCCTCTAATATATCTATCAAGCCAGTGAGTATCACTTATTTCAGTATCACCCAGACTTATACTATTGATATATAATTCAATTCCTCAGTGCTGTAGCAGGTTCTAGAGTCTCAGTTCAAAACCAATGAAGGTCTGATTTTTGTTCTCATTGATAAGACACTGCTGAATGATGACTTTCACCCATGAGAGCATCCTTAGCCTATGGCTCCCAAATCTGCTCATAAATTAGAAATAGGCAGTGGTCTATCATGCCAAATTCTTAGGTTGTTCTTCTCATGGGGAGCAAAGGGTTGGGAAATGAAGGATTTGCTGTACTCAGCCCAAAGCTCTCTGAGGTCTTCAGAAAAAGCAAGTCATTCCAGGCAGTCAGCACAGCCTGAATGCTACAATCTGGCCCTTACAGATTCTGCACTTATGACTTGAGAGCCAGGGTAATAACATCAGAGAGGGTACAGCAATGCTGTGATAATCACCATGCACTGTACCCTGCACATCCAACACAGGCGCACTATGACTCCATGGCCATGTTGCTTGAGAAAGGCCAGTCAGAATCCTTCATGTGGTCACCAAACATACTGGAAAAAAATAGCAAAAACAAACCCGTGTACTCCATTTTAACATCCCCAAGACAGTGGTCACCAAATTTTATGGATTTTCCTATTTTCCTTGTTCTTCGTCAACATGATTCTTTTCTGAGTGGTTCTTTGCTACACTGCATGTTTCATGTCTACCTCACCCCAGAAAGGAGAGCTGGTGTTTACCACCTAGTTCTCTTGCTCTTTCAGAGTTGTACTGCAAATAGATCTGTACAAGCATAAAGATATACTTTTGTTGTGGTTGCTGAAAGATTCAGTCACAACTTGGAATACAGAGAAGTGAAGCCAAGTTTTGCAATACACCTCACTAAGGAAAATTAGGAAAAAAATCTACTGATCTTAATGTCTTGATATATGTATAGTCAATGGAGGCATTTCTTATTCACTGAGAGCAGAATTTATGCCTCTTTGCTGCACTTGAAAGCCAGATTTCTTTCCTGAGAAACATCTATTTGTAACTTCAGTTGACAACACATATCTGAGGGCTCTCAAAGTGGGCAGCAGATAAATGTTATTGATTGACTTTACCCCTGTTGTCTGTTATATAGTTAGCTCTGCTTCTCCTAAATAGCCTTTTAAGGGACAAGACCAGCAACTCCATTTGCTTTTTCTGAAATTAAGATCACAGTAATGTTTGGAATACTGTAACGAGAAGTTGTAAAAATCTGCTTGCATTTCAAAACTTTGTCAAATGGTGGATGTGGCCCACTCTGTTTCATGGGACACTTTAACTGCAAGATTGGGAGTATAGCTTCAGAAATGCATTTATATTGTTAAACTGGTTTATTTTGAATGTATTTATGGCTCTCAATGTTCATCTCCTGTTACTATTCTCACATTTATTGTCAGACTCAGGGGTAAAAACATTTAGTTATATACTGGGACATGATGGTGTATATAGATATATAATCACAAATGTGTGCATCTAGTCCCTAATTATGGAAATTAACCTAAAGCAAGTCAGGAAAATGAAGAATTAGATACGACACCATGTGCAGATTCAAAAGAACTTGAAGTGCATCCACTAGCCCACCCCATGGCATGATGGATGAGACAGAGATCCATGTTTCTTTGGTCATTTCAGTGTGGATTTCCAAATTCCCTGGAATTCTTCAAGGTGCAGAAAACTCCACAAGATTTGTCAATCTCAGTTGAAGGACTGTAGACAGATTGAGTGGGTCTGTAGTACAAATGCAATCACTGCACACTGGGAAATTCCTGTCAATCAATAAATAATGAAAATTTTCAGGTCTGAAAATCTGAATACAATTTCTACAATCTCAGTCCCTATTCTTATCTTGAAAAATCAATATGATATGCAACTCCAAACCCTGATGAATATACAATTCGATTTACAGGTCTGGTGCAAATTTCTGTGCTTATGAGCCACTCTATTTTCAGTAGGTTTGAATACTCATACGAACAAGCCCTGCAAAAGTGATTTTGGGATCAGGCTCTATTTATTAAAAATTATGAACTCTCATATTTTCCTTATTTTTTCAATTGTACTGTCTTGGGCTGTAGTCTGCTGGTAATGTGTCTGAGTCACAATCTCTGTGTATGTATGTGTATTTATATACAGCTGGCTGTATTTAATAGTTGTGAATCTTGAGTCTTCTACAGCAAGGAAGTGAACAAAGCAAATTGGAAAAGCACTTTTCTTAAGCAATAAGAAGACATGCTATCAGTGCCTTTCTGCACAATTACTGCCTGCCCCAGGCACTGCTCTAAGGCACAGAGTCAAAGGTTGGCTTTCTCAGCCACTCAATAAATACTTTAAATCTCATTCTTATTGCTACTTTGACATGAATAAGGGAGGGGGGGGGGTAGAATTAATAGGTATGCATTCATTAGAAGTTGTCACTGAAATTCTTTACCTGCTCAGATCATCCTACATTTGAGAGCCTCAGAGATCTTTACAAACGCTATTGAATCATGTCTCACCACACCCGTGAGACTTATAAGCCTGATCTTGAAGCCAACACTTGTCTTCCTGTGAATGTGCCTGGACTTTGGCTCAATTACTCATTTTTAAAAGCATCTGCATTTTTACAGACAAAAAAAAAATAGTAGGAAGGTTAGTTGACTTTGCCAGGTTTACACAGCAAGTTGTAGCAGCTGGGAAGAGTTGTCTCCTGACTTCTGGTCTGGACTTCATGGCTGGGTTGATATTTGCCACCTCTTCTAGGAAAATGGACTAGGAAAATAATCTGGTTCAAAAAATCATACTGAGTCTCTCTTCCCCAAGCTAATTCTTTGAGACCCCCTATCTGATGATGTATTTGAAGAGAACCAATTTTCAGTACCGCAGTTTAAACACATTAGTGGAGATATCTGTCAGCACTCCCTGTTTCCTGAGACACAAGTCACTCTTACGAGGAGCTGTTGCCAGGCAGTAAGAACAATACTCTGTCCAGTCATCCTATGTCAAATGTGAAAGCTGAATTAATTTTACCAATACTTAGGAACAAACAAAAGCAGCCAAACTCGGTAGACATGGGATGGAAGATTTCAACTTCAAATGATGTGAAAGAAATGGTTGAAGCTGCTACCTTTGACAACAAAACAGGGAAAGAGAAACTGCTTTGTGACATCACTGGTAATATCTGGTTGTGCTTCCACACTAGGAACAGCACACCACAATGAAAAAAATGTTCATTAAAACATTTAACATGCCCTAGTCTTTGCACATCATGCTTGCTGTCTTTTTCCCTCTGTTCATTAATTCCAGAATATTCAATAATGCAATGATCATATCTCATTCCCTATGGATACAGACCTAAACCCCAGCCTCATATTTTCCCCCAGACAGAACAACTCTGAATAAAGTTTCCTGGAGCATGGCTATATCCTAGGCAAGTGCTTTGAGTACACCATGGTTTTACATTCGGAGTGAGAAAGAGTGGCTAGTATTTAATACTTGTTTCTTTTTCTGCTTCCCAGAGACCAAAGTCCCTTCTGATAGTTCCTGAAAACTCAGAGAACTTTCTATCCTGAAAACAAACAGACTGGTAGATTAAAAAAAAAAATCTATTTCATTTTGGTGCATCAAAATACTAGGCCAATTTTCTCAGTATAAAACCTGCTATGGAGCTACTGCCATAATAGAATTAGCATATCTCCCAGTTCAGTTCACTATAATTCTTCCCTTTAAAACCTTTCAGAATCACAGATGTGTGTGTAACTGATGAATGTGTACTTTTTGCAGAGGGGCTTGCAGCATTTTTAGGATGCAACACCCTTCACTGTCACAAAGTAAGGAGCTTTCCTGCATGGAATACATCCTCTAAGCTGAGCTATAGCTAAATCCAAGGGTAAGAGCCCCAAAGCAGTTAATTTTCTGGACAGCAGAGTCTTCAGCAGCAGTTGGCACCTAGTGGTGTGACTCCATGGCTTTCTGTGCTGCTGGCACAGGGGCAGGGTCTGCCTTTGAGTCACCAGCTCACTGTGATGCTCCTCGCTGTCTCTGCAGCAGGTTGTCATTGCAGCAGCTTCTCTGAGCAATGCCACTATGGAAACGTCATTGTGAAGATCCTTCACAAGGTACACTAGCTGCCTTAGACCCCTATTTTGGTAATATGAACCTCATGATTTCCATAATAGGCTGTTTTAAATGCACCAAGACATACATACAGGTGTGCATATTTCTGTGCATATGTGTATCTGAAGGTACACATCTGCACCCACGAGGGTCAGTATTTTGGGGTGCAGTCTGAGTTGAAATGCATCAGCCATGTGTCTCTAATGTCTTTGTTGTGTGCCTGCAGCTGCAGCTGTGTGCTAGGGTTGCTTTGGTTGCTCCGGTATGTCTGGTGTTTGACCACTTTGTGAGGCTGGATCCAAAGTCCTTTGAAGTCAGTGGGAATGTTTTCATGGAAGCTGCTGTTCTTCGGGTTTGCTTGATGTGGCTTTGCAATCAGAACTGACAGAAGGGGGCCCACACTACTGCCACCAGGGTAGATGTCACTTCAAACCACAGCCAACAGCACAAGGAGACTGAAGGAATTATTGCCATGGAAATTTCCCAAGAGGCAGAGTGGGTTTTTTCCAAAGTTTTGGTCTCAAGGATTTACTGTAATAACAGCCAGGAGAAAAGAAAAGAAAAGAAAAGAAAAGAAAAGAAAAGAAAAGAAAAGAAAAGAAAAGAAACAACAAACAAAAAACAAACAAAAAAAAAAAAAACAAAAAAAAACCAAAAAAAAAAAAAAAAAAAAAAAAAAAAAAAAAAAAAAAAAACAAAAAACAAAAAACAAAAAAACAAACAAAAAAAAAAAACCCACCAAAACTAAATAGTTCCTGCATTTGTGAAAAAGGAAAAAGCTGAGGAAAGAAATACTGGCTCCTCTTCATCTCTCTCTCTGGTGGAAATAACCTCTGATTTTGCTCTGTGACCTTCCCATGAACTTCCTTTGAAATCATAATTCACCTGATATCTACAGCAACCATTGCCTTCCACCTCCGGCCTCTCAGGAGGGCAGAGATGTCAAATTTTTCCTCCCTCTTGGTCTAGAGATGTATCAATCTTTTTAGGGACTGTGGGTGCTCCTCACCCAACATCTCTGTGCAGCTGGAGCACCTGGTGAAAAAGGGTGGGAGAAGACATCTGGTGTACAGTCCCCCTGCAAGCTGAGCCACCTCCCCAGAGCTCCTCCTCTGCAGGGAGCACCAGGAAATTACTGGTAAAAATCAGTGCAGCTGGTCCTTGGTTTTCTCAATATACAATCTACAGTTTTTCTGTCAGCACTGGAGAACAGAGTGTGCAAACTGAAAAAGCACATCATTATCACAGGTATTTTTTGTTTAAATTACTGCCTTTTTGTCTGGCCAGAGAGCTGCTAGTGCCCACTGGCAGTGGAAGAGATGGTGAAGAAAACATTTCCCCTCTGACTATGGAAATTTCCCTTTGTTGTTATCCAGAATTGTTGTAATAAATTGGAAGGTGGAGGGAGGTGGATCCTCATGTCATGCAAAACCACCTCATCCTTTGGCTTCATTGAAGTGGCAGGAGTTCAGATCCACTGAGGACCCTGATTGAGCTTGGCTGATCTTATGGCCAGAGGGGTCCCCTGGCACAGGGGGTGAAAGAGCCTCCTGGAATGGCTATTGTGGGTGAGCTGCCATGCCTCGCCATCTGGGCACAAGCTACAGGTGGGAATGTCCATACCCTTCCCCTCTGACATCAGGAAAACAGGCGAGGATTATGTGCAGAAAAACCTTACTCTACAAATGCGTCTCTTGGCTTATTACACTGATGAGTTACACTTGTGATTTGGTGCAAACCTGCTTTGTCTGCTCTCAGGTTGTCTTTAAATGCTTCAGGCTTCTAATTAACAGCAACAACAAAATGTTGTCAATACTGGTGGCATTCAGTTGCCATTCTGATGCCAGCTGCTGTGTGTGGATCTCAGTGAGAACACAGTATTCTGGGCACCTCAGCTTCCCTGAGAAAGGGGTTGGTATGTCATGGTAGATGATATGTCACAATATTGTGATAGGTGACAATAGCAGCCATACTGCCTACTGTCCGTGTCAATCCAATGGGCAGCAATGATGAGGATAAGATGTGTCCTCAGGACAAGTTTGAGGATAAGGAATGTAACCTGGGTAAGTCTTTAGTTAGGTGCATAAGCTAAGGTCAAAGTAGAAGATTGAAATATTTCAGAAAATAAGAAAATAAACCTGATAGGAGACTTCCTCAGCTGCTTCCTTGGCAGTTTTAGGAGCTGGAGAATTTCCATCTGCCCCTGCCTGCCCTCACAAGATGCAACAGGGTCTTACAATAAAAACACAGTATAGATTGATCAACACAGTCTTCTGTATTTTCACTCTCTATAGCCTCATTATTTTTTAACCCTGCTATGTTTCTGATTTAACAACAGATCAAGAGAATTACTTTTATAACTGACACAACCTCCTTGACATGGCTTTCAGTTTGCCCCAATAGTTCTGCCAAGCATTCTGAAGAAAAGGGACACCTGTGCTGCAGTGAGGATCCCAGGAGGATCCCCCTGGATCTGCAGCACGTGCTCCTGTGGTCAGCCCTCACTCATGCTGGGACTCTCACCTGCCTTGGTGTGCTCACTCCCATGACTATTATAGTTCACTCCATAAGGATTTAGCCTTGTCATCAAATTTACTCTAATTCTGGAGGGCAAATGACAGAGACAATTGTTGGGGTTTTTTTGTGGGTGGCTTCAATAATGTCTCATACTGGCTGCAGAGACTCAGGCTTTTAGGAGCTGGCCCTACCTGGTTTGTAATGGCTGGGTGGAAGAGACAATATGAGCTAACTCACTCCCAGAGTGCATTTAGTGCATCACACCACATTATCTCCCATTTTCAGCCATTTGTTGTTGAAACCTTTTCTCAGGTAGTTCATTAAATATTAATGTAAAAGGTCCCAGGAATCTCTCTTATTCTCCTTTGCTGAAAGAGAAATAAAATAAAATTGTTAAAGTGCTTCTCTTCAACCAGCGTTTTCTTTTTTAAGAGAAATATTTTATCTAGCCACTGAGACATTAATTTCTGCTTTCAAAAACAGGAAGAAAAGTATAAACAATGTGCAGCCAGAACAAATAATAGAGGAGGTTTGCCAATTGCATTCCTAAATGCACATACACAGCGTCTGTGAACAAAACTGCTACAGCTCCTGACTCCTGACATTCAGGACTGCCACACGATTTATTTTAGGCTTAAGATTTATGAAAGATTAGTGATGATAAAGACCTACTGCTAGTTCCAAGCAGTCTCAGGATCTCCTGCAATTTGGAAACTGTCCCCAGTGTTTGTTGCAGAACACAAGCTAGAGTGGTGGATGCAGTACATGGGGAAACAAAACTCTCCTTTCTATCCTTGCAGATCTTTGTCACACTTCCCACTGTTAGGAGTGGAACTTCTGCACATGCAGTGCAGTGCAGAGTCTGCAGTGGAAAAAGACAGAAGGATTTCCCTGAAGAAAAGCACTACAGGACTCTGGTGCCCAGGCTTTAGCAGATTCTGATGCAGGGCTATGGAATGTCTCAGCCTCGACTGTCCCCAGCCCTCTGCAAGGAGGTCCTGGCCCTACAAGAGCATCTACACATCAGCCTCTGTGCCTGCAGGTTCAGCCCTAGCTTATAAGAGCAAACTCCTGAGAAGGGTGAGTTTATGGAGCTGAGAGTGAGAGCAACAGTGGGACTGGTGTTAACTGTGTCAGGGCAGTGATACTGGCAGAAGGACAGGCACAGGCTCAGGGTTGCAGACATTGCTGTCCAAACAGTCTCATCACTGAGTGCCAGTCCAGACCCTCATGCACTCTTCCTTCTGCTGAATTTGGCTGTAGCACAAGTTTTCTATTCAGATAGGGCTACTTACATTTTCTGGGGCATGGCTCACTCTTAGATTTATGGAAAAGGTCAAATGCAGGACAGGCTGCTGTGAAAAGCCAGTGATGTATAAATCGGATTCTTGGTACCCAGTCTCACCAGTTGTGCACATTGTAGCCTGTAAGAACCCTCTCTGTTCACATCAAACTTCTTTAAGTGATTCTCCTCCTTGTCCCCTATACATGAGGGCACAATATATCGTATTTGTAGTAACATTGGTTTGAATCCTACTAACCTGTAATGGGGCTTGGCACCATAAGGGCACTCCAGTAATGGTGGCATTGGTTAGACCCAGCCATAAAAGAAAATCACACCTCCAGACAAAATGGGCAAGTGCAAAACAGTGTGATAATTCGGGCCAAGAACATGTTCTCATCTCTTCAGTGGATAATTTTCTTCTTTGTTTGTGTTTACCTGTCCCAGGTACACATAGGCTGTCCCAGCAAACCCTGGTCCCACTGGGAAGGAACAGTGCCTGTGCCCTGCAGAGCACTTTAATGCCTGCTTCCACCCCACAATATGCAGCCTGTCACCCAGGGTGTATCTGCCCTGCCACGGAGTGGGGACATTGGCACTTGTTTAGGGATATCTCTTACGGAATTTCCTGTCTGGCAGTGCTCACAAGTGGCATTGCCATTAGCTCCTGGGAAGGAGATGGAGGGGTGACCATCAGAGGCACACAAGCTATTCAGTGGTCACAGCTCAGATGGGAAATTAAGGCAATTAATTAGAGATGATGAGGTTTTGGTTTGGTTTAAATGACAGAGAAGGAAAAAAGAGGATATTTGGAAGTAACTAAGAATTAAAAAATAAAAGTGAGGAAAAAGCCCTCATCAGATTATTGTTTAAAGCTGAAGTGATCCTGGAGGCATGAAAACTATGAAAAGGTGAGCAAACACTCCTTCCATGCTCACTGGAAAATTGATCCTTGTTCTCAGCTATCAATTATGTATCCATAAGAAATATTGACTCATGCCCTACCAGAGGACTTACAAAGGTGCTCCAAACATGTCTGTTTGCAGACATTATGATCTGCGTCTTTGACTCTCTGTATCTGTCTCATTAGAAATGATGAGCCAATAAATACTCTCGGAAAAGTTTTTACGATGTTTCAGTTGACATTCGGAAGCTTCAAAGAATCACATAGGGCTGCCTTCAATCTATATGCAGTGTTCTTCATTGATTAGGTGAGCTCATTGATTTTGAGCAAGATCAAAGGCAGAAGACAGCTACTGGAGAGGTTAAATATGGAGAAGACCTACTAAACCCATTTGCAGGTTACTTCCTATAGTAGAAGTTGCTTTTCCCGTACAGCAGCCAAAAAATATCACTTCCACTTTTAGGGGATTCTAGAAATGGTCTGAACACGTAATGACAGGGTTCCTTCCTCCAGCCTGGCTGCTCCCAGTGTTAAAAAATTTCTATTGCAGTTTGTTCTGCTACTGGCCACAGATTACTTCATCCCTGCAGGAAGCAGGGATGTTCACAGGGAAATAAAAGCAGTCCTATTGGACTAAACCAGAAGGGTCTTGTGAGAGTGTTCCTAACAACGGCCAGCACCAGAGGAATTGAAGAAGCACATAGAAAGGGTAATTTAAAAAATAAGAGCCTTTCCTGATGGCATCTGGTGGTCTGTAGACACCTCCTGACCAGGTGCTCATGTCAGGAACTTCGAATATGAAAGCCTTTGACAGACCTTTTACCCATGAGTCTGTCTACTTTTTAAAATAATTTGTAGTAATTGTTCAGCCCAAATAGGTGAGATGCATTTTGCATTTACATTGCACTCCAGGCTTCTTTCCAGTCTGTGTCCATTCAGTATGCAATATTTTTTGAGTACCACTGCAGAGTGGGTCTTTTCAGCTAACATCTGCATTTGGGGCTATTTTCTTCAGCTCTATTAACTAGCATTTTTTTGAAATGAACATCCTTAATTGGATCAATTTGAAAGGATATTAATCTTCTGTCCATTTATTCAGTCTCCCATTCTCCCCACTGGGGTTCACAACCCCTCTGAATCTGAGTGCTGTCAATGAATACCAATAATATAGAACACACATATGATCTCAGATCATTAGTGAGAATGTTAAATAAGATCGGATCTAATACTGATCTCTGGAGCACCTAACTTTCCAGCTATTCCCCATCTAACCATGCTGATGGCTAACGATGCCGTCTACAGCTAGGCAAATGAGGTTTTGGCTTACTGCCAATCCCAAAAAATCAGGAGAAAGCCAGAGAGGAGTTGGTTTCAGTCGTGCTGAAAAGGAAAAAAATAAAATCAACACTTTCTGGTGAGTCAAAAAATCACCTATATTCAGTTTGGATCAGATGGGTTTTTTTTCCTTACTTGATTGACATTGTGGTTTTGCTTTTGTTTAAAACATTATCAAGTGTTTTATAACTTGCTTAGCAGCACATTAAGGGGAAGATTCTAAACAAACAAAAAAATTGTTTGGAGTGAGAAAATATAAAAGCTGCTTCCCAAGTAGTCAGATGTTGGGTTTTTTAAATGTGGTTACTTTCATAAGACCAAACAGTTTTGGACATCTCAGTCAGTAATTACAACCTGTACCTTTGTAACTGAAAAATCTAAATTTTTCATCCTGTCTAATCATGGCCTGCTAGAAAAAGAAAATTTGAGTTTAAAAATGTCATCCATTTCTGATCATCTTGCACTGGATTTTCATTTATTCTCAGTTTTAATGTCTGTGGCATGTAAATGGGACAGCTAACTACAGGGATTTTTCTGAGCTGTGAAGCATTATTGTTTACTGTTATAATTAATGGCATTTACTGTAGAAATGTCTGAGAGCACTTATCTCTGGACCCAGGACCCGTTCGCTCTGGGCTCAGAAGAAGCACAGGGGAGTGGGCAGATGCTTCCACCAAGAGAATGAAGCTGGACACAGGCTACAGAAGGCTACAACACACAAAAAAGAACACTGCAATAGCAGCAGTTTGGTACTTTTTACCACCTTATAGTTTGTTTCCATTGGATATACTTAGCAGGGACAAAGTAGTTGAAAAAAAAGAAAAGTATAGAGTGTCTGTGTCAAGGCAGAGTCTGCTGAGAGACGCAGGTATGAACTGAAGATGAGCTCAAAAACCTTGAGTCTCTGCTCATTTTTGTCTTCATGTCTAGTGATATACAAATATGCTATATTATTACTCTTTTTGTATGAATATATACTACATATTCTGTATTAATCATACAATTAAAATTTAAAAATATATAAAGCTGATGACATTTATTCACTTTCTGCCCAATCTGTGAATTGATTTTGACTGCATCTTTAAGCTAATGTCCTCCTCTGGCCTGGTGTTAGACAGCTTTATTTTAGCTCTGAGTTTTTGGTCCTTTGGTCCCTGTTCTTAGTGAGAGCCTGAGGATCAGAGCTAAATGAGCTTCCCTCAGCGTGGGAGTTGGCTGTGGGATAGAGAAATCAGCAGTGGCTGTACAGCAGCACTGTGCTCCTCGTTATGCAGCACTGCCAAGCTGCTCCAGGCTGCTCTCTTCCCTCTGGGGCACGAAGTGGCCCCAAGCCCCTTCAAGATGAGGTGTGGCCTGAGCTGCTACCTCCTCTCACCCTCCTCGTCCTGCTGAAGTCTCCTTTCTGCCAGCAGTGCAGGACAGCCCTCCTGCACAGGTAAGGCAGCTTACAGACTCGCAGTCTCAGAGCAAACAAAATCTAGGGCACCTGTGCCTTTGTGTAAACTCATTCCTCCCTCAGCAGATGTGAGCGAACCCACTCTTCCCAATTACTCATCCCTCCCCATTATCCCTGCCCTCTCTGTAAAGTTTCCTCCTTGTTTTTCTCTGATGCCCCAGTTAGGAGGTAATGGGGTATAAAGCTTCAGGCAGAAAAAAGGAGAAAGGATGCTGGAGCGCTGTCCCAAATGGCAGAGCAGAGCCTGCTGATTATACCCAGCCCCAGAGTCCTCGGTACGTGCGTGTGGAGGAAGGGGAGACGGGAGATGCTTATTAGACCGAATGGGAGTTCTGTGCGCCGAAGAGGAGCGCTCTGCGGCCCTGAGGATGTAAGGAAGATTTGCTAACTTTGCTTTATAGTATTCATGCAGATAAGGAAGACTCTCAGTCTCCAATCATAAATCGGTATTATACAGTATACTCCCAAAGGCCATAATTACTTCCAGAAGCAGAAATTTGAATGACCCAGATAATTAGTTCAGTGCAGCTGGTCCAAAAATTATTTACATAAAAGCCAGTTTTACTTGAGGGGGAAGAAAAACAACCTTGCTACCAAAAGCAAATGACCCAGTTAGCTTCATGCAATGAGTCTGAGGAGACAGAGCATGAGTGGCAACACAGTGGCCTGTGCCATCTCTTCTTCCCTCTTGTTTTCAGAGGACAAACACTGTCACAATGAGCCTCTCTATAGACAAACACACAGGAAGGCAGTGAAGAAACAGGAAAACTGCATGGATTTGACCATATGATTTCTGTGAGAGTCACTCTTGGGGAGATGTGAAAGTCCATGACATCCAGAGGAAAACATTTCACTTGCAAGATGCAGGCACCTAGGGATCAAGAAGCAAGGAACAGCACAGCTTGCTCCAGGCACTGGGGCAGCTGGCATCAGTCCTTCCATGCAGGGTACTGATGCAACTGTAAATTAATCACTGTGGCTATCTGGATTAATTTTTAACCAAAACCAGTTCCTCTCTCCAGCTTAGCACATAGCTGGGCAGCAGCAGGGATGTCTGGGAAGGTAATGCCCAGCAGCAATGTGGTTGACTTCTCCAGGGGGCCAGTACTGATATTTCAGATGTTTCCCTCCAAACTGCTAGGTTAAAAAGCAAAGAAAGGGTATGCTTTTAGAAAGGGTTTCATTTCAAAAGCATTTGAGTGATTCAACCCTTTGCTGTTGACTGTGAGCACTTTTAGCATGCACTGATGGGCACACAAACCACTGCAGGTAACCACTGCCATTTATTTACAGTTGTGTTCCATGTGGAGGATCCTGAGTCTCATCTCTGCAGTGCTTGGCTGGCCCCATTCCCAGAGCCAGATCCTCTGTCCCTGTCAGCACTTCTACCCTGCAGGCAGTGAGGATGGTGGCTAACTCCTCCACAGCTGTCCTGCTGCCTCACTGTGGGGGTCACCCCCACAAGCACTTTGGAGATGAGCTGGTTCTGTTTCTCATTGACTGGGACATGCTCTCCCCTGCCCACCAGTGAATAACATGTGCTGCCGCAAGCATAGCAGGGCACAGAGGTGCAGGTAAGTGTGAAGAAGAAGGAACCATGAGCTGTAAATCCCCATTTATTGAGTCCTTGCATCTTTGCCATCTTTCCAATCAGGCTGTGGCCACCACAGAATCTGACTGTTGCTCCACAATAAAAATACGTCAGGAAAGTTATTTGTTGTCCTCAGTGTGACACAGGCAATCAACTGCCATCACCACTTCTTAGCCCTCTCTCAAGGCCTGAGTGGCTTTGTGCTGGTGGATCTCAGAAAGTTTGCTCACCCTCAGAACAGAGCTCTTATCCCCCAAAAGGAACTAGAAGACAAACAAAATCTCTGAGAAAGAGAATGGGATGACAATGATCTTTTGTATTCAAGAGAGAGCACAAACAGGTTACTTAAAAAAAAAAAACAACAACACCCTAAATTGTTCTCCTAAAATGTAGAATGTACAAATAATAACGGTAAATTTCTGTGCATCTCACCAGCACCCCATTGTTGTTTGGTATTGCCATGGATAGCACTTGTTACTTAACAGGATAGTAAATAATCAGATAACATCCTTATAACACCACTGGATCCAATTCACCTTCCACTTATACAGCTTTTATGCTAGTATGTGCCCATCACCTTAATGGGCTTAATCTTGATTTATAGAGTAAATTGAAAGGTGAATTAGAGACCAGAGAAGGCAAGTTGGAGAGGATATGATTTGCTGCAGGCTGCATCCTGATTGCAGCACCACTCACCTGGGGTGGCAAGATATGTCTACCAGGCTTAAGAGCTTCACCATTGCCAGGGTAGAGGCAATAGAAATTCAGGCCCTGCTGTTCTTTGTTTACAATGAATGTGCACATCTTGCACAGCACAATGTGCCAGCAGGTTCATTTCCCCTTCCCTCACCCCACCCTCTCTCCATTTGTCTCAGGGAGAGCGAGAGCATTCCTTTTACACAGCCTGAACCCACGGGGGTCTTTCATTTTGCCCCTTGCTTAAAGGAAGTGCACACAAAGTTCTGGAGAAACATATTGCAGCACAGAACCCTGTGAGGTGGACATGAGCTGACCTTTTGAGGTGGGCATTCAGAAAAGAGTTCACTTGAAGGTTGGTGTAAACCCTGGTGCATTCCTTTTTACCTGTGTTGCAAAGTCCAACAGAAATCAGCCTCATACATCAAACTGGAGCTTGCTCTGGTTCATGGCTCTCATGTTCCTGACCCCAAAAGGCTGAGCTGAGGCCACCAGTATGGGCACCTTGCACCTCATACAAAGGCTTGGGATCAACAGATGGCAGATTCTGGAGGAAAAATAGTAGTGAAAAGCTAGTACAGTATCTTCTGGCAGTATCAGGGGATGGATAAGGAAGGGGTCTTCAGGAGCATTTGGGTGAGCAAACAGTGCCATTCTCCCCAAGCTGTCCCGATTTTCCACTTGCTGTTTGGGGGTCTATTTGTGGAGATCTGCTGGGGTGTATGTATTTGCTTCTGTTTCTCTCTTTCGGCACATTACAACCAACCAGCTCTTCAGATATTATCAGGCAACAGCAACTGAGCTCAGCAGAAGCACAGCAGACCCCACCAGCAGCAGAACTGGTCCTCCAGGACTCCTCTCCTGGAAAAATAGTATAGCTTTGTCTTTGGGAAGCAGCACTGTTGGTAAATATACCCTTGTTTACATTTCTGATAACATGTGGGGAATGTTTCCTCTCCTGGCTCCTCCTTGCTCCATGCAGCAGGGATGCTCACAGCAGGAGAGAGCACGTGGGACAAGACTCAAGATGCACTCCTGCACCACGGTCCCAGCCCTCCCAGCACACCCTTGCACCACACTTTGCACCCTTGCTGCAGCTGCTGATCGAAAATGCTTCTCTCAGTGGGCTCAGCTGGCTCCCAGTCAGGGCAGCAATTCCACTGCTGTAACAAGTATTCCCAAAATGAATCAGTCAATCCGAATTGCACGCTGAGCAGGTCCTGACAGCTAGGGCAGGTTTGGTGACTGCTGTGTGCCAGGACCCCCACTGTGGGCTGGTAAATGCAAGGGGCACCCAGACAGATGTGAGGAGCAGATCTGGACCCTGCATTCACTCCGATTGCAGAGATAGAGAGCAGTGGGTGCTTCGAGGCAGCTGCTTCCCTGATAAAACTCCTGTCATGCAGCAGAAATAAATTTGCCCCTCTGGGCCAGCTGGTCCCCAGTGTGGGAAGTTCAGTAACCTCCCTGAGGTACAAACAGACATTTCCAGCCACACCGAAATATACATAAACATTTTAAGAGATCCCTTTAAATTTCCAGCTCTTCCCCTCAGCTGCTTGCCACCATCTGATTTCTAAATGAGCAAGATTTCTCCTGTGTTCAGCTTCATACATATATATATACTCACATAAGCATGCCCACCTCGTACACAAAGTACTCCCCATCTTCAAGTCAGTCTCAGCTGAGTTCAGAATTAGATCCTGACTCCACTTCATAAACTTGCCCTCTTTGTTAGTTTATATAAAGCCATTTCAACCCTGAAAGAGCTGGCATCTTGCATTCCTGCCTTCTGAATGTACAGAGCAGAGGAATAAGGAACAAAATAGTGGGGGTGAGAGGGGATGTTCTGATTCTGCTCAGTAACATGAAACATCATGGAGTTAAATACCAACAAAATATTCAGTGTTAATGTTTAATATTACTGGGAACTTGTCACCTCCACTTACCATCTTGGAGCTGCCTTTCTCTCACAGACTCCCACGTCTGAGCTCTGGGCCTAGCATGCTTTCACATTATGTACTAGAAGGGGAAAAAAAAAAAAAAAAAAAAGAAAAGCCAAGAAGTAGGGAGAGTCAGTTACTCTGTTTCAGCTACAAAGCTGGGTAGGGATTTTTTCCTTTTTCTGTTTGCAGGAATAAAATGACTCACATGTCAGAGCTCCTGAACTGCTCCTTTTCGGAGGTTATCTCATTTATTCACCCCTTCTATAACATCTGTGAGATGCTCTTGGACATATGCAGGTTTGCTTTACTTTGCTGGGTAACCAGTCTCATCCCCACTCTTACCCACCATTACCAGCCAGAACCTACACAGCTGTTCTGCAGACTCAGGAGCACAGAAATTGGGTGATCTGGGGACAGAACAGCTCCTAAAATAACATGAATTAAGACTTTGCCTGCCACACTTTAAAAATGACTTGAGGCTGATTTGCCTCGTGAGGGTCCTCTTGAAAAATGCATGGTTGCTGTTTCACAGAGCTTGTTTCCAACCCAGGGAGTATTTCTTGGTGCAGATTGGTGCCAACCCAAATGTCTCTCTTTCACCACTGGAAACTCAGGTACCACAAAAACAAGAAGTCAAACCTCTTCATGATCATTCTGTTTCATGATCACTCTTCATGAAACACACTGCAGCACACTGCAAGCAGAATCAGGCCATCATGCCTGTCTGTCTGGCTCCTGTAAAATGACTTATTATCCCTCTAGGCTGAGTGGTTAATGAAAATTCAAACTCTTCTAGCTTATTCCAGTTAGGAGGAAAGATGGGTGATACAATCAGGTATCTCTGCTGCAGTTGTGTTTATTTGGAAGGCTGCACAAACCCCTGCTTCTTTAAGCACAGGAGGAGCCAAAATAACAGCAAAAAAATATTATTTTCTCAACCTCCTTTTGTCACAACCTCCACCCAAAACTGATGCCAATAATCTGCCAAAACCATCAGACTCTGTTCAAACTTTCTTCTGCTTTTTTTGAGCCCTGTTATTCCCTCTACACCTTTAGGTTTTTTCTCCCTACAGCAACAAGCATGTTCACCACACCCCTGAAACAACACTCAGCCCAGGCACTGCTGTGCAGAGCAGACAAATCCCTAAAAAACACCCAGGCTGCCTTTTGCAGAGAGCTGGAGAGGGGGAGGTGAGACATGCTTAATGCCTCTTACAGCTGTGTTAAATGAAAGATGCCTCTAGACTGTCTTTCTCACAAAGGCTTAACTCAGCTGTAACAACACTCCCCACATTTGTGTATTTCTTGCAGCCAAAACTTTTGGCTAAAAAGCAAACAAGCAAACAAACCCAGGTAAACTTAGATTTTGTGGCATTTCATGACCAGGTCCATTAGGTTTATAACACTCACTCAGGGACATGCTGTCATCCCTCTGAGCCTGCAAACAAACCATGGCTGCGGGAGGATTGTAAACTACCTCTGCTTTTTCCATGCCTTTCAGCATCACTTTTGTTTGAGCAGGATCCAAGTGCCACTTCACTACTGATCATTTGGATACGAACCTGCAAAACATCCAGAGGGGTCAGACCAAATCACCCAGAAAGCTGTCTCTGGCAGCCAGTGGGAGCAGACGCTTCAGGAGATGTGCAAGAAAAGGGCAAATTCAGATTCATCCTTCCTCTGCCATAGGCTTCCAGCTTCTGACAAGCTGAACTGAAGGATGTCTTTGTATTGTTGCATTTAACATTCCTCAAGAGTCTTTTCTGATCTCAATCTGTCCAATCGCTTTTTGATTGCATTTTGATTTTGGCCTTCACGGCACACTCTAGAAATCAGCTTCATGGTTTGATTATGTGTGTTTGTTAGAGATTTGCTGCCTGGTCACCCAAAAACAAACCCACCCTCAGCTATTGGACACTGAATAAAATGCTGGGAAATTGTAAATAATCCTTGTTCATCTTCTCACTGACATGAGTAGTTGCATTTCTGTTAATCATGTTTAATCAATCTTACCCCCCCAAATTTATGCAATAAACCTTCAAACCTGTTTATACTTTTGCCATCTAAATATCCTGTGGCAATGAGTTCCCAGCGTAAGGCCCTGCTGGTGATTTCTTTCAATTTGTTTTAAATTCACTACTTGATTAATTCACTGGGTATCCCATTTGCACTGCCAAGTATAGTAAATAATGCTTCTGTGTATACCTTCTCCAGGCATTTGTGCCTTTATAGCAGCATCCTGCTGTAGTCCACCTTGGCCCCAAACATCTCTCTCTAGACTGAAGTGTCCTGGTCTCTTCAATAATAGATTGCTGCTAAACTTAACCATTGCTGCTGCAAGAAGTGATGAGTATAAAGGCAGCTTCTGTGGCTGTTCTCATGGTTTTATTTTCCTGCCTAGTTGATATTAGACATAATGTCTTTCTGCAGAGTATTTAGGTGATAGGAATGTAAGATAGAGGAAAAAGTGGAAAAGCCTATGTAAAGAAAGTATTTTCTAAAGCATTTTGGGAAGGGGAGGTGATCTTTATTGGCATCTTTGAGAAACAAGATGTGAGAAATGTATTCTTAAATTACATTCAAAAGTAGCATATACAAAGTTTTGTCAGGCGCTCATCTGAAATAATCACCAATCATCTTTTTATTAATGAACTTGGATCAGAGATGGAGCTGTACTATACTTAAGGGAGCTGCTGATTGCTCTTCTGTTTACATATCTTTAAAGCAAGGGAAAAGAAAAAGTGGAAAGTATCAATATCGCCAACTTGAAGACAAAAAGGAAGGTTAAGATGGAGAAGACTGCAGAGAGTATACAGTGTAGATGCAGAAGCTATTCATGCTTCCAGGTAGATGGAGAGACTACATATCAAATATTACACAGACTCAAAATATTTTTATATTTATCTGAACTAATTTGGAAAAAAAAAATCACATAGTACTAAGAGTTTTGAAATAGAGAAATTCCATGGAAGTATTTACAGAAAACTGCTTCTGAAAGGATAAGCAGCACCAAGAGCATTTTGAATGGAATTCCAAAATTATTTCACTCTTTATTTCTAGAAAAAGTATTTCACTGCAATTTCTTTTCAATTTTTGCCAAAATTTCCAGTGTGTATGCACTAGGCTTTGAGATAAAATGTAGAGAAATTTTATTCTGACAATTTTTAGGAGTCCTCTAGGCTAATGTATCCTAATTTATGCTTACACTCTGGGGAAAATGATGGTGTTTATGGCTGTTTCTGAATCAGTTGTGACAAAAACTTTAAGGCTGTACATGGGAGTTAGAATGAGCAAGGAAATTTCTGCCTTGCTGTAGCCCTATAAGTCAGTTACAACTGATCTATGATTGACGCAAGATTGCCTTGAATTCCTTGCCTTGAATTCCTTGGTTTGTAGTTGCCAATTTCACAGTTTTGATGAATATCCGTGGGTTCATGTTTTCTTCATGAGCTGCTCAGAGTCATATTCTCTGGAGTATTTGATCATTCAATATTTAGGGCCTGAATTCCTGTGCGACACTGGGTATGGCTTCCTGGCTGTGTGATGCAATTTTTAGCCAAAGAAGCAGAGGCTTGAAGAAACCACCTAAGCTCCCTCAACAAAGAGAGATCTCCAGCAGTCACTATATCCCAATTTAAACCACATACCTGTAGGAGGTGGCTTAAAGTGCTGTAAGGCTTTGTTTCTCTCAGCTCACTGCAGCTGGACACTATTTAGCTCAGGCAAAACTACCCCATCATTGCATACACGGGATGTGAAGGAGATTTCTCACGTAGATAGTCCCCAAGGGCATGGGGTTAGGCAGATTTATTTAAAACAGTGCAAAGGGCTGAATGCTTCCCATTTACTTAGGCTTGTTAACTTAGGGTGGCTGGGACTTACAGTCATGATTCTCCTACTTCAGTTCAAGGGCAGAGAGGCACAGCTGATGGTGTCAAAACAAAGCATATTCATGGAAGAGGTTTAAGCAGATGGTTTTTGTCCAGCATTTGTATGGTCCACGTTGGTTACTACAACTGGGCTGGCACAGAAAAACTTGGGCCATGAGCCTGATGCTTAAGTGGGTTGGGCTGAATGAAAATACACCAATCTTCCACCTGAGCAGCAAAGTTTGTCCCCAGATATGTCAGCGCTGATGTGACAGCAGTGGTGGGAATAGAAGCACTGATCATGCCTTAAAACTGTTATCTATGCTGTGCATATATTCCTATTCCAAACTGGGAGGCACTCACTTCATCTTGGTTCTGGCCCGTACATTTTCTATCCCCTTTGAGAAATGGTGAATATTGGCTATAGGAGGCAAGACCTGCATGTATTTGACTGCCCATTTTCTGAAAAAAAAANAACTCTATTTGGAAGTCTGAAGAGAAAGCTAAAGGAGATGGAAAGAAGGCCTTACTGATTACTGACCATTAATGCTGAGCAGGAGGCGAGCTCTGACATACTCATGTTGGTAGGCAGTGACAACCCCTATCTATCAATGCTAATACCCCATAAGGAGAGAAATGTGTCCCTTTACAAATCCTAGTGTGTCAGTGATGTATTTGAAACATACTCATCACCAGGACACAAGTATGAGAAGCATTTTCTTTTGCAACCACAAATAAGATAAAACACAGCAAAAGGTCGTCAGCAAATCAAGCTCTGTGGTGAACTGTTGCTGCTCTGTGGAAGATCTGGGAAAAAATATGGAAACTCTTCAAATAGGAACTAAAGGGGGAAAACGTCTGCCAGAAGGAATTACCATTAATTTGGGAATTACTGGCAGCACTCTGGAGGGGAACACCTGGAGGAGGATGAGGAAGGGGTTAGTGAGGCCATTGACTGAGCAGAGGGGACAGTATAATGAGGGGAAGATGGGCTGGAGATCCATGATTTTGGCTCTCCTGTGGGTCACAGGATGTCCTTGGCGGGGGGCTAGGGGCACCTTCCCGCACATCAGGAAATGTACTGCTGTATTTTGGGAATGGGATGGGGTAAGTGGCAGCCCTCTTCTTCCTTCCCCTCTAGGGTGTGCTAAAGTTGCTCTTGCACACAGGGTTCAAGGACTATGGATTCACTTTTAGGGTGCTTTCTTTCACAAATTAGGCTCACATATCTTGCCTGAGTGCCCATCCGTGAGTTTTCCCTGGTAACTCTTGAAGCCTTTTGTTTTCAGGCACATTGACAGAGAGGTGAGTTTTCAGAAATATCTCATCCCTACGGGTTTTGTGAAAATAAAGGACTAAGTAGAGAAGAGAGACCCTCTTCGCTTATCCTCTTCAGGACTGACTATAAGAGCTTGGCTGTTATTAGGCATCAGAAACCCACATGGATGAGTCCCTTCCTGGGCTTCATTGCTTCTGCTCCACAGGAACTCACTCACATATTAAGTGAATTTTCTCGTCCTTCCCTTTATAAAGGTAGTGCTCCACTGTAACAGGGATAATGACATGTTTCGCCTGAAATGCAATGCTTATCAGAGCCTAGTTTGAAATAAAGATTATAAAAATGGAATGTCTAGCAATTGTAATATCATCCATGGAATGGAAGAGAAAGAGACAAACAGATATATGGGCAGGCAGACAGATAGATTTCTTAATTGAACTCTCTGCTTGGCAGTATTTCCTTTAGGCAAGAACCACAGGTGACTAACAATAAAGGACCATAAGGAAGAAGATGTAGGTTTTTTAACAAATTTAACTTATCACAGATAGGCTTTAACACTTGCATCAGCCTATACTGAAAATCCCTAAATAATTCAAAGCATTCAATCTCGCATTAGCAAAGTAGCATTCTCCCCACAGGTGCTTAAAAGTAGAAAACAAGGTGGCAATATTTTCCTCTTTTAAATACTAATGATATTTCATTCCTCTGCTCCAGAGCACTTAATATCCTATATAAATCAATACCTACCTCACTATCTATCAATAAATGAATAATTACATTTCTGCCTATTCCCAGATGCTCCAAAACCATTTATTCTAGTCATTTAATCACAAAGCTGTTATTGCAGGGGAAATTCATGCAGACGTGAATACATAAAGCCAAAAATAGAGAGCTAAGCTGAGAACTTCACCATAATAGCAGTCTCTTCCAAAGCAAGCTGCTGCTCACTTTCCCAGGAGATGTAGTAGGTACCTCCTCACTTTTCAAAACAATAACTGGCACTGTAAAACTCAGTCAGGCAAAACAAAACTTCACTCACTTTGCTTTTCCACATTCAACATTTGAATGCAACAGGGAGTCCTTGCTGGTCTGATCAGGAACTCTCTCTTCCCCTGTCAAAGGACCTGGGGTCCCAAAATGTCCTCACACTGGAGCCTCTATTTGAAAGGGAATTGTATAACAAGACCCATCTGTCTCTATAGGAAAACTCGTTCATCTCAAATCAGTGCTCTTCTTTTGTGCTTTTTTGAATGACTGTACATCTGGGAAAACTGAAAATATTCATCTTCACCTCATGGAAGTTTTGGTTTACCCACAACAACAGCATGATTCATCCCAGTTTGTTCCCTATCCTTTTGATGCCATGTGCCTGCTGTTAGGAGACCAGAGATATACACATTAGAGGCAGGGGGTGAGAGGGGGGAAGTGTACACACACAGACAACACATAAGATTCGGAGGAAGAGTCTAGACTTGTTGTGAGAGTGGTGGCTTCTCATTTGCTGACATTAGCACAGTTTTCCTCCAATGCCTTGGTGAAAGCCTTGGAGATGACTAAATTAGGCTATGTCCAAGTCAAAACACTTAACAAGTATTGACTATATAAACCTCCCTCCCACCTCAATTAAATACGTGCTTTCTGTCTGTGAGAAGCATCAGACGACTTTCCAGAGTTCAGAAAGCACCGTATGTTCTCCCAGCTCCCCATCCTATGCAAACCTGTTCTTCCTTCCAGACAGGCTGGGTATGTTTACCATGTCTCTACCTTTGTTTTTGCTCACCTTCCATCCCTACAGGGAGCCCTCGAGCATGTATTTATTTGCACTTTGAACCTGTGCTTGCTTGCACGGCTGTGCTTTAGCCCAAGCTGGGACCTGATTGCTTTAGGGGAGCCAGGGACGAGATTGCCTGAGCGTCAGTAAAGCTTCAGTGCCTTTGCCCACAACTCCCCCACTCACCCCAGCATACCAGGTTCTCCTGCAGTTGATATCAATGGGAGGAAAAGAACCCTCCAGCAGTTCAGAGCAAAGGGTGTGCAGCACAAATGCCCATGGGCAAGTGTAAAACAGTGGGATCAGGTTAATGTGGACTGAACGTAGCTTTCAACAGCAGAAATAGCAAAAACCTTGATGCATATCCTAATGTGTACCGTGAATGTTTCTGAATGTATAGATGGTTAGTGTGCCGAATTTAGCTTTGGGAGGTGTCTTGCATCCTATAAATACTAGGTTTCAAAAAACATTGACAGATGTATGTATGTATTTGTATAAATACAGATGTCTGGGTCTTTGTGAAAAATAACAGCCTAGGATGGCTGGATGGATAGCTGACTAACTAGCTAGCTATACACATCCTTGAACTGTAAAAAAAAAAAAAGAAAAAAAAGAAAAAGCCTTTAAGCTGCACTCATCTTTTAACACCAGCTTGATTTGTAGACCACTAAGTATGCTGGGAGGGCTGCAGCCATCTCAGGTTCCATCAGGTTTCCTTTTCACCCACCACATTGCCCCAGATCCTGCTCTGCAGGCCTCAACTCTCCCAGCAGAACAGCGGGATGTGGTGGGTCAATTGGGTAGCTTGGTCCTCCGTTATTTGGCTTTAACCTGAGCAGCAACAGCAAAGCTTTGGTGGCTATGCTTTGAATGGTAGCCAAGTAAAGAGGAAATATGATAATGCAAGATCCAGGAAAGGCTTGGCAATGTCTTTTTCTAGTCTCTGTGGTATCCACACTAACACATATTTTTCAAGGGTGAACCTGAACACATCCTGTTCCTATCACTCAGTATCCAGTCTGTGCCCTCCACAGCTCACAGGCAGGTCAGCAACAGCCCTTGCATTTCAACAAAGTCTGTACAGACATGATCTCACTCTGAAGACAGAACTGGACAAGAAGGTCCTTTCTGACCTAAGCTGTTCTCCAGTGCCTAGTTCAAATAAGTGGATACTTGTGGCACCTCTCAATCCCAACATGGAGTGTGCCCTGCTAATATTGAGTCATGGCAAGATACCTGTGACTCAGCAGAGAATTAACATCCAAGTTGCAAGGAAGGAACACTCCTGATATGAGGAGACCCCTGAACAGCCCAGACCAGCTCTTTTTCATGCCATCAGTATCCACATGGATGGAAACAGAATAAAGAAAATTTCGGGCACAGCTGAAGCCTCACTACTCCTCCTTGGGAGCATGTGACAGCTCCTAGCTGTGCTGAGTCCAGGCTACGAGACCAGGAGATCCACCATGGCTTTGTGAGGCCATGGTGCTGCTCCAGCTGCAGAGGGCAGTTTGGCAGGGGAGACACACCTGGCCTGTTGTCAGGAGCTGGGAGCTGATCCCAGTCCAAATCCACTGTTGAGATAGCAGATCAAGACTAACTCTGCTCAGAAATCACCACGCTGCACAGATCTGTCTGCTTGTGGGATTTATGCTAGCTTGATGAAAGGGTTGGCTCCTATCCTCAGCTGAACTCTCATGGTTCAAAGTTGTGCTGGCTTTTTTCTGTATCCTTTGGGGTGAAAAATGTCTTGCAGCTGGCGTTTATAATTCTTTCCCCAACGTTTCAACATTCTCCAGATGAATGTCACCCGAAGCACTGCTCCAAGAGGCTGCAGTCATGATTGCCAATAGCCAACATCCAAACTAAAAATAAAAAGCCACAGCATGGGACTGAGACACAAGCAATACATCCTCTGGCAAAAATCACCAGTTGCTGGAAAGAAAAGGACTCTGCCCTCCAGTCCTATCTTCTGTATGCTGAAAGAAGCTTCCACCTATAACCATCCTCTTCTGATGTCATTAAGAAATCAAGATGGCTTGTAGAAAACACTAAGTGAGCTGACCTGCCCTCTTGCCAAGTGTCCATGTTTAAGATCCATGAAATTTTTGGCTGGTCAGTAAATACAGTGGAGGGAAAGACAAGATTTTTCAGTCAAACATATATTTGCCCTTTGGAAGAACCTAAGTGGTTATTACAAAATACTTATTTTTGGCCCCAGAGTTAACATACCATCCTTTTTTGTTTTCCCCCCATGCTTCCAACAGCCACCTTTTGTGGTGGTTCACTAGACTGAAAAGATTCCACTACAGAAAGGAAGGAAACCTAAGGAAAATATTTTCTGGGAGAGAGCCACAGTTCCTGCCTTGCTTCCTCCGGTGGTCACAGCCCAGAAGGGAGGAAGAATTGCCAATGACAATGTCTGCAGAAGTACCAGTGTGTGGATGAGGAAGGGGGCAGGAAGCAGAGCCCCAGGGCTGCCTTTTCCCTGTGGAGGTGCTCAGTGCAGTGGGAGTTTTGGGGGACAGAGCAGAGCTGTGTTGCAGGACAAGGACCCACTGGCTGCACACCTCGGTAGCAGGGAATATCAGCTCCAAGCCTTCAGGTTGCTCTGCCTTATCCCACCTGTGCCACATTGCCAGCCTGGCAGAAGGAAAGTATGACAAGCTTGCAAGGCTTCTCAATTAGCTCTCCACTACTATAGCTCAGGAATTGAGACCTCAGGGTTTTGCCTAGCATATTAAATTTTGTGTATCATGCCTGAGATGGGCTGTAATATTTATTTCCTTTCTTTCTGATTAGTATTTAACACACAAGGAGAGTCTGTTCATTTGTCAGGCTGACCTTGCTCAGAATGGAGTCTAGAGACCCATCCTTTACATGCTGCCAGTAGCACATATACTTTGGCTAAGTAAAAGTGTTTTGTGGCAGCTGATCCACCAGTTCACTGTTAGGGCTGTTAGGCAAAATCAGCCCTGAATTTTGTGAACAGCAACCTCACAAGAAAAAGACACTCTAAAAACTAACTTGACACTCTTACCCTTGTGAAAATAAATAAAAGGCCACATCTTTGAACAGCAGTGGTGAGATGTTTTGTTTGCACTCATTTACCCCATGCCTGGAGACATGAATTCTCAATCACTATTGCTACACAGTCTTAAATGTAAAATAAAGTGCTTCATGTGAATAATAATAATAATAGTTTCAAACCAGGCACTAAACCCCCAGTTGAGAAAGCATAGAAAACTGCCTTTGAAACGAAAAAAAAATATGACTCAAGAGGGAAGGAGAAAGATTTTAGCTCTTGTTTTCCATTTTCACAAGTCTCCCAAGCTCTCCATCCCAGTCTGGGCAGTCCTGAGCAGATCACTATCCTGATGTCTTGTTCCTTGGGGGAACCACAAATCCTGGCATGTTCTCATTGAATTGAAAGGATCCCTGGTTAAAACTGTAACACCTGGGCTGGTTTGATAACTTGTGGCCCACTGTTTTTTAAGAGGTTGCAGGGGTAGAAATATGTTGTTTCAGGGGAGGACTTTACTGCCAAGAGCAAGCAGCTGATAAAATATTATTTGATTCAAGACTAGAAAGAATAGAGTCTAGACATTCCCTTATTTAAAAATCAGAATTTTTACTTAGCATTTCCTCTCTGAACTGTAAAGTGATAAGTATGATAAATAAGTGTCTAATATCTCAAGTTGAGACTCAGTCCCACCTTCAGCCTTCTGCTGCCTCAGAGGTTTACACAGGTCCATGTATTTGAAGACATGCCTCCTGGGAAAAGACTTAAGATAATATTTACAAAGTCTGTAACTGCTTTACAAGGGGCTCCCTTTTCACTTGTGATAAGACAATGGGATTTCAGGCACAAGAGGGAGAAGAAAAAAACTTCAGATCTGAGTTAGGAAAGGAGCAGAAAAATGTTTGTTTAGCTGACGTACTGAAAAAACCTCTCCTCCTTGGTCATTGATGCACCCTACCCACAATGAGCTTTCCTGCATAAACTGCTTGTGAGAAGCACTGAGATTACAAGTTTGCAGGCTGGTGGTGCCCATGGGAGCCATGGGAAACTCAACTTTTGGTTAAAAAAAAAAATCATAGTCGTTTTCTTGATGGTGTGAGAATTTCCATTAACTTTGCTGGCCAGATCAACACCGTTGCAAGGAGGTAGAAGGGAAATGTTGAGTCCTTCCCCACCTGTTCCCACTGGAGGCAGCATCTGGAAAAACCCTTCCCATCCAAGCACAGCACAAGCAGGATTTGAGAAGATTCCACTTCCAAAGAAATCTTAGGAGAAGGAAAAGAAAATCAATAAAAAACAAAAGAAACAGTATCCAAGATGCATATCTGACAGGTATTGCATGCTCAGACCCAACAGAGCATTTAGACTTTTATCTCTTATTTGTGCTCATAGGCTGATACAAGCAGAAAGAAATAGAAGCCTCTCTGAACCAAAACCACACAGAACAAACTCACAAGAAGCAAAATGGCTTTTATTTTCTCTAGGCCTGCTTATTTAGTGACACTATAGACACACATATGCTTAGTTCAACCCCCATGAACACAGCACCTGTGCCCATGGCCCTGCTAAGCCTGCACCTACCCTCACAAAACAGCATCACACTGGTGTTCCATTGACCCAACCCACCTCTGCTGGAATTTCAGGCAAAAGCCCTTGGACTGACCATCCTATGAGACAGGGAAGCATCTCACACACCTAATGTGAGTTCTGCAGACTGTTCAGCTTGGGCTATTCTGATGGGAATCAGAGGATAACACATTCTAAAAATCTGATTTGGCTGCATGGTTTTCACAACCAAGAGGATGTTGGTCCACAAAAATAGCTTACTATGTATAAATACTCCAAAAGTAAGTGTCTGATTAAGATATGACTGCTGCTAATATTTTAGGCATGTTGGCTATGTCCAAATTCACACTTGCCAGACTACACGATTATCAAATCTTAAAGCAACCAGTGTTTCTAGTCATATTTTATACTAGAACATGGTTATCAGCTCATATCTATGCCTTATTTACACTAGAATTTGAAATCATATTTGCAAACATATGCTAAACTCCTTGGCTAAAAACCAGGCGTCAGCATACATTAAAACACCTTCATCCTGTCTGGAATATTCTGCAGCACTTTAACTGCATGATGGTGCCACAGCAGCTTCTGGCCTGAGAGAACTGAGTGCTGAAGCAGCCCAGGTGAGACGAGTTTCACACAACTGCAGCAGGTTTCCCCAGAGATCACTGCAGCAACTCTTACAGGCTTCTTTCTCCCATAAAGGTACAGTGGAGGGAAGAGGTTGTGCTTGTGCCTGCTTTCAGCAGGCCAGGTGTAGTGAAGGAGTTCTAGTGGCGAGAGGAGGAGCTGCCAGAGCAGCAGGAAATTCCACTTTTCCAAGTGTCTCCTAATTAGCACCATTTCTGGAGGCAGAGAACCTAATTCCAGGGTGCAGAGTGAACTGATTATTGAAAGAAGAAATTGTCTAATCCTGGTTGTCCACTCTTTTCCTTGCTCTGGAATATACTTATTAAATGCTGGCATAATCAGCCTCTGTATTTCTCACTCAGAAATGAATCAGCAGGGGCTCAGAGCACTCCTGCCCAGTTGTTGTTTGATGGGGCACCCGTGCACAAATATCAATGGTTTCATATAAATACAAATACAGGTGCCACAGGGAAGCCCTGCTCCGCTTGGGAAATACATCCCTATGAGTGCTCCAAATGCCTGCTCGTGATGTGTTTGCAGCCAGCAGTTCAGCCAAGCTGAATACATCTTAATGCTTGTCAGATAGCATGATTATCACATCCCAGAGATCACGTTTGTCTCCCTAGGCCAGGGATTATCAACCCAGCGAGCCCATCATTCCCACACTTTTTGGGGGACTATTCCCTTTCCTCGAAGCTCCCTCCCTGTCTCTCGCAGATGCCATGAAGGCTGCGCCTGCCGGTGGGGCAGCGGGAGGTGTTTCCCACCGCCCTACCCCGTGGCTTGGAAACACCCATGCCTTCCCCTGGGGCCTGCCCGCCCCTCGTAGCTCTGAAGTGCTCCGTAACACAGCCCTGGTCACTCCTGCCGGCGCTGCTCCGAGCAGGGCAATCCCAGCCCCGGCCGTGGTTTTCCCGGACCCTCAGACACCACCGAGGGCATCTCCTAGCGCGGCGCTTCTAGCGGCGCCAGCGTGTAAGGAAAAGCACCGCGTGAGCCCTTCTGTCAGGCGGAGAAAGGCTCGGGAGGCTGCAAACGTAACCAAAGGAGGCTGTGTACATCTTATCTGGGATGCCAGAGTGCCGCCTTTATGAGCGGGGCCCAGTATTATCAGAAAAGAGGCTATTTTCGGCTTCTTAGCTCACCCTCTGGAGCAGTGGGTGACCGGTGCTGCAGGAGCTCATTTAGGAGTCAGGAGATAGAGAGCCACAGAAAAGCAGCCGGGGATTTCTGGGAACGCGGGGTCAGCCGGCATCCGCACCCGCCTCTCTGCATGCTTCCAGCGGCAGAGCAGAATAGGCGCCCTGGAATAAGGCAGGTGACATTAAATCACGATCATTTAAAGCTTTTTTTTTTGCCTAACCTGCTCAGCTACTATTTTTCTTTTCCTCCCTGCACCAGAGAAGAGAGGGAACGCAATGGGGATAAAAAGACATAGAAGATATTATTTTAATATCAGGATTATTTTAACAAATTAAATTCTGCTCAAAAAATTGAATAATTAACCTTGTTTCTATGCGTAGTGCACTAATAAATACACTGTTATAGAATAATTTATTTTTTGACAACAGGAAAGAGCTGATAAAAGAAAACCTCTTTTGTTTTGGGTTTACAGACCATTTCCTATGTGTTATGTTTGCTTTGGCTGTCTCTCTGGCATCCGCTGGTAGAGATGAGAATGAGAGGAAAGCAAGGGTGTTGCTCAAAACACAGGACCCCCAAACGTTTTTGCTCCTGTTGTCCCCTTCGTAAGTGCAGCAAAGATCTTTCTAAACACTTCTCCTCCTCCACAAAGCACTTTAAAGGTAACTGTGTGAGACAGCTCCTGTGTATCCCAGCAGAGCTCCAGAAACTCTCTGGAAATGCATCACAAACTTCCCAGGAACACAGGCTAGGAAGCCCATAGTCTGAAGACAGAGGGGCAAAAAAATAGAGAATAGCCTAAATAAACCAATATGCAATTGCTCCCACATGATACTTATGAGATCCTTGGCTGGTGACTTTATTTCCTAAAGGAAGCACTCCTCCATGATTGTAACACTTGTGTCACCACTTGTCTAATGTCCCTTTCCCTACCTCAAGAGTGAGCTTCCATGTATTTTGGGTTGTGCATATCCCTGCTCTGCTGCATGGCTGGAAGGGCCTTGCAGATGCCCCTTCACAGCACCTCGGGGTAAGAAACCACTTGCTGTGTGCTGAGGTTGTACCTCTGTCCTCTGCTCCAGCACTGGGCAAACAAGGCAGCCCAGTGCCTGAGGAGCCTGCAGTCCATCGCCTCAGACAGGGCTCATGAAGGCAAGGAAGAAGGATTTCTTGTGTTTTCTTAATTATGAGCAAAGAGGCTTTGAGAGTACTTCCTGTTTCCTTCTTACCTGAGGAACAGCAGGACTGCTAAATCTTGCGGTGTTGCTTTTGTTCTTTCTTTTCCTCTAGAGAACATTCCAGAGGTCTCAGGGATGGGAAAAAGCAGGATATTGTATCTTCTCTGCCCAATAATCCTTAGAACCTGAAAGAAGGGCTCGTGTTCCCTAAGTTTTTCTGTGCTTCCTGGCTCTCAAGAAGGTCCTGCAAAGGCTTTGACCTTCCCGTGAAGGCAGGAACCACCAAGAGGTGCTGTCAAAACACTTTTGTTCTCCAGGCTTTAGGGATTTTAAATATTGTGATGCAGTGATAAAGTAACTGCACCACGTATTTAAAATTGTCTGAGATATCCACTGTAGACCTTAAACACAGTGCTAAATAGGGCAAGCAAAAATAGCTGTTACTTTGACAAGTGCTTATTTAAAGCTTGTTTTGTCAGCATTGCTGCCCTGGTTATGACAGGGAAGTTGTCTAGAAATTGCATAATTACCAATATTAAAGGAAAAGCAAAACAGCACCACACAATTCAATAATAGAGCAGGTCACGTTTGCCACGGCTGTTGCAGTGTCTATTAAAGCTGCAGCAGCTCCGTCTCTATCCATGGCCTCAGGAAAAGGCTGTGCTCCTGCTGCTGCTCCTTGTCTGCTCTCAGCCCAGGAGATTGCTCTGCTCTGGGCACTCAGATGGCCACAGTGGAGAGTCAATTTTCTTGCTCATCCTCACGCTGCTGAGGGAAAGCAGCATTAGTGCCTTTGCTGCTCATTCTCCAAGTGTCCAGCACCTGTCACCGGAATCTCAGTGGACTCCAATACAAAAGGATTGGGGACTGGAGATTGAGGGGAGAAACAGCCCAAAAACATTAGGTGCTCCTTTTTGCACATAAGAAAATTTGCAACAAGTTCAGCACCTGAGCTTCTGTGGAACAAAGAAAATATTCAGTGTTCTTTCCCTCTGTCCCCTTTCTCTTGCTTTCTCTTTCCTCACAGTGGAAAAGAGGTGAGAGAAGATGATCGGCTGAGAGATGCTTTTTTAGAGGCTTGATTTCAGCCTTTTGTGTTGCTTACATAGCACTCATAGTCCTTCTGACCTCCAGGGGCATTTTCAGAGGGCTTTTGCTTCTATTTTCTATGAGCTCGGGAGGTCATTCAAAGGGCCTATCTGTGTGATTAGTGTAACAGTGCAAGAGTAGAAGGAAACTTTGCAGCAAGCTCCACATCACCTTTTCCCCACCTCCTTCCCTCCCAAGGTTTATTGCATGCACCAGAGGAGGTTTCTCCCCACCAAAGTGTGTTACACCTGTCCCACTTATCTGAACGCAAGCATGGTATTGATGCACCCTGCACTTTGGTCCCGCTCATTTGCTTTCAGGAAAAACCATAGGGAAACTGAGCACTGAGCTCTGGCCTGCTGATGAGGATCCTCTCTCCCAGTGCTGCTTGCCTGGGAAGAGCAAAAGTAGCCACCCTGGAAGTGACAGCTTTGCATTTAACATCCACCAGTGAAAAGCCTGCTTTAAGTGACTTAGCACCACATCCAGATGCAGTGGCAAGAGCAAATGTGCCATCCCACAGTCAGCTTCCTAAGACACCATGTAATCCTCTCCCTTCTTGTAACCTGCTGCCTCATGGGCTGCACGTTTTTGTTTTCCAGCTGCAGGAGCACTTGGGGTGAGGACCCTACAGCCAAGGATTTTCTTTACAATACAGTTTTCATTAATTTTAACAGCACAGACATCCTCTGCACTACATGAGCATGGGGACCTAGGGGAAAAAATTAACATCATCATTTAATTAAAGATGGATCATAATAATAAAATCTTCTCAAAGGGACTGGTGTGGGATCATGAAGAAAACCTTAATTGTAAAACCTTAACATTCTTCCTATTTGACTTTGAGTCTCTGATTTTTCAACAGCAACACAATAATTTTAACAATTTTGGCATGCAATTTCCTGTTTAAAAAAAATTTAGGAAAGACTGCAATGTTATCTTCAGCTTCACTGACACCTATATGTACCATCAGCAGTTGGAATCTCTTCTATCCAAGACTCTTCTCACTTGACCTAAAGGATTAACTGGCTGCAATGACAGGTCACATTCTAGCCTGCTCATTGCAGGCCAAATATCAGGGGAGTTTGACTAAAATACTCTCCTCTGTGGTGAGCATGTGCAAACTAGCAAGTGCTAGAAAACAAATTTTAGTAAATTTAAAGTAAATTTTCTTTCACTGACAATATAATCGTACCAGACTTTCATCTTCAAATGAGGGACACTGCCAATGCTTTCTAGAGATAAGGTTGCCAGCTTTTTCTTTTCCCATGGGTGAAAATCCCTTTCTTTCATTATGTTTGGGAGAGCTGAAATGTTTCAGCTGAAGTTACCAATATAAGAAAAAACCCAAAAAGCACCCAAATAAATAAACAAACCCCAACAACAACAACAAAACAAATAAAAAACCAGAACCAAACCAACCAAATAAAACAGCCAACAAACCATGCTTCAGAAGACATGCTAAATGGTCAAAGCTTAACAAAAGTTACACAAAACTGTAAACATGACCTTCTCATCCAAAACACTGTATGCCTTTAATAATCCATAGTGATCCCTGGTTGCTGTTGGTGTACCTTGGCAGGTAGAGGATCATCATCCTCACTTCATTCAGCAAAGCCTTTTAGACCTACTGGTGAAAATGAACAGTCATCATCACCAGTCCCACTGACAGTGATTAGTCATACCATCTGGAAGCAAAGCAGGGCTTTGTTCACACACAGGATTTCCTAGCAATGAACCTGTGTATGACATCCCATACGTAAGAGCAGAGCTTCCCCTTTCTCCTGGGCTGACATCCATGTTGCAGACCAGGCTCTGCCCCACAGGCAGCCCTTGCTGGCAGCTGAAGGTGCTGTAAAAGGTGCTTCAGCTCTGTCGTGCCAGGCACGTAGGCAGGGCTCAGCCCTCCTACTGCCAGGTGCTCTGGGCACCCCTTCAGTGCTGGGTGCAGGCAGGGGGGGATCAGGTCCCTCTGCCTCTGCCTCTGCCTCTGCTGGCATCCTACAAATGGACACCAGTGAAGACGTAAAATGCTGCCATTTGCACTTCTCTGGTAAAGAAGCATAAAAGCAGGTGCAAATAATACTCTATTTTTTGGCACAAAGCACCTGGAGAGCAAACAGTCATTTGCCTGTAAATTATTAACAAACATGTTTTCAACCAAGGCAAATCAAGTATTTTTATTTCTGTGGCTACACAGGTCCCTAGTTTTCTTTATGGTGCTTTTAAATTCAACAAAACAGAGGAAAACTGCTCAAGTTGAAAGTTCTTGACGTTATTGTCAGTTTATTTCCATGAGGCTGAATGCTGAATATTATGAAACAGTTCAGGAATGCTGGACATAAAGGGAGATTTCCTTTTTTTCCCCCTTCAGCTGAAATATCTTTTGGCAATAAATCCCTGCCGGAAATGTGCTTTCCCTGATTCCCCGGCTTAATTAGCTCAAACAATGTAAGATATGTAACAGTGACCACCATGGGAAACCTGATAACAAAGAGCAGTGATACAATACAAGCCTCTCAAACAGATGCAGCCAGTACCCTGCTAAGACAAAAGTGGATTCAGTGTGGTATCAAGCCTTTTCTTCCTTCTCTGCTGCAGGAGACACCAGCACTACGTGAGACAAGTTAATCTTTGCCATGTTTTCCCCCAGTAATGATCTAAATTTGCCAATACTGCTGTAGTAGGCAGGTCACACATGAGTATTTTCATCAAGAAAGAGACAGCAACTAATTCCACAGTTCCTTGGCACTCAGGATGCATTTGCTGCTATTGCCATAGGGAAAACTATGAGAAAACTGACCCCAAAAGTGGCTGCTCATGTGGAAACGAGTAGTTCTCCTGGTTAGCGTGACTGTGTGCCCTTATATGCTCCTCTTTGAGAGAGCTGAGGCTGCAGCTTCCTCTGGATTTCTTTACTGGGCTGTATCCTCAGCAGCCCTGCCCCCCTGTCCTTGCTGATGCAGTCCTACCCCTGCATCATCCTTCAGCCATGGTTCGTGCAATGGACAGTAAGCAAGAAGGATGTGCTGACTCAGGCTGTGAACATCCTTCTTCTTTTTGCTTTTCCTCGCTGCTTTACTGCTAACTGAGTGAGTTCTGCAGGACCATCCCCTGCCCAGGGCTGGGGTACTGCAGTAGTTGCAAAGCAGAAGGAAAAGCGGAAGATCAGGAGCATGAGCAGTGAGTGAGCAAAGATGATGGCACTGCAAATAGAAACACAGCCTCTCCTGCAGACAGGCAGAACTGGCATCCCACCTAGGTCAGAACAAAACTGATGTACAGTTGGGGTCTGGATAGGTGCCCACAGCGTGGATGGTCCCAGCATGTGGTAAAGCTGTTCTCCCCTGCTATTGTTGAAGATGCCAGAGGAGAAAAATTGCAATAGGCTTTTGCCTATTTTCCCATTTATAGTTTCTAATTTTTGAGTTCAGGTGTATTTATAGGTTTCTTTTTGCTTATACTTTTATTAGAAGCTTGAGTCTTACCATTTTTGCTCCCTAAAATACTCAGGGAGCACCAGAGAACTGGCAGTGTTATAATGTCACAGAGATGGATGTAGGCAAGCACAGCAAACACAGGAACAGGGATTTCTTAGAGTGTTTATATTTGCTGCTTTTTTGGTTTTGTCATTAGCTGTGTTACTCAGGCCAGGTCTACCCAGCAGACCTCCACTGACTCAGCAATGTCCAACAGGGACATGAAACCGGTTGGAGAGCCAGCCTCCATCCATGCCTGATGCTCCGGGGCCAGACACACCAGCAGGGTTGTGCTCTACTGGCCCAACTGGTTTCACTTGTGCCCAGGTCCAGAACTGCACTGCTGCTGGATGCGTGTGCCCTACCAAGGCAGCCTTTCCCATACACACCTAGCTCTTCTGAACAGGTGAGAAACTCTAAATCCAGAATGATTCCTTCAGGAGAGATTCTAGACAAAAGAGATAAACTGCAAATCCAACCAGTGCAGGGCCTAATGGCTTGCATATTCCTAGTACAATATCAAATGGAGTTAAGAAAGCCCAACAGCCACCTCTTGATCTTCTTTGTTTGCTGTGAAGAACCAAAGGTCACGGGCTCACTTTTCTTCTGTGGGTTGCCTTTGAAGTGCGGGTGTCATCAGTGCTCTGCAGGGCCCCATGTAGAAGGTCCCATTTGATCCGAGTCCGTAGGTGGCTGGTTCTTTTTGGCCTCTCTGGTTATCACCTTTGTTTCACAAGGCCAGTTGCAATCTGACTGATCTGTTAAACAAATTAGATTCATCCCTCTGGCTCTGTTAAAACTCAAGTGTAGCCCTCAGCTGGGTAAAGCACAGACACTCCAGCTTTATTTATATTAATGTAATTATAGATAGACCTATATTGTAATGGCTAACTTGCACTGTAGGCAGAATAAACAAATGCCTCTTCGGTGATCAGTGCATCATGGAGTTTTTTTTAATTATAGCCTGCATGCTCACTCCAGACCATACCTAGAAAATGTGGCACTCTTAATTGTCAGAGACGGTAAATGTTGCTCATTTTCCAATATATCAAAGCAAGAGAGTCTACAGAGTATGAAATTATTTTATACACCAGGCATGAAAATATTTCATGCAGCTATTATTAAATCTCAGTCCCACAAAAGTCATTGGCAAAATTGCCAGTAACCAGGAGAGACAGCACTTTGGTCTAGGAGGCTGTGTTTGCATATGTAGTGAACAAATGGGAGAAGCCTAAGGCAAGGAAAAGAAAAATATCAGGAATGTGCAGGAGATCACAAAATCTACCATGTCAATAGCGAGTTCTGGGCAGCCACACATGGCCTGCATCTTGTTCTCTAAATGAGTCCCATACATGACTGCAGCATCACTTATTAAAAAATCCCACTTCATGGAGTCTTATTAAATACTGTTTACTAGGCACAGCTGTGCTTAATTTCTGCCTATATGGCCCTTGGTTTCAGCAGAGATTTTGAAGATGTTCCCATTATCACCACAACTCTGGAAACAAAACTTACATGAGAAAGCAAAGATGCAGAGCTCCTTCATCATCAGTTTTTACAGGCAGGCAACCGACTACACTGGCAGTAGAATAACACCAAAACCCTCTTTTTATGCAGAAGAGCTGGTGTGAATATTTTCTTTGGTTTGCCTCCAGAGGGGATGACAGTCTTCCTGGGATTTGGGCCTGATTGTTCACTGTTTTCTCAAAAAGAGCTCCCCCAGGGCTCTGGCAGAGTTTGGTTTGTAACTTCTGAGGCTCTGCCCCTGGACATCTGCCAAGCCTCTGCGTTTGGGCAATACACGCTCCCATTTAATGGGAATCTACTGCCCCTGTCCCAAACACACATCCAGTTTCAGGGAGGGGGGGTACTACTCTTGGAACATCTCTGCTTCACAGGCACACAGCTGTTGTGTCTGAGCAGTCACAGGGCTGTGGGAGGCATTGGCTCCATGTGGCAGATGCCCAGATGCCTCTCGCTCAGCAGAACCCTCTGCATCCCATTGCTCGCATACGGCGTGGCTGAACTTCAGGGTCAGTGAGCTCATCTGGGCCCAGCCTGCCTGGAGCTGGTGAAGCAGCCAGCCCTCCAAACCACTGCACAGCACTCTGTCAGTGTCACCAGGCTTGCCGTGCGCTTGGCATGATGACTCAATTAAACCAAGGTTTCCAGTCTGTTGCCTGGTGTTTTGTTGGCTCAGGTTCACTTACACAGACGTCTCCATAAGGTCAGCACAGGGAGGGAATGAAACACAAGCCAAAAAAAAAAAAGAGTGGTTGCTTAGGGCACTTTTGCCAACCTAATAGAAATGTGCACAGGGTAACTTCACCCCTGCCTGATTCAGCTGGTTGCACAAAGTGGAGAAATGTCAAGGAAGATTTTGGATACCTGTAGATAATACAGTAAAAAGAAAGCAAGAAATAGGTTCCTAATCTAATAAACACATTAGTTTTTAGCCACTAAATTACATGAAGTGATTTTGCATCCACAGGAATATAAATTGTTTTCTTCTTGAAGCTTGCAGCTGGTTAAAGGAAGACAAACACATTGAATCATTTTAACTGACTTGTGTTACTGGGGAAAATAAAATATTTCAGTACTTCAGTACTTATGCACTTAAATTTACAGAGGCTAGTCAAGATGAAGATCTGTTGCAGGCTTACAAATAATCATTCTGGAGATACACACATCTTCGCCTGGTATACTTCCGTTCTTTATTTACCACACAGACAGAAAAAAAACACTTTGCTTGCTGGAAAAGTCCAGGCAGCACTAAACTTGCACAAAAACTTCTCCAGTGGTGCTACCATGGCACTGGTTCTGGAGACTCAGTGGTTGGTGTAGTTAGGAAAAAAGCTTCTCTAAACCAAGTTGCCCATTAGAATTGTTTTCTTTCTCTCTGATTCCTCCCAAAGGGTTTCCTAAGGTTTCACGAGAGCTAAGCCTGTGGATATAAAATAGCTTGGCTTCTTCCCCATGAGCAGAAATCCTCATCCTGTCCCTGTAAGTTTACAGTCTATCCCTAAATATTCACTGGGTCTAAACTCAGGAGATGGCCAAACAATACTGACATAACATCAAGGAATAGTCTCCACTGATATGCCAAGAAGTCAGTCCAAAGTCTCTGGGCTGAACATCCAAATCTTTCCAAACATCAGGCTACAAATTATGTGGACCATGGCTGTGCTATATATACATATATGCATGTATAGGAATTTTCTGTTACTGCTAGCTTCCATGTCTTTTAATAACAACGTCTTCCACTCTGAAGGGCAATCAATTGTCACAGAAATTATTTTCAATGCATTCAATTTGTTTGTACCTCTCTCTGGGTAACCCCAGGACTCCATTCTAACTGCTACCACCGTATTTTCAAAATTAAGTCTTTTCTCATGAACGTGGCAGAAAGACAAAATCAATCTGCCTCCCATCACAATGTGTGAATTAAGCTGAGGCTGTAGAATGATGCCAGACCGTGTATTTGCAGCAACATTTAAGCATTTTCTTAGCTCCCTTGGACTGTTTTGAAATTCAAGCATGTGTTTAAAACCCTTTGCACTATTGCATTTTTCAAGGTCAAAATATTGACAGGGAAAGTGGGCAGAGACCTGTACTCATCTAACTGGTTTTACACACAACTCTAAAAATTTTGGTAGATCAAAAAGCTTTTCACTATTTTTTTTCACTGACAAACTAAATCCTGGTATTCCTTTTTGTCAGCAGACATTTTGAATAACTCATAACCCCAAGACAGATGGGACGATGAGAAAAATGAAGAATGCAGTTGATGAGATTCAGTGCCCTCGACATGTTAAGTTGTCCCATGCAAGCAAGATGTTAAACCCCAGTGATATTTTAGTATGGACCATGCAAGCTCCTCTTCCCCAGATCAGGTCTGAAACCAATGCAGGATTCGCTGCCTTATGGCATTGCATTGATGCCAGCAGAGAGTAACCTTAAGTAAAATAAGGTTCTCATTCTCATTCATTGAGTAAATGTTGTTATTACCTTCCAGCTGTTTGTTACCACCCATCTGCCAGGCTACCATCTCCTGACAGCAAAGTCAACAGGAGGGAACTGGTGTCTGAGCCTCAGCCATTATAATTTAGCCACTGCATAGTCTGGCACCTTAGCATGAACCCTCCCAGCTTGTTTGCTTGAACTGAATAGACAATGAGGCACAGCCTGGTGTGGCTGAGGGGTGCGTACAGGCTACCCACTATTACTTCTGTCCCAGAGGGGTAATTGATGCCAAAGCCCCCTTCATATGTAGGGGAACAAATACGTGTAAAAGGCAAATGGAAGGGTTCAGTGCTGTACTCCCAGCTGCTGCCACTCAGATAAATAAATGCAAATGTGATTGTGGGCACTACTGCAGCACCCTGGAAATAACCTCCCACTCTTCCCAGCTGGGTACCCAGCCCAGACCACACCAGTGGAACAAGCACCTGTTCTCCTCTCCCAGTAGAGCTCTGCTACCAGCCACAGCACCAGCTGCTGAAGGTACAGCCAAGCTTGCAGCAGCAGTGGAGACTGCACCCAGAGGCCGCTATCCCTGTTCTGCAAAGTCCCACCCACTGCTGCTGTCTTACCCCAAATCCCTCCATTCCAGATGTGCCACTTCCCATCAGGCATTTCTCCCATGTTCACCCATCCACGATATCCACAGTAGCATTCACCCATGTTTCCAAGCCCAAGGGATGCCCTTCAAGGAGACTTCTGACAATTGCTTTAGAAAATACAAATGCAGACAAGGTTCTACAGAGTTTTGGACGCTGCCATACTTTCTGGAGCCATTACGAAAGAGTGGCATAGAGAATTCTTATTACGGAACCCACATTTGGATTTTAAATGTTCTTTCCATTTTCCCAGCTTGAGTTTGGGGTTTTATTTTATTATTGAAGTTTTATTATTGTAATATATTTTTTAATTATTTTTGTTCATTATTACTTAGCTGTATTAGTTACTAGGTTCATCACTGCTTAGAAACTTCTGTGTTAGATCTGGTCTGGATAAATATCAAGAGGTTTGGATACTTTTCCAAAAGTTTTGAATATGCAAAATAGTCTATACTCCTGGAAAGGAATGGAAGTTAGCATATAAAAGAGGAAGAATCAGACAAAGCATGGCAAATTAAAGGACAGACTCTAGTACCTTCCATCTCTGGGAGAGTTTCCTTAAAACTGAGACAAAGCATCCTAGTGCTTCTGTTCCTGCATAGCTCGTTTAATTTAAAGGGTTTGTGTTGTATTGTTACCCTTTGTTATCAGGCTTTCCATAATGGTCAGCGCTACACATTTCAAACCATGTGAGCTAATTAAGTCAGGAACCGCAATTTTTGGAGCAGTACCATCATCTCAGGCTCTGGCTGTGCTTACAGAAAAATAAAACTAAATTCACTTTTGAAACTGTGTCTGGTTTAAGTCTTCACCCGGACATCTGCATGAGGCATCCTCAACAGAAAGACCTGGGGAAGGAAGAAGACCTTTGGTGGGAATCTTAGAAAAAAAAACCTGTTTATGGCCAACCCTTTTCAGCACATCTCAAGTAACGCCCCTGGAAGAAAGCTAAATGACAGTGCCAAAAGTACTGTAGGTAACAGCCTTTTTTGTGTCTCTCCATGGCCAGTGAGGTGCCTCCATCCCCACCACAGTGGTCCCCAATGCAGCCGCACAAGGCACTTGTCCAGGGTAGCTGGGGCAAAGGAACAACTCTCCCCTTACCACTCCACTTGGGCCTGGAATGGATTTGAGTTTAAAATTAAATGGATTTGGTTGTGCCAAGGTCACACCACGTCCTCTCAAACAGAACACTGTCATAGTAGAGTGGACCCCAGCACAACACTTGGCTGAGGATATAGGGATAGCCCATGAAATGCTGAAGACTCCTAAGATGAAGAAAACTAAGCCTGAGAAAATCTTACACATTTTGTCTGAAGCTTTTGTACAGATGAGGGTGTGAGATGAGCTGGATCAAACCAGAAAGTAGATTTATCTGGAACAGTGAGAACTCTTACAACCAAATCCCTCTGTCTGTCTGGGGAATACCAGCTTTAGCAATAGCTGAAGAAGAAAGGGATGGGTCTTCTTGTCATGAAGGCAGAGTTGCTCTCTGGAGATCCTCTGTTACAGTTGATGAAGTTACACAGAACTGTTCTGAGAAAATTTATGCCCAATTCTGTCCATTCACTATGGCCATAGAAGAACATTTGGACTTGAATCAACTTTTTGAAGAGCCACTTTTGAAAGCATTTGGATATTGTATCAGTTTTGCTTTCTGTAGAAGGAAAAGACCCATGAAGACTGGTAGTTTAAAATCATTTCACACAAACCCACATATTTTGGCAAAAAAGTTTGCACCAAAAATTTACCAAGTTGTAGCATGATCTAAGTGTAGCTATGCAATTTCCTTGCAAATTCTGGATTTATTTTAGTTATTTCTGCATAGGAATGCCAAGCAATTAACAGCACCATCCACTAAAGTATAAATGTTTATTTCACAAAATCCTCAAGAAGAACTGACATCAATTAACCATTTCAAATATCTAATAGCTGCTTTTTTTTGTTTGTTTGTTTGTTTGTTTGGTTTTTGTTTTGTTTTGTTTTGTTTTGTTTTTCCCTGCCACACACACATATTTGATTGTTAATGCTGGGAAATGCTCCCTACCAAGTGATGTGCACACAGAGATTATAAACAGTCACGGTGTGGTTTGCCTGCTGATACACAGTTAATTCTGTAGCCTCTTTCAAGTAAATTTACACCTTTCCATCTTCATGTAATACCTTTGCATAGGGACTTGGGACACATATCAGTTTGATTACATTAGAAAATGCAATCCAATCTGATGAATTAATCTGAAGTAGAGGAAATTTTGATGCCAGGAACTCCTCTGCCTTCTAAAATAGAGCTAAAACGTGGATTATTTGTGCTTCACTATAGCTAGGCAAAGCAACAAACTGTGTTCAACTTCACATAGACAACTTTAATGAATTTTCCCTCTAGGTGCAACTGAGTGGAGAATTTTTCCATGTGTAACAGACACTTTGTTTTTCTGCAGCATTTTTGTAACTGACAGCATCTTTGTATGTTATTTTGAGTTTTTAAAGAACAGGATAAAATTGCTTCACCCATTAGAGAATATATAGTTCAATTGGATTACTTTTTCAGTTTACATCAGTGGCAAATTTAGCTTAAAATAATTTACATATAACATAGTCAAATATAGCATTCTGAGTTGAGAATGAATTGTAATTACTAAATTACAGTTTTCATCCAGTCAATCTTACACCCATCTTAAAGAGTACTCCCATACTTGTTTTCCTTGAGACTTAATTATTGTACATCCTAAATATGCCATCTTCTAATTCTTATTTGGCTATGAATAAAAGTTTAAAGTATTTACTTTCTGTATTACTAAGGAGAAGATTTTCAATTTCTCAGTTGTATATTTGTGAAAATACTTGATCTGAAGTAACATATTATACATTAAGCTGTAATGAATAAAATTGCCATTATTCCTGCTGCTGACGAGAGAGGTGGAATTTAAAATCAGACGTGTTGGTAATTTCAAATTCCTTCCTCCCCCCTTGAAAATCAATGAAAATGAAATCCATAACTTATAATCCACATTTAGAATTGTACTTAATAGCTGATGACATATGATATGACCTATGGGAAGAAAATAACAGAAGGACTCTCCACTTGAAGAGACTTGAGTGTAGACATCTAGGGAAAATAATCCAAAACTCAGTTATTCCTCAGAAGGGAAAATGAGGAAAGTAATGCTGAAAGAAGCCTGAGGGTGATAGTAGAGTGTGTATTAAATGTGACTGAGCAAAAAAAAAAGAGAAAGGGAAATTTTTGGCTGCAAATTCAAAGACATCACCTCCTAGAAAAGGGAAGAAAAGATTCCACTCCATATGGCTTTGGTGTGACCACACTAGGAATACTAAATTCACTCCTGGGTACCTTATTAGCATCTAAAAGGGCAGGTTCAGTGGAGAGCAACAATAGTGTCTAAGGGATTGTCTGGGCTGACTTTATGGAAAGATTAAAATAGTTTAGGGGTGGATTGGGGCACCTTTTATTCCTGTGGAGTAGCACTTTAATTTTTATTCCATCCTTTTCCCCTACATTTTAGGAGACCTACTTACAAAGCAAAATATTATGGCCAAGTGTGTAAAAAACTGGCCCTAGAGGTGTGAGTATTGAGCAATGAATGGGGGATGTTCCAATAAACATCTCTGCATGTCAGAAGGGTTAGTAACACCAGTGGGCATAACTTGCAACAGGATGATATTTGTAATGACAAATTTTTTTTTTTTAAATGAAAATTTATTGACAGGTCTTTTAGGGTATTGATTACTCTCACAAATTAAATGGTGCATCTCTTGATACATTTGAAACTATGCTTGCAGAGCACAAGTGATTGCACTCAAGAGAGCAATCCTGCTCCGGACAGGAGATGGACTGGATAGCTTAGTGGGTCTGTTTCTTTCCACTCGCACTGACTTAGAAACCTTAACAAGAGATAGGCTGTTACAAGACACTTAGTAATAAATATGCCCCACTGTCTAATGTAGTATGTGGCCAAAGCCCAGATAATTCCTGAAGTATACCTTAGGGCCTCATAATGACTGCAGTGCTAAATATCTTACAATCTCACCTCTGCCTGGCTGGAGCAGTGAAACATTACACAGTGTAAACAAAATATCAGTCAGTATTCCTAAGCTGCAGTCTCTAATTGTAGTGTTGGGGAGACTATTCAGATCTGCTAAAAATGGTGTCTAAATCATTTTTTTTTTCAGAGTTTAAGGCTACTAAAGCGTCCCTGGAACTGTTAGTTTCAGAGAGTTTCCCTACCATACCCTCTTCATGTAGCATCTTCCCCTTCCTCCTTACCAGTCACAAGATTTCCATCAGGAGGTGGATCATCAGCACTTCAGTCAGGAAAAAAAGTTCACATCCTCTGGCAGACAGTCCTGCCACCCTCTGACACTGCAGACTCTCAGCAGTGACTGCAGGTGTTGGTCAAAGAGGGCTCCTGCACTGAGCCCTGGCAGCCCCAGAGCACCCACTGCAGGATGCTCATCACCTCCCCCAGAAAGTCCTCTCTCCAGCAGCACTCAGAAGGCTTTGTTAGCACCTTCTGCTTTTTGGCGGAATGGTTTGTTTTACCTTCATAGATCATTAAATCTCTATCGATTTCAAGCAATTGGTTCTCCATGCTGTGCAGACTTTGTTATAAATTGCTGGGGATGTGAGTTGCTTTGGCTCCCCATCTGGTGTATTTAGCAGCAATTTTCAGTGTATGCTTCTCCTGTTCCTCTTGTCCAGCCCCCACTCAACAACAGAGTGAACTTAAGCACAAGGCAGGGGTGAGCTTCCACTCTGGTCCATTGTCTGGGGAAGGAGGTGCAGTTGCCATGTTGCAGGTGGCAACAGATCTCTTGTTATCTTGGATATTATACTCTCATAGAGGCTCTTGCCCAGTGCAACGGTCTGATCTTGAAAAAGAAAGAGCTTTTCCCTGGAGCTCCCTGGACAGCTGATCACCCTTTCAGAGAGGCCCACTGGGATTTTTCATCAATATTTAGAAACCAAAATTATGCAGACTGGACCTTAGTTTAATATTGTATTAGGTAAGTGCATTGTCATCCTCCTCTGACAAACATTACATCATCTTTTTAGCTAGTAATATTTTAATGTATATATTTTGCTAGGCAACAGGCTGACGAAGTTTTCGGCCTTTTAAAGTCACACAAAATATTTACCAGCTTTGCTATCTAAGCACTACAAAGGCAGTCAGCCCCATGAACATGAAATGGTTCCCATTCACTTCAAACTGGGCAAGTTCAAGTGGTGTTCTGTGTGTCCATCAGACACACTCACATGCATGGACATATATATATATATGGGTATATACAGAAAATTACATACAAAGGCCTGCTACAGAGAGGGGCTGAATATGTATAAAATCATTATAAGTACTTGTCTCTCACACAGTCCTCAGTGTGTGTGAGTGCCAGAAACTAGACATGACATTCCAGACTGGAATGATGCAAGGAAGAAATATATTGCATTTATGGAAATCATTCATTTTCCTTGTCTGGGAACCTCTTGAATATAAATAATATTTTCATTTATAAATTTCAAAGTGCTGTCCTAAGAATGGGTAAGAATCATTATCTTCATTTGACAGCTGGAGAAACAAAGAGCAGACTGTTTTAAGCAGCAGTCTAAGGTCACATGGAGTAAATGAAGTCAAACCTCATCTCCCGAGCCTGACTTTCCCTTGAGAGAGCACACCAGAGAGCACACCACTCACAACTTTATCAGCTGAAACTCTTCAGCGGGTATGCTAATAGTATTGGCAACCCTGAGCCTTCACAGATCATGACTGAGTTTTCAAACGATCAGGAAATTTGCTTTAAATGCATAAGATTAAAACCTCCAAATAAATAAACTTGTGTTTCTTGTATTTGTCTTCTGTTATCATGGCCTTTGGAGTATGCCAAGCAAATAGCTCCCAGGTATTTCTACCACCAGAAGATCCAGACTTCTTTCCTTAAAAAAAGAGGTAGGGGTGGGGAGGATGGGAGGGGGAAGGGCAGAAGTAAGCAAACAGCTCTTAATACTGCAGATAAAATCTGGAGAGTTGTCAAAACAATGCAGAGATCATACCTATTTCTGGCACATGCTGAAGGCTGCTCTTTTTATTAAGTGATCTCCCCACCCTACTCTAACCTAAAAGGAGATCTTTCTTTCAGATCCCAGTAATGACTCCAGAAGGATAAACATCCATCACCACCTCAGTCTGGATCCTCCAGACCTTTTTGAAAGTGCAACAGCTTCGGGGAGAGCTCAGACTATGCCACAGGAGCTGTGGGTCTTTCTGGGTTGTTTTAACCCAAGAGCTGATGTGGCCAAAGCACAGCAACTCAGAGCAGGGCACACCCCAGCTTTCTTTCACAATCAGAACCATTCTTCTCCCAGTACAAGACAATTCATCATATTCAGATTGGTAATGTGGGACCAAAGCTGCCACACAGAATGTTGGCCCAGCCTGAGCTCATTCCCCCTGCTGAAATTTGCTGGTGGGTTAACTCCATGCTGTGAAACTTTACATCAGATATCGTTTATCTGCACCCTCCTTAATTCATGCCAGATGAAATTCACAACTCTGAAGCAGTGATGTTCAGTTTAAGGGTTTTTTTCCCTCTTAAGACCTGTCTTTTTCAAATGTCTCCAAATTAGACAATCGCTAGGGGCACTGATAGTTGTTTTCCTTTTAAGTCAGAGGCACTATTTGCTTTTTCAGTTCCTCAGTTGTTTTATCTCTTATTATGTTGAATCATTTTGAAAGCTATATCTTCCATTTAAAAGTCATATCCCATTATCTAGGAGGGAATTTGAAAAGGTCGGTGTTAAAAGAAAACACAAGCTAAAACAACCCCAACACTCAAGCCTTCAACACTAACTAACCCATACGATATTGAAGGTTAATTAGACTTTAAGAAAATGCACAGGCAATACATGTGGCACGCTACTGATAAAATGACATTGCTTATAATGAATTAAATTACTGTAGAACCTCAGCGAGGCACTAATCATGGGCAAACCACTGGAAAAATTTTAATGTTTCTTCAGGCTGAGATCTCTTTCAGCTAATAAACAAAACAATACAATGTATTCTTGTGTGTGGTCTTCAACAATTTCAGTTAAGTTTTACTCAGTCTTAATGCACTTGCATATATGTTGCACAAAATAACAGCTGTAGTATATGACAGCCCTGGAGATACTGGGTGGTCTCTGAAGAGTGTGAATTAGCAGTTATGTTGTGGGGTTTTTTATGGGGAGCACAAGATATCCCATTTGTTTCTCCATGTCTGCCAGCATTTAGGTATTGAAGCAGACACTGCAAGCACTGGGTAGAAGCAAATATGGACATTTGAAAAACTGAAATCAGTTTAAACATGTTATTCAGCTTTCACACTTTTCTCAAAGTCTTAAAATTGCATGCTGGTGCACACTTGCTGGAGCATAAAAAATATATGTTGTGACTGGTTCTCATTTTTAGCAGAAAAGGTCTAAGTGTGTGCCCTGTATATAATATGGACATATAATTTGCTCTGCTAATAAATAAATCAATCTGATCTGAGATAACTTGTTGACAGTCTCTGGTAAATGCAATTGCTCAGATTTCTTCGTGCTGTAACACTTGAAAATGTTACAAACGCTTTTACTACAGTAAGTCTAAAGACACGGCAGCACAGAGAATCCATATTGCTGACACATGAATGGCCTTTACCATCTGCAGAGCCTTCAATCAACTCCATTATGTTCCTCTCAAAGACAGACACAAAATGCATTTGACATCGCTGTTTCATTAGTTAAAATTTCACTATGTGATCTCTCAGGCAACCCTCACCTTTGGAGGAAAACTTTGCTGTTTCTGAGAATTCAGAAATCCAGACAAATGATAATCTTATATTTGAAAGAAGTGGGAGGAGAAAGACTCAGGGAAATAAAGAATAATTAGTTCTACAAACTTTGGTTTGATGGCACTTTACACTAAGACATGCTTCTTGAGAACCTACTGGGGAGCAAAAGTCACAGATACTCACAGATGGGTAATCACAACATGAACACAGTTCTGCAAAATACTTAATCGAATGGAGCAGGCAACATGGAGTCATCACAACCTTAATTGAAGCTCTTGAAGATAAGGCATTAAAATGTCTTAAACCAGATAATGTTGCTTCCCATTTCAGTTGATCATTAAACTTATTCCATCTGTTTGGGGTTGCAGCCCTGACTGACTCCCTCTGAATAGAAATTGATGCATGAAAGCATCACAGAGGCAGTTCTGTCTGTACCGTGATTAAAACACAGAGAGATATCTTGTTCAGACTGTTACACAAAATAAAAACACATTTTCTTCCTTTTGCATACCTTCAAAACACATCCCTCTTTCAACCCAAACCCTTAAAAGGGTGTCCTTGTCACTGCAAAACTGAAGAAAACACTGGAAGCTGGAGCACACCTTTTAACAGTTTCCAGGCAGTCTGTTTCAGCCCAGAGCAAAGAAGGGTCTGGTAAGCTGTCTTCCATCTTCTCAACTATTCTTATCTCTAGTTCTGTTTCTAAGGTCAGTAAAAAACATACAGAAGTGATTATGCGGGAACTAGCTCTGAGGGATTACACTATTTGTCAAAGTAGTAACAGTGAATTCAATATGCGTAAATCTCTTCTCCCTGTGCAGTAGAGCTGTGCTCTGGAATACCAGTGGGATACTGATAGGAGTCATTTCCTAGGCAGTTTACCTTTGGGGGAAGTTTGTGGTTGATATAATAAGAAACCCATTTTTTAAGAACCCACAAGTTGCAAGGGACAGTCCCATGGGCCCTTTCTGCCACAAAAACAGCTGGTTTACTTTGCATTTTTATCAGTGACCCGGAAAAAAAAATTAAAATCCTTGCTGAGAAATTCGGCAGATGACACAAAGACTGGGGGTGAAGAAAGAAGAGAGGTCACTGATGTGGGCCCAGCTATTAGTAAGCAAACAGCACATATTCTAATCCACCCCAATACAAAGATGCAAAGCAGCTGTGACTGTAGTAGGTCATTATAGAATATGACTGTCCTGGAAAGCAAAGGCAGCCCTATCATGGAGAATCCCAATCCCTGAGGAGTTGTAGTGGACAAAAGACCAAGGCTTTAACACATGGGTGAGAGAACTTCGGGATATGGAGGTTGTCTCCTGGGATGTCCAAGGGCACTTAAGGACTGCCAGAACATGGGTTCCCAGTGAGGAATGCCAGCCTTCCATGCTGTGATGTGTCCCAGAGGCTGCCATGTGGGTATGTGAGTCTGGTCAACAAGCCAAACAGCTTTAGCCCACCACATCACCTTGTAAGAATTTCAGGCACGGTCTACATGCAGCCAGTTCATCCCATCCCAGTGTCTGTTGGCTAGAAGGGTATTAATAAGCTGTAAAGCAGAGTAGGGGCAGAAAATTTGCCTCTTGTAGTAAAAGGCCAACACTTCATCTCTGGGAAAATGAAGGGTTGGATTTGATCAGCCTGTAAGAACAGAACTTCTACTGGGCTGTGTGGTACAGAAGATGGAGAAGATGTAACACCACCCAGAAGCTGCAAGTTGAAACTGGGCAAGTTCAGACTAGACTTTAGAAGTGCTGATGTTTGACTACTAGAAGAACCTCCCAAAGGTTTTGCTGGGTTCCCTGGACCTAGCAATTTTTTTAAAAATTTGAGATTAGATTCCTTTTAGAAGAGCATGAGATGTGCTAAGCACAGCAATATATTTGGCTTCCTAGTCCACAATTTGATGAAACCTTCTCTGATTTTTCCTTTCTCTTCCTCTATTCCAGAAAACTTGATTTAAAGGGGGAACCCCCCTGGGGGCATCAGAGGTGTTTTTGTTGACTTTCTTTCCAAGCGGATGTTTCCGAAGACAGTCATAGGTGAGGTGACAAAGGAATTCAACTCCCCTGTGATACTATATTACTGGGCATGATAAGGATTTCAGGCCTGAATGGAGAAATCAAGCCAGCTTTATTCCTTCATACAAAACAGGATTAAATCTGGCACTTCCCACTTGAACAAAGATACGTATTTGGCAAAAAAATTTTGGATGACAGCAAGAATGAAAACATGCAACTATCTGAGGGCCCCTCTAGAATGGGAAGTGACATTTGGGGCTGGGGATCCAACAGAGACTCATCTACTGAAATCATCTGGGGATGTCAGCATATATTGGAATTTAGTTGTCTGTATATGAATATATGAGGCTATAAATAGGCTTTTGGAAAGCTTGGAAGCTTACACAGTTATTGCTTGTTATTTTAAAATGTTAGTGTGGGTTTCAAGCTCATGAAAGAAATGCAATTGCTGGTGAAGGCCTGTCTAGCCACACAAAGGAGGAGCAAGAAATTCAGGTTCTTCCATCACACTCAGCCTTGCCACGGAAGAAAGACCAGCTCCTGGTAAGTTTTGGTTTTTATGAACAATTTTGCCCTCAGGGCCCTCCAATGGTCTGAGCCAACTTGGGTGCGTCCTTTGTGATACAGATATATGTTACCAGCCACTTTTATTTTTCCTTATTTTCCTTCTTATTCTTTAAAAAAAAAAAAAAAAAAAAAAAAAAAAAAAAAAAAAAAAAAGTGTTGCACCATGGAATTTGTCCGAGATTGTCTAATGCTCCCAGGGACATTTACAGGACCTTCCACCACACCTGTAGTTACTGTATCTCACTGGATGGACTCAAGGGAGATACTTCAGCAAAAGATGTCTCTTCGAAAGTGCCTCTATGCATTGGATGGTGAGATCGTCACTTTAGGGCTGGTGGTTTCTAAGGAATTTGTCTTGTGACTCCTGGCAGGTTCACTCACCTTTTGAGTGCCCCTTCCCAGCAGCACACAACTAGAGCCCAAATGGTTTCAGCCTGGCTCTTTGCAGATTCTGCGTCTTACTGTGAAATGTTTGCAGATTAATTCCAGCTAGGAGGAAAAAATCAAGCTGTTCAGGAAAATATACTTTATTTTATCTTTTACTTCAGCTTCTGTCATTAGAAAAGGGCATAAGTTGGTTTCTGGTCTGGATGAGTCAGATGGAGCCGATGACCATTAGCATGGCATTAAAACACTGAAGTAAAAAAACAAAACAAAACAAACAACAACTTCTTGTAAAAATCTGATTTTTAAAAAAATTACACACCACTGGTTAGAAACTGACAGAAATTACTATCAATAAGCTTTTTTTCATAGAAATAGTTTTTTACCATCTTTTCCAACCTAAATTCTATGCATGAGCCTGGCATGGTGCCAGCAAAGACCACCTCTCCACCTGATGATAGGAAAAATACCAGCAAGCCAGGGTGTATTCTCTTCTTAATCTCCGCATAACATACTCCCATTGACCCCTGCAGGAGTTTTGTGCATGTGCACATGTGAAAAGTATGGTCCAAAAAATGAAAACCAGTCAATTTTGCTTTTTCAGCTGGCAGACCTGTGTGCAAGGGTGGGGCTTCCTTTAAAAGACTGCGGCAGAAGGGCTGTATTTTGCTACCTCACTGAAAGCTAATAGAGGCTACCCAAAAAGGAAAGGACAAATTCATCACAAGTCACAGCCATATGAAGTTCTTAAGTAAAATCAGATTTGTCAGACAGTGTACAGGTTTCTCCTGGGTTTTGTTTGTTTGTTTTTTTAAATCAACAGAAACTTGCCCACTGCATGATGCACTGCCTGCTCCTGGGTCTGCCCACACTCAGGTTTCAAAGCACATTTGTGGCTTGTTGAGCCCTAGTGTTGCTTGATTGCTTTTTTTGGTTGAGGACTTTTCCGTATGATTATACTCTAAAAGTGTGCCATAGATTACATGGTCCATAACCAAGTTACAAGGACAGAACACAGGTCTGCATTTAGGAAAATACCTTTAATCACAATAAGAACAGCTTCAAACATTCAGCCTCCAAACTTCTGCATTATTGCCTTGGTTAAATGTAGGGAAAATTCCTGCAAATGTCAGCGATGTTCACAGGGGGCAAAATTGCTCATAATTAAATTTAAAAGTGATGCAAAGGAACCTGAAAGAGAACCTGAAAGTTTGCAGGATAGGGCTTCAGGTATAGAAAGCACAACGTTAAAAACTTGGTGTAACAAAAATCCAGTAATTTTGCATTTATTCTGAAAGACCAAATCATGTCAGATTTTGTCAACTCTTTAGTTAAAAGGGGGTGAAAAATACTGGTTATAAAGAAGGTGAATTAAATAGCCTGTGAGGACTTATAGGTAACACAAAAATTGCTATTGAAACAATGATCCCCTCACAGCTGAAAATATTGACCTTTGCTGAAGAAATTCAGAAGTCCTGAACACAGTGTTTGCTGCTTAGTCCAATTTCAAGTCAATTGAAGGAAGCAAAATACAAAGAGAAAGGTCATATTGACTTAGTATAACAATCTTAATGAATCTTGGCCCTCTGTTTTGCACTTCCAGTGGAAATATGAACTCAGTGGCTCATTCCCTTCCTCTCTGTGCTGATTCCAAAAACACAGGTAGAAGGAATAAGCTTTTGCTCAGCTTGATCCCCCAACAGCACCATGTGTCTGTTTAAACAGAGCCTAAAAACAGCCTCCTTATTTTTAGAAAAACATTTACTAAAAGGAGCTGTTGTTGACAAGAAAAGTCACTCATATTTGAATATTAAACATTTCCAGCACCGTGAGTATGAGAGGAAAAGTAAGTAATTTGAGAGTCACAAACAATAAGGAAAAGACCGTGAAGGATTTCTGTATAGGAAATATTTCTCTGCCTCCCAATAGCATTTGTTCTGTGCTAAACCGAAGTATTTTTTGGGACTTGATTATAGGTGTACCACCAGTCATGGACCAGCACTCAGCTGAGTAAGGTACTCACAGTACAAATGCAGAACATCATGTACAAATGCAGAACAGAAAGACTAATCTAAGCCAAGAGCTCAGAGAAGGATGCAGACAGACAGCTGGGGGAATAGAAGGAAACAGTGACATTATAATATTTGAGTCCTTATTTCAGATAAACAGTGACAGGCACAATGACAAAATTTTTTTTGCATTTTTTTAAAGCTGCTGCTTCCTCTGTCAGCCCCAGCCCTGCCATCCCCCAAGCCTAAATGAAATAAATCAGTCTGTTAATAATGACTGAGCTGCACTGGCAGCCAAGGTCGGAAGTCTAGTGAAAGACAAATGGTTAAAGTTTACTAAGCAGTTACAAGCCACCAAAAACAGGTCTTAAAACGGGAAGTGTCAGGCAAGCCCTTAATAACAGGTAATACTACCAGCTCCACCCATAATTATGGTACTCTCCCCACCCTCTGAATGTCACTCATTTCCATCAATTGCAGGCTTTTTGGAGCACAGACAGTGCCTTGGCAATGTCTGCACACCGCCTTGCAAAAATGGGGTGATGTTTTTTATCTCAGCTTCTGAGAAGCTGCTGCAGTAAATGTATTAAACAATAACAGCACAAATAATAGCAATAATAACAAAACAGGAATATCAGCTCTGTGCACATCCAGTATGCCGATGCTATCATATCCCCTGCACCGTTTCAGGCAACCTTGAAAGACTGTGTGTAGATGTATTGAAAGGAATACATTTACAGAACATCACATAGTCCCCATTAGGAGATTTTTATGATCACATTACTATGTGCTTTGTCTTCAAACAGAGACTTCACTGGCTTTTCCACCCATAAGCAAGAAAAAATACTTGCCACACTCATTATCAGTCTCTTGGTTCAGATTTTCTCTCTGATGTACAGCTGCTTCATTTTGCTTCTCAGTTCCAACAAGATGTATTATTGTCACCTTTTCCATAACAATTTCCTTATACTTCTGAAACTAGGTGACAGTCAAGGATAGTATTATGAGCCTGAAACAGGTACACACTAAGAAATGTTTTAGATGTGAAGAGATGGTTAAATATATTTGTTTAGTCCTTATTTTACACATTTATTACCATTTGGGTTAGACTTTTTTTTTAATTATATCAAATGACTATATCTTACAAACCTTGTAATCTCTGCTCTGTTTAGGGGGACATAATGAGTGTTCAAATCACATGGAAACTTCTATACTTACTGACTTGATACAGGGTGCTTTTTAAGCATCTGACTCGTTCAAGAAAGAATAAAAAATATATGGGATGAATTTTCAAATAAATAGGGGTTTCTGAAGCAAATTAGGAAATATTTTGAGAAACTTAGTACCTCAGTGAACAAGCTCCTGTGTATTTGTAATAATATAACTCACTAATCATAGTAAATCAAGTGTGGTGTTTGATTTGTGAAAATATGCAAGAATATCCTTTTAACCATCTGATCAGCTCCATACCGAGCCCTCACACTACCAAAAGGTCAGAATCCAAAAGGGTTAAGTATTGACTGACAAGAGGATGAAAGGGAAAGCAACAGAATGTAGGTGTATAAAGGTCTTGAGGGACATTCCTAAAAGTCAGTATCAGTTTTTACACTTCTTGCACAGGACCAGATATGAATTTCAAATAATGAATAGATTCACATCATCTGTACTTTTCAAAAACGTGAAACTCATATTTATCTGTGCTCATGCCAAAAACTTCTCTTTTTTCTTGCTGAAGCCTCCATTATTTTGAAAATTCATGCCAAAACCCCATTATTTTTACTCTTTATCATCTATTTAGAACATCATACCCTCTCCTGTCTTTGACCATATAATTTGTACAGTCACTTACTGAATTATGCAACCCAAGAGTTTACAAAACAATACATGGGTGAAATTTGCTAGTCACTTGGTGTCACAATTTGTTAGAAAGGAATGGGTTTGAAAGCAAAAATCCTCGGGTGCTGGCTATTTCCAGCACCACCAAAAATGCTTTGGATCCTAAATGCAACAAGCAGGTTAGTGAGTTACATGAAAGGGGAATGTGCCCTTGCCCCTCAGTCCAGTAGAGCCTTAAAACAGACAATTGCCTGCTGAAAGGACCTTCCACGGTGGCAGTGGCAGGATGAGAGTCTCAGAGGGTGAGGGGCTGACTACAAAAAGCCCTTGGTGATTTGTCTACCACTTTTCCTAGGGGAAGGAGGTGTTGGTAAGAGAGTTTGCTGGCAACCTGATCCTCCCTGGAGTTACGGAGATCTTCAAAGGAGATGTGCCAGCAGCCGCTGTTCTCCCTCCCCCTGTTGGTTTTTCCTGTTCACACTGGGCATCTCTCCCACAACAGACCTCCTGATCAGCTCCTTCTTTCCACAGCACAAACTCAGCCATATTCAAGTGTCTTAGTAGCACACACCACATCAGGAAGCCTCACCATGCTGTTTATGTGGCAGAATGGCTCCACTGTGCAGTGGTATTAACCAGCTTAAAAAAATTTTTTTTGAGAAGTTGTGTGGCTTCAAATGGGAGCAAGAACATGATGGTTGAGAAAGGCAATGGCCAACAGAGCAAGACTGGGAAGACAAAGGAAGACGTTTATGAGGAGGAAATAGCTACGAACCCAGCCTTTAGACTTAGCTCTTCCCAGAAACCATAGAATCTTTGTCTCTGTCCACAGGATTTCACAGGCACCATGGATAAATACATCTGTTGGCAAAGTTGGCAGAGCCCTTTCCTCACTCCTGCTCTAGAGGTTTTGGTGCCCAGAGCTAAAAGCTTCACCCAAAGACACTTTCCAAGCCATCCCTCTATACTAGAGGAAATCTGATGCAAAGAAACAGAGCCTGACTTGCCCAACCTTGAAGAAGGGTGAAAGAAGAACTCAGAAATTGTAAAGCCAGGTACCAGCTCAAAACTCTCCATACAGCACCCGTGGCCTGAGATGTGGGACAGCCCTCTCTGGACTGGCGAGTGCAGGCTCAGGATGTGCTGCAGGGACCCCATGGCACACACAGCAGTACCTCCACATGTCTCCCCTCCAGCCCCATGGTTGTTGCCTCACAGATTATAGCCAGTGATGCTGCTGTAAATGGCAATATCTCTGGGAATGGCTTCATTCAAATCACACTTCTCTGGCAGTGCACAGGGAGAAAGGTGGAAGAAAAAAGGCAGAGCCAGCTCAGTAGCAAATATTGACACAAAACAATAACAAAACATTATTGTACAAACCCAAACAGTGAACAGGTGAATCTCGTGACGAGTATAGCCCAGGAAAGGGCTTCAGGCTCATGTATTCATGTTCACATTTCTAGTGCTAAAGAATATGTTTGCAGAAATGGAACCTGTGTAAGCACAGGCTGCAGAAACTTAGAGGAGGTAAATAAAAAAAAGCCATCTGTAATTATGCAGGAGGGCAGATATTATCAGATATAATAAAGCACTAATGCAATTGCTCCGTTTGGGCCTTGTTTTATTTGTTAGTTTTTAATGAGGATATTCCTGCTGGCATCCCTTAACTCTCAACAAATACTCTCTTGATTGGGTGCTCATCACCGGCAAGGATTAGGCTCACACTCAACATCCACAGTAAAGCTTAATCTTGAGTCACATTAGCACATGAACAAAAAATAATCTCTACTTCGGTACAGTCACATATACAGCAATACAAAGTTGACCTGCATTGTACAGGTTGTCCTACACTTAACTAACTGCATTTCTCCTCTTCGTTTTTGTTCTTTGCTGAGGAAGAAGTGGTCTCTGATGGAAAATTAACAGCTTGTTGTACCTTCTCTCCCCCTCCATTCAATTAATCAGGTTGCATGTGCTTTCTTAATGAAGCCAGCCATGATTTCCACTGTGTAATGTTTTGTTGTGCAAAGTCGCTGTTCTCCAATACTTGCATTTCTGCTGGGTAGGCCTAGGTCAATCATAGTTTCTGAGTTTTCCTGCTGAATGCCAAGCAAGGCATTTTACTTGGCAAACAACAAATTTGCAAAAGCACCTGCTAGTGGGAGCAAGGGAGGGTATGGAGTACTCCACTAGCTGCCTAAATAACCTGAAAACCTGTCCCTCAGTCCTGCTTCAGATCTCCACTTTTGATTTGTATTTTCCTACCCTGTGTGATGTGGTCCTGATAACCTCAGCCAGACGGTGCTTGGTTACTGCCAGCAGCATGAAGCAGTGAGATGGATGCACAAGTTATGAAATACTGATCCAATTCCCCCACTGAAATCACTTACCAGCAAAATATGAACATCCTTTGAGAACATGAATAGCACCCTGACTCTTAAAAGCAAAATACCAGGAATGTGAGGGAAAGAGCACCTAAAGCACCACTCATTTGTGGCACCAGCTTTACCTAGGAGAAAGGAGACACTGACTGGACTGTGGAAATACCTGCAAGGAAGTTTGCGAAAGCACATTTTCACCCTGTGCTTCGTATGCAGAAATGCTATACTATTTACTTACTTGGATGATGACTGGGAGACACATTAGTATGAACTATTATGGAGATGAATGCCTCAATTTTAGGAATTCATATCCCAGTTGTTACTCTGAGAAAATTGCTATGGACATAGATGGAAGCTGAGCCTAACTAAGAACTTAAAAATCAGATCTCTGGAGTAGACATGAAGAAGCTGCAGAAAGCAGCCTTAAAACCAGAACCATTTTCACTAGCATGGTATATACATCTTTGCTTAACTGATTATACTTTTTCTTCATTGGGCAAAAGGGATTTGAGACACGCAAATTCTAGTTTAGGGATGAGTTGTGTAACGTCACACTTGCTCATGAGTAATCCCATTGACCTCCCCAGGCCGCCTCATGTGAGCAGGCGCTCCCCATCACCGCTGCGGGGTTTCAGTGCCTTTCTGCATCCGCACCACCCTCCCGGGCACCGGGGCTCCGGCAGCGGGGCTCCGGCAGCGGGGCTCCGGCAGGCTCCTTCCTCTGAGCCGCAACGCCGCGCCGAAGGACAGGGCAGAAGTATCCCGGGAGAGGCATTAGTTTGATTAGTTCTCTTAGGATACGCGCGATACTTTTTTTCACGATCGTAACAAGAACGTTTCAAGGTTACTCTGTGAGAATAATCAATCTTTTAAAACACACAAGTTCTCTAATTACATTGCAAAGAAAACAGGGAAAAAAAAAAAAAAAAAAAAAAAAAAGCGGCGCGTGTGGCTGTGGAAATGAAAAACGCTAGTAAAGTCAGCACAGCTGACCCCCTAATTTTGTCTTTTCACCCAATTTCAGACAATTAGATCTGTGAACAGTAAAAATAAATTAAAAAAAAAAAAAGAAAAAAGGGGTGTGGGGAGGCGGGGGAAAGACAAAGAAAGATGCACGTGGTTAACTTCTACAACACGGTGCCCAAATGAAAAGAGACCATTTGGCTTCATCTAACTTCCCATCCTCGTAGTCTGAAGAATGCTGCAACACGCTACTGGTACATGCCTGTAAGGTAACTAGTAACTGCCTTCTATAAGCACTACATTTACCAGAAGAAAGGGGAAAAAAAACCAAAAAAAAAAACCAAACAAAACCCCAAAAAACAAAACAGTAAAAATCCCTGCTTAGTTCACTGCTCATTATACAAGCCAAATTGCAAAGAGATTTTTTTTTTTTCTTCCTGCAATGAAGTAAATGTAAGAGCCAACACACACAAATATGCATCTGTTACTAATGAGATGTTTACAGCCCCTGCCTTGCCAATTGCACGTATGTAATACCTCCCTTCGTCCTTACCTATAGAGCTCTGGTTAAGAGACAATAGGTGCAAATTAATGTCTAAACAGACATTATCTCTTCAAGCCTGGACATGACTTGAAGCCTTGTTAAATATTTTTAAATGCCATAGCTTTCTACTAAGGTTTTAAAACCCTTTCTTCCACTCTTTGCTGATGGTAAAAATGTTCGGGGGACAGGACAAGATATTTATAATAACAGGACATTTTGCTCTGCACTTTGTTTTAGCATGTGGGGGGAATAATAATTGTATTCAGACTTGAAATGGCTTGGGTTACGCAGTTCAGAGCACAAGCACCTGCAGCAAATTAATTTGTTGTAGCACATTTATTATCTCATAGCTTCTATTTAGGCTGCAGCTGTTGCTATTATGTTAATAATGTTTTTTATCACCACTGTATACAACAGGTTATGGTAATAGAGAAATTTTGGGGCGTGGGGTGTTGGTTTGGGTTTTTTAAATTTTATTTCTCAGAAAGAAAAAAGATGGGGAGAATATAAGACATAAGCATTGACCAGGCATTTAGGCTTCTGTTTATTAGCTGATTTGAAAGAGAATGGGCAAGAGAAATTAGAAAAGAGTAACAATAGACAAAGATGGCGCGTGCAGAATTTGTGAAAGCAAAAAAGAAGAAGAGATGGGAAAAAAGAAAGAAAGAAAGAAAGACCGAACACCGCAGTGCTGGGGTGGTGAGTGTTCGGGTGGGGGCGGGGAAAATGCTGCAGTTTTCGTGAAATAATAAGGTGGAAAAAAAGGCATACAAAGAGTAGGTTTTTCATTGTCTGTAAAATATAAACACAGATGAATTCTGTCTTTGGTTTGTTCATGCTTTTCACTCTGCACAGCAGGGATGTTCTTAAGAAGTTGCCCTCTGCGAAATTTCACTAAATGGAAACCGTGGACCCTGCATGATGCGATTATAATCACACCAGCCATTCTTTTTACATAATTTTTTGTTTAAAATCCAGTAATGCTTCTTGTTTTTAAAACATATATCTATATCTATACACGCATCTAAAACAGTGCTGGTTTATGTCCCCCCAGCAAAGTGCAAGCTGAAGCTATAACTGGCTGTATCCCATCCACAAATCTCCATGGACTCAAAAACAATATGAAAATTTTTAGCTGACAAGAACATGTCTGCTGCCTGCAGTCACTGCAATAGCTCACCATGTTGCCTACTAACCAAAAGATCAAAAATTATCGATTTCATGGCGCTGCGTGCTTGGGATAGAAAAGCTACTTTAAAATTTGCATTATTTAAGAAATGAATTAAGAGAAAAGACTCATGTTTTAGAACACTTTGGAACATAAAAATGGCTTTATGTTTTAATCTTATCAATGATTTACTATAATTCTATTATTTTTAGCAGCTGGGGTCTGGAAATGATTTTTTTTTGCCGATGAATTTAGGATTTTGCCGCAGTATACATCTGCAGTCCCAGAATCCTCTGGTAAGATAATCCCTCCTGCGATGGGGAAACGCCTTTAACCTTTTCGTGAATGAAAAATATGCAACCATTTTGAAATAAAAAGGGGGAAAGAATGATGATTTCTAAGAGCTGGAATGAAATTTACTGTGAATTGAAAGAGCAAGGAAAGGAAAACATACTGTAATCGCGTTGTGGCGTTGGAGTTTCTAGCTGTTGTCTCCATCGCTCCTACCCTTTCTCCAACAGTGTCCGTAAATATGCCAGGAGTATGGTGTCACCCATACCTCACGCGGCTGAGAAACCGAGAACCAAGGTGTTCAGAAACGCAGCGCTTCCTTGCCATAACTGCACAATTGCTACAACTACCACAACCTCCATGCTGCAGGCTTTAAGGAAATTTTGATTACCGGTCACTGAAATTCATTTGACCGGTGGATTCGTGAGATGACCAGGCTGCGTTAGGGGAGCCAGTCCTCTAGAAAGCATGAGGTGTTTACAGCTGCTCGGGGCTTTCAGCTAGAAAGAGAGAGGGAATTTTTCTGCGGCATAAGGAAATTCTGAAGCCCTAATCCATGCACAGCCTTGTTCAAATGAAACTACAACTCCGATAGTCTCGTATTTTCAGACTGCACGGCAATTAAGAAAGAGTGGTCTGAACAGAAAAATCGTGTCTTAATGATTTACTATCTTATGTTTTAAGATTTTATATTAAAGCCAATTACTCAGAGTAAGGAAATCTGGCCTAAAGCTATTGAAAGAAAAAGGTAAAATTATAGATCAGCTACCTTCATAAAGACAGTTTCCTATATGAGTACAGCTATACGTTTAGAGTATTGACAATTAAAGGGTTACAACTCTCGGAAACCAGGGGTTTCATGTGGACAGAGTTTGATTAGGGAAGAAGGAGGTCGGTGTCACAACTCTGAAAATGGTATTGTTTTTTCCTATGTTTTTGGATGTCTTTTCTGCCAGGGTGCCTCAACACAACCATTGCAATTGTTTTAAATGAGGAGTGTGAGACCCATAACCATTAAGAGACAGGAACACAGAAATTTTAAAGGAAAACTTAGGTGCTGCCATAGATGCGATGATGACAACGTTTTGATCAGTATTGTGGATTTTTTCTCACATGATCATTTATTATATTTTGAATATAAGACCATCTTGATATTTGTTTGGCTAGTAGTAATTAAAATATACATATTGGGAGATGCGATGCTTCATGGATAGTCTATTCCATTGCTTAATATGCCAGTAATCAGATATTCTGATGAGTAATGCCTCAGCTACTAAGTCAGCTGGAGACTTTAGTTTCTGAAACATACCTGATAAATAAATGGTTGTAGGAATTCATGTGTACTGAATTAAAGAAGGAAGCATTAAGGAATATTGCATTTCTCCAAAACAAACATGAAGGGAAAGAACACGAAGGGAAAGAATTTTTTTTAAAAAATCAAATTGATGGCCAATGACAATTCTATTTCTTATGCTCGCAGCAACATTTATAGACCACTCCAATTTATGTCATTTGAACCAGTTAGTAAGATTTTTTGATCATTATCTTCTGTACTAATTTATTACTAATTTGTAGGGTCTGTCTTTCCTTCAAAATCATCCAGACACACACACACACTTTNATTGTTTTTATTTTGAATAATTCTATTTTTCTTTGTCCACGAAGAACAATTTGTTTTCCACTGAACCTGAGTCTGAATGGCATAGCTATTTACTTCAGCAAGTAAAGACCTTAATGTGCATTAATAAAACTAGGTCTCAGGTATGAGGCAGAAGTTACATTGATTAGTCCTGTGTCTCAAAGAGTACTTAAATACTGCAAGCATCCCCCTCTTTTCCCCTTCACTCCTGTATGAAAGTGAGACTATGTGACTTTTTAATACACTATAGCCTCACTTTGCTGGAAGAAGACTCCTTTTTTCTTTCTGGCTAAGAGGATCAGAATGATGTATCTTTTTGCTGACAAGTGAATATATATTTAGTCAGTGTCTGAAAAAACATTTCTGTAGTTGATTCTTGAATATGTTCCTAGAGCATGCACAGTTAGAAGCCAATTATGCATACATTTTTAAGATCCATATGGGAAATCAAAGATTCAGGCCCAGAGCCCTTGATATTTCCGTAATTGGTAATTTTTCTTTGTGCTCATATTAGTACCATGGCTACTAATTTGTTACTATCTTCCTTACAAACATAGTTAAACACCAGGATTTCAGAAGGAAAGGTGACCATAAGTTTACATTTAACTGTTTCTTAATTTTAATTAATGGGCTTCCTACTTTTTACCGTACTAAAAGTTGACTTTCCAAAAGCAGTGCTAAGGATGGGGAAAAAAAAAGAGTTAACAAAAAGATTTAAATCATTATCTTTTAAAATTCAACCATGAAGCCCTCCTTTGCAATGAGGATTTCTTACTGCAAGGATACACAATGGACATGTTAGGAGACTGCTTGACCTTTAGAAAAAAAAAATATGTCTGCAGCATATTCTTCTAGTAAACTGTCACCAAAACAAACCTATTAAAGTATAAAAGAGCTCAGAGGAAACTTTTGAAGCTGCATAGACACACTCAGTGCTTCTTGGGGAGGAAAGGAAAAAGAGTAGAAGAGGAAGAATAACCGGACTGTTCATGAATTTACTGATGAAGCCCCGCACTGTAATATCCCATATATGATTTGCTCTTATTGTTTTGATAGTGGAACTTGACACACTGTATTTTAGAAAAATTAGGAGTATTAAATGTATTTTAGAAACTTTTTTTAAATTGAGAGAACACCGAAAAGTTAATCATAATTGCAATTCGGCTATTAAGATACTTGTTTTTCTGGAGTAGGGGTTTAGGGATTTTTTAAAGTACAAGTTTAGAAAATGTTTAGCTACCTAATAGCTAAAAATTGCAAAGCTGATATGAACCAAATTTCTATAAGCAATGTGTCTAGATTCAAAAGTATGCTAACCAGTTTGCAGTGAAACAAATAGAGATTAAAATTACAACAACCCATGCAGAAGTAAAGCATCCAAAAATCAACAAGAGTTAATCATTAGGTACTAAAGGCCTTACAAAATTTATATATATATATATAAGTTGTATGTTTTAAACCTGTTTTTTAAAGGTCTAGTTCCAGTTGTCCTCGTCAGGTCAAAAAGAAAAGCGGTCCACAGTTCAGGGGCCAGAAGCAAAGACATGGACTGTACCCCTCCTGCTCCTGCAAAATCCAGGCTCCAAAAGCCCCATCCCTGCAGACCTCAGGGGGTGGGATGGCACACAAAGAGGCTCTGAAAGGTATCTGGAACCATGCAATGCATCAAGGGCGTTTGACTGATTCTACTGTTGTTATCAAGTACCCAATGGAATTGCTTATAGTGAATTTGGCAATAATGCCCTATAGAAACAGCACTTTGAACTTATATAGTACCTTTGATCCAGGGATCTAAAAGGAGGGGTTTGTCAGTATTACTATTCCCATTTTACAGAGGGTGAAACCGAGGCAGAGCAGATTTTCTCAAGGTTGTAGAAGAAGGCAGCCGAGAAAGGAAGGTGGACAAAGAAATTAACTCTTCCCCCCATACCCTTTTCCCTTTTTTTATTGCTCAAGCCAATCTTCAGGAATTTGGCTCTTGTCTTAAATTGGAATCAAAATTCTGGTGTCAAGAACAAAGTCCTTCTGCTTATAGCTGCACCAAATAACTCCCCAGGAAGATGATGAACACTCAGAGTCCACTTGCCTGATCGGCAGAATTTTGCCAGCTTATGCCAACAGCTGCCCTCATTCTTACGCTTTTTTTGACCAGCATTGTCAAAATGGGCAACTGTCCTGAGAACACAGGATGACAAGGAAAGCTGCATTTCTCGATTCTCCAACTTCAGGGTTGTGCAGGTGGCATTTCTTTTCCTTACTAGTGGGCACCAGAGGTTGTCCACAGCAGAGGGAGGCTGGGGGGTGCATGATTGTTACACCCTGCAGTGGCAGGGGTAGTGGGGAGGAAAATAGGAATTTTTTTAAAATCACCATTGCCTTTCCAATGTCATATGAATAGTGACAGCTAACCCATCCCTGGAACCCTTCTCTTGCACTTGCCTTACTGGATTGTGGCTCACTGTCACCCGTTGCCAGTTGCACCCTGTCTCTTGCATGCAGCAAGCTTTACATTATCCTCCCAACAAACCCCCAGCCCAGGAGAAACTCCCTGTTTTCAGAAGGTCCAAATTCAAAAAAAGCAGCTTACGAGAAAATCAAGCAGCACTGTGAAAGAAGTTCCTCTAGTCTAACACTACATGTGACTGAATAAATCTACGGGAAAAAAACAAATCTGTAAGTGCAACTTCCTAAGTAGAAACTTAGAGTCTGTTTAAAACAGGATCATCAGTGGAAAAAAACAGGCACAAAGGTAGCCCCTCTGTGAACCGCGTATCTTCCCAGCTGCAGGAACGGCAGGGACTGGAGGCTGGTGGGGGACAAGAGGCTGCAAGAAGCAAAACACGAATTCAGTCTCCCACATCAGCTCGTGCCAAAGCAAATTCGTACTGCGGGGCGAACAGAATAATATCCATCTTTCGCTGGCAACGGATGTTTTCCATAGCCACGTTGGTATAAATGGTCCTTGTTTCATGTGGAGGGAGGTGTGAATGTATTTTTCCCTCCTGGTATGTTAAACACAGACTTTGCCAGTGCAAGACGGTGCACGCAAAAAGTCTGTAAAACATTCTGCTGTGCAAGCCCGAGCACGCCGAGAAGAGGCCGCCACGGACGTGCCTTCACACGCCGCGAAAAAACCTTGTGCAATTCGTATTTTCCTGCTTTTTACGACTCGCTAAAGAAGC
>WEIU01001185.1:0-15971 GCA_013389925.1 Aegithalos caudatus
GTACCTTTCTGCAGTGTCCACAGATCACAATTGTTTTTCAGACAGGTTGTAAAAGAAAATATTTTTAGAAAGGTAAGCTGTTTGAAATACCCATACAACTCAGCACTTAGATACTTTGACAATGTTAACTTGTCAGAGAGGACTGAACATTTTGGTTAGTCTACTTTCAATCCACCTTACTATTTTCCATTTCTCTGAGCAGCAAGAAACCCATTCAGAATTAGTGACTGTCATCTTATTTATTCATTCATACATCATTTAACAGGAAGACTGCCATTTTTCACATTCCCCCAGCTGCAGGCACTGGTAGGCAAACAACTAATTCCTTGTGGAAGGTAAACAATTTTGGGAATCTACACTCTAATACGTGTATTAGTGTTATGCAATTGTAATAGACACATAAAACAGTATATATCCACAGGCTCTTGCAAATGAAGTCACGGAAGTCCTATAAGCTAGAGGAACTAATTTTTTCTTTTTATTTTTTTCTGGTGAGGAAATGCTTCCTCTGAGGAATGAGTGCATTTTCATTCATTTGACTTTATAGCATATCCTGAAAGCTGAAACTCTAATGATAAGAAAAGTAATGCATACAGAATCTGTGAAATATATGGGTGGCAACTTTTCTTAGCTCTTTTCATTCCATTAGTTACTCAAGGCTCATTATATGAACATAAACTGTTCAGTCTGGAGAGTGTCATGCTAACAAATTTACTTAATGGATTTTATTTCATCATTTAAATGCTTTGAATTCCAGACTTGTGAGAGAGTGGGGAGACTCAAGAGATATGTCTGAGTTGTAAAAAATTTGAAAATGTTATTCAGAAGAAAATCATATGAAAATTGTCTAATGGCCAGATCCTGTATCTGCTGGATTTCTCTACATAATTTAGAAAGAGGAGAGAGGAGGAGAATCATTCAGTGTTGTTTTCTTTGTTGTTGTTTGGTTGGGGTTTTTTTGACCTTTCCCTTATAGAGAAGAAAAGTTACAGAATTTATTTAGGACCAGAGTTTTCCAAAACGAAGGTGGAGTAAATGAGTTTAGAACGATATCCGGAATAGATGAGGGAGACTGTTGGGGCAGAAAAATATAAAATGAGATCAGAGACTGAATGTCATTTGACAGAACAATTCAATCCAGGGACAGCAACATGTTCCTGTTCAAAGTCTTTTTATTGATACTTTATTCTTTTTTTCTGATGACAGTTCTAATAAATTCAAGACAAAAAAGCAGGCTGATCTCCAAGATAGCTTTCTCCAAGAAGGTCTGGGAATTTTTTTTTCCAGTGTCTTTGGTATGACACCAAAGAAAAAGCTAACTACAACTATTTTAAAACGTGAAGTTTTTTCACCAGGACACCAAGAATGCTGTTTTATAAGTAATTACTTTTCAGCACAGATTTTCCCACATACAGCCAGCAAAAATAGATTTTTAAAAATGGTTTGCTTGCTTTTAAAGGAATGTTGTTAAAAATCATCTAAAACACTATTCCACCACCACTGGTCTTGAAAGTAGCCATACAGCCCAAATGGAACCAGCTCTGTACTTGAGAATGAAGAGAGTTTAGTCCATATACTAACAATGCCATCTATGTAATTTTACAGAAAGCTTTGTCTCTCTTACTGTAAAATGGCAGTGTGGACTTACTGAATTTGCCAAAACTTTGGGCAGCTAAGGAGAGTTTGTCAGGTATTTCCAACACACATACATTACAAAGTATACTCTACACGTCATTAAATATATACTATGGCCCAGAGTATTATACTATAATATCATATTTTTGAGCTGCATAATCTCATTGTGTTTTTTCTTCTGTTAAATGGAGAGAAATACAGTGACTTTGTTAAATTAGAAAAAGAAATGTGAAGAATAAATACCAATTATTTGCACAAAAAAACCCCCACTTCTGCAGCAGCAGTAATTTGGTTTCTGCTTTTCATATTTCCTAGTTCACTATTACTGTGAAATACACAAGATATCTCTTTCTAGTGCTAAATTTTGGGGTTTTTTTCCAATTCCCATGTTCTTATTTGATGTATTTTATTAAAAAGTGTGGTAAAGGAATATATTCAATGGAAGAGTTTTGCTAAACTATCAAAGCAGAAGTTTCTGGGAAAGCATGGTTTATATGAAGCGTCAAAGAAAATGGTTTCAGCATAGTCGGAATGAAAATCTCACAGGAGAGAGGTACTTTAAGATGATGAATATAATTCTTTTCATCTTTTGGATTTTATCTATGTAAGAATAAGGGTTTTGATTATAATCTAAATGCCAAGCTGGTGCAGATTTCTATGTATGTCAAAATATCTGCTTTGACATAATCTAATCTAAGTTGCACCCTTTAATGTATAATTCATGTTATAGGGAGTGAAGCATTATCTTTTTTTCAAGGGTTAAAGTAGGTTTGTCATATTTACCATTCCAGAAGAATAGTGGATATTTCAATCTCTAGTCCCAGTGGTTTTATAAAGCAAATAAATTTCAAAAGGTCACATCAATAAAAATTCTTCCATTAAAAAGAAAAGAATTTGCTTCAAATACAAGCATATAACTTGGAAAAGATGAAAGTTGCATAAACTACTCTCAAAATATTTGTTACTTTTTATTCTACTGAATATGTTCCATGTTAAAAAAAAATGACAATTACAATAAGAAAATCTCCACATGACCGCATGGTGTAGCAAAATATATAAACATATTAGCTTTAGAAGAAGTCTAGGACACAGGGAATAGGAAAAATGTTGAAATAAGGATCATTTCAGACGAATTCTGGAAATATTTGGTTTTGGATTCATCTGGCTTGCTACAGAAGAACATTTCCCAATCATATCTTCTTTTGTTCTTTTAGGTGGAATGTCTTTATCTCTGGATCATATCTGTTTTTAAAGGCTTAGATGTATTATAGGATTGACTGAAAGATATGTACATTTCAGGAAGATTAAACTGAAACATAAGACAGATAAAATAAGACTTCATAAAAAACAAACAAAAACGGTATCAATATGATAGCTTAAACAAGCCTGTACTATTATTTGAAGTGGCTTATATATTGCACCTGACCTTTGGCTTCAGCTTTAAAGGCACAGCTATCCCAAAACTTAGTCTTACTTGCCCAGTCCATAGGTCTTGCATCTTCTTGTCTCTTCAAAATAGCACCACTTGTGCAACTAAATCCAAAGACTGTAACATAGTCCAGTCAGACAGTGGCTGTACAAATAACCACAGGGTCACCAAGAGTCAAAAACCATCATTGTAATCAACAGACACCTAATCAATACAGTCATGGAAGGAAGGAGACTCCTTTAATAAGAATCTAGTGGTAGCAATGCACTGACTAAATATTATGATTGGCATTACGACACCTAGTGCAGATGTGGACCCTAGCAGGTAGACAACCTCATGTAGGCATAATCTGAATTCCTGTGTGGAATATATGTAAATGGAGATCATAAGGATGAGAAGGCTCAGAAGACTGAAAAATGAGGCCAGTTTTGAAATGTAAAAGAAAACTTTTCTAATTTAACTATTCTTGGCTCTTATCTATTAGCAGTCTTCATTGCTTCATATGAAAAACTTGCTATTACTTTTCACTTTTCACTACCCCAAATCAGCTATCAGTATGCCATGTCCCAGAGCTGATGTCTGCATGGATGCGGTCAACACGTAGTCAGCTGTGATGGCTACGGCTCTTAGCCACAGAGGGGATCAGGCTTGAGAGCTGTTTAAAAATTGAATCTTGAAGAGAGGTCAGTTTCCAATTTTCCTCTTTTAGGACTGATGTATATATGCTACAGTCTCCCTCCCTCCTGAGGTTATGCTCCTGATAATCCATGTCTTAATTTTGGTTTTGCCATCATCCATTTCATGTATTCTGTACAATGCCCTGTTTACTTGTAGTTCTTTTTACTTATGTGATGTCTGGAATTTTTTTTTTCCTGAACATCCCCTAAATACAACTAAACATCTTTTTTCTTTCGGAATTCATGTGGCTTATAAACTCACATAAAATTGCTTTGAACTTAGAATCGTATGTTGGAAAAAGCCTTTCGGATCATTGAGTACAACTTTAAACCTAACACTACCAAGTCTGCCACTAAACCATGTCCCTGAGTATCACTTTACACTGATGTGAAATATCTCCAGTGATGGTGATTTCGCCACTTCCCTGAGCAGACTGTTTTAATTCTTGATAGCTCTTTCAGCAAAAAAAAAAATTCATGGTATCCATTTTTAACCTTCCCTGGAGCAATTTGAGGTAATTTCCTTCTGTTCCATCATTTGTTACTTAGCAGAAGTACGAGACTGACACCCATCTTGCTACAATCCTGAGTCTCTTTCTCCAGGCTAAATAAACCTAGCTCCCTCACAAGTTTGGTTTTCCAGACATTAGGTTCGTTGCCCTTCCTTGGACAGACTCTAATGCCTCAATGTCTTATACTGAGGGGGCTCAAACATAAACAGTAAGTTCTCTCTGGTTATACCATGAAAATCTTACAAAAATCTTCTGTATTGTGTTTTGATACATCATTTATATTTAGGCTTAAGGCTAGTAAATAATAATTATATCCTTATCAAAACATTAGTGTGGCAGATAGCCAATTATCTCAACACATCAGTGGTGAAGAGATCCCATTTTTTGTCAGAACTGGAATTGCACTGACATAACATCTCAGTAGAAACCAAAGATGTTTTCTGCTTGTAGAAATGATACACTGAGATAAGAAGGATCTGATCTTGCAAAGTTTAATGCCATTGAAAAGTAAAATTTGGATCCCAGTCTTGACTAATATTCTGGAAAAGTCCTAAGTATATTGCATAAATCCAAACTGTACATGCTCCTTACTAAATTGGTATAAAATGTTGGCATACATCCTTACAGGATTGCCATTAGATAGAATATCTATTTTAAGAAAAGGTTTCCTGTTCAATTCAAATTCTTTGGAGGAAGCAAAGTATTATCTTTAAGCTTTTTCTGCCTTTAAGGATATCGCCAAAGTGGTTGGGGAATCTAGTTCTTCTATGCATGCAGCCTGGAGCAGTAAACAGATTAAAGCAGATCAGATTTTCTCTCTCTCTCACTCTCTCTGTGAAGTTGTTGCAAATCAATATTGTAATGAAGTGTGTTATAAATGCACCCATATTTTCCCCCCAAGAAGTCATAACTGAAGCGATTAAATTTTTAGTGTATTTAGGATACCTGATAAAGAAGAGTGTAGAAAGTTGATACTTGGAATAGATGTGCTTCTGAGAAATAAAATGCAGGAAATTAATGGTTTAAGAGTAATCTCTTTTCAGGGGTATTTTCACTTTAATATATCAAATGTGATAAGCATTTTAAAAGGGAAAATAATGTTAGTTGTTCACGGAATGTCCTTCAAGGCTCTCTAGCATGCAATATAAAAAGAGAAAATGGGAAGGGATTTGGCACATGAAAATTAATGAAAAAATGAAAAAAATTAATGAAAAAATATCAATGTCTATGTTCACTATGAATGAAATTTAATGACAGGGAATAAGTAGGAGTTTCTTTGATCCTTTAGTAGTGAGAGATCACCACTGGTGATCTGTGCTCATCACTAGAAGAAGGAGGAATTTTTATATTCATAGGTCACTATTTCCACTTGAGCTACAGGGAGCTGGTCCACAGCTGAGCTGTCAAAATTACAAGCAGCTGGAGACATGGGGAAAAGTATACTCAATAGCCTTATTAGTGTTAATGAAAGGGGAACTATTACAGGCCTGTAAGATTCCTCATGAAAACAGTCTGTCATTGTGCTCCCATCCACTCCCCACAAACCACAGATTTTATTTAGTGTTTTGGTGTACATGTATGTCTTTATGTGAGAGCTTTGTTGGAAAGATTTATAAATTATACAGGATTTAGAGCATTGTCTTCTGTCAGTGACCTACATAAAACATATTAGAGCTAGTCATAATATATTAGAATAGCCTGAGGAGTATGTCTTACTGCTCCATAACTTAACTGTCTTCCACCACCACAGCCTCAGGGCATGAACACACCCTGTTTCCTGGTTTGGGGTTGAGAGGTTTTTTGTGTGTTTTATTATTTATTTTATTTTGTTTTATTTTAATTTGGAGATTTTTCTTTTGTGTGTTGTCTCTGCATCCTCCTCTCATATCAGTCTGTAATATGAGTTTTTGCACAGAATTATGTGCACTGGATACATTAATGTGGCTATAGTTTACTTTCTGATTTGTCTCTTGGCAAGTCATGGGAGTATGATTTATCCAGTTTGAGAATACAGTTGTGTCTTTTTGAGGTAAATGGAAGGGTTGTGGAAATTCTAAAATGTCTTCTTCCTCAAAATTTCTTCCTGCAGCCATCCAAATTATGACATGTTATAATGAGACCTGGTACAGAATTCCAGTGCAGATTTGTGGATATTTACTTATAGTTTGTTTGGATTTTTTGTTTGTTTGTTTGTTTGTTTCCTTTAAAACAAAAACAAAAAATACTCCACAATCCATGCGGATCCTTCTCAGTTCAGCTTATTTTGTGATTCTATTATTTAGGTTGGGTGTAAGAAGGACTTTTTTTACCTAGATGGTGGTGAGACAACATAACAGGTTGTCGAGAGAAGTTCTGGATGTCCCATCTGCGTAAGTGTTCAAGGACATGTTGGATGGGACTTTGAGCAACCTGGTCAAGTGGAAGGTCTCACTGCCTATAGAACTAGAGAATCTTTAAAGTCCCAAATCATTCTATCATGTTTTGTGGGATATCCTTCTGGTCATTTGGGGTCATCTTTCTTGGCTGTGTCCCCTCCAAACTCCTTGTGAACCCCAGCCTAGTCTCAAGCAGAGCAATAGGAGAAATAGTGAAAGACATTGGTTCCATACAAGCACTATTCAGACATAACTAAAACATTGGTGTATTTCCAACACTGCTTTGGTCACAAATCCAAAAATAACACCATCAAAACCTCTATGCAAAAAAAACTTCCAAACTATTTCCCTGCCCAAACCAGTAAAGAAACATTGTATCTAGTGTTCACTGCTTTCTAGAATGAGTTTGAAACAATAAAACTTTTGGGATACCTCAATTATTTTTATGATTTAACTTACATGTTCCTTATTATTTTTACCACATATTCAACTACTTCTTGAGTTTATTCTTGTTTACTGTTTGATCTGCCTACAAATTTAAAGTGTATTAGAAAGCAATAGCAACAGTCGACCCTTTCTTAAAGATGCTGAGCAAACAAGTTTCCTGAAAGTAATTTAACTTCCTGAAATATTTGTTAATTCCTTTTTCCCTTTCAGAAGGTGTGATGAATAATGCAACACTAATGAGCAACTGAGATACCATTCCATCTTGTAGAATGACCATTTTTAGGCAGCCCCATTAATAACATCTCAAGTTCATGTAAATACTCAGGGCAGAAAAATAAAACTCTTGTCCTCTCCTGTGACATATAGACTTACCTATTTTGTGTAGTTTGAAACAAATACTTAAGTTGAAATATCTCTGTTGCTCTTACTGCTCCATCTAGACCTGGTAGGCTGACAAGATAAGTTTGATGAGAGGATCCTTTGCCAAAAATCTTCCCCTGCTTTTATCACAAAATATAAATTTCTCCCACCTTTTTTTTAACAGTCACTGAAAATTGTTAGCAAATGTGACTATCCAAGAACACAAGAGTTTGACTTATCAAGTATATGAAATGAATAGACCCCATAACAGTCAGGCAAGATTTCAGTCTGGCAGCACCACAATTAGAACATCTCGAATTCCCTGATAATTATAAAAGGAATCAATCAGATAATTGTTTTATTTCTTATAGTACTGCAATGTGACCATTACAGAGCACTTTATAAGTAATTGATAAAGACATGAAATGAGTAGCAGTTGCAAGACATAGTTGCACTTCTGCAGCAGATGTTTACCAAATATTACTGAATATTTCAGTCTGTCTGAGGTGTTATGTTACCCCATTTTCACAGTGCTGGGAAGTTAATGCTACCTAATATGTAACTAACATTCTTTATTTCACATGAGAGCACTTCAATCAATAGAGCACTGCAATGTACAATTTTTATCAATATGTTCAGAAAAAAACACCTTCTTTTGAAGACGCTTGCACAGTTCAGGAAGATAAATATTTCTTTAAAGTGGAAATGTACAAATAATGTTTTCTGATGTGGCTCTTGTCATTGAAATGCAATCATGGTTTTAATCTTCTACCTGTAAGAAGGAAAGATGCCACAGATTAGGACTTATAGATATTTAATGATTAATAGGGGGAAAAAAGGAATACCAACAGACCTGAATAATGTCTAACATTCTTCTAGCAGAAAAAATACTGATCAGAATCAGCATAGTGAGTATATAAAGTGCACATCTATGTGTGTCAATGGTTCAGAGGAAGCCCAGAGTCTCTGTAAACAGATTCTCCACAGGAATCATAGCAAAATGTTATGGTCTAGGCCACCTTTACAATGCCCTAATGAAACAGGAGACACTTGGTGTGCAATGAACAAATGTTCATAGAGGAAGGTGGAGGGCATGGCCCTTGGCCAACACTTTCTCAAATAAATCCTCCTTAAAATGACTATGGTGGTACTGATGAGGAAGGAAAAGTGCACATCTTGGACAAGGATGTGAGGACTTGCAGCTAAGAGAAGTAATGACAGCAGGACCTTTTCCATTTTGACAGGATCAGCCCTTTTCCTCATTGTTTCTGGAGTCACTGCTTAGCCAGGAAAACCAGTCACAAATGAAACAGAGACACAGAAGTTTCACACCAGAATTCACACTACATGGCACTTCTTTTCTCAGTACTTAAACAACTATACAATGTTATTTAAATTTTTAGGATTTTTAAAAATGAACTGGACTGAAATCAGGTATGCTATTTGTTAAAAAACTAGATCAGAGCTCTGCATCCTCTGGGAGGTACATAGTCATCTTAAAATGGCATTTTGGAAGTCAAATACCATGCCAATTAAAGTGATTTCTAATGATAATAAAACATTAGTGGGTCAAGTGATTCTGGGAAAGTCAGATTAAACATTAATATCTGGAACTTAGATAAGTTTCATACCAGCAGATTATTACCATTTGCACGTGTGTATGTTTGTGTCTGTATGTTTATAATTCTTGTATTTGAAAGTAAGAAGGCAAAGCTCCATCCAGAGCTGAAATTAAAGTTATTGAGGATAATGGAAATACTTTTGTCTGTAATTAACTTATGCAGTCATGGAGCTGAATAGCACAAATGGCTTTCAGTAAGATAAAAACAAAAATTAAGCAATGTTTTCCAGTGTTATTGCTACTTAGAAGAGGATTCCAGATGGAAGCTTGATGCTTGAAAATGTCATTGACTTGAATAGAACACAAAAATTTCAACAGTTAAAAATAACAATTTCTGACCATCTTAGTAACAGGAAGAAGAAGAAGAAAAAAATGAGAAAACTTGATTCCAGTGTGAAAAGTTGATTCTCATACATATGAAATAGTTTTGAAGGGGGTTGCTAATCTATAACTTTGAATGATAATTTTAAGAATATATAATTGTCATATCATCTCATGTCTAGAACATATACATTATCTAAAAGATATATAGTATATCTATACTGAAATATTGAGATAACCAAACCAGTTTTAGTTATTCACTAAAGCACTCATAGCAGTAGGAGTGAACAAATATTCATGACTGGAAAGCATGTGAAAGCTTTTCCATGTCCTGTCATGTAACTTAGACCTACTGTTGTACTGACATATTTTTTAAAAACTGTTTTTTTTCTGACACAACTCCAGCTGAGCTTTGGTCTTTGGTGGTTTCTCTGCATAGATGCAAACAGCAGCTCTTATAATCTTTCTGTACAGCCTGACCTTACTTTCTTCCAGAGATCATAAAATTCATTTACCTGACTTTGATGGAACTGTAACCACTCAAACATAGATTTCCAGGAGACACCACTATGTTCCTGAGTAACTTACAGCATGCTCTCTTGAAACACAGGGTAGAAACGCTGACAATAGCTTTTTTCATTACACCAAAAAAATTAAACTTATTTTTTATCATAGTGGCCAAGGCAGCCACTCACCATCACATCTTCCATGAGTCCTTCTGCATTCACTACAAACAAGTCTTAGAGCACACCTATCCTAGTTGTCTCACTGAGTACCTATGATAAATTTTCTTCAACTGACTTCAGGAATTTGCCAGACTAGTTTATCACAGCAGTCTGGTACTCTCTATAGATGTTTGGGAAATTTAAATCTTCCATAAGGACAAGGGCTACCAATATTTCTTCTAATTGTACATAAAATAACTCATCAGTGTTATCATCTTATGGATATCAGTAGTAGACACACACCTCAGTATCTTGCTTTGTTTTTCATTCCCTTGATCCTCATCCAGAGGTCCTAAATCACATCACCCTAACTGCAGTGTCTGTACAATACCCCTTACCTACAGTACAACTCTTCCACCTCACCTACCCTGCCTACCCCTTCTGAACAGCCTACAGCTCTCTATCTCAGCACTCCAGTAGTGGGACACATTCCACCAAGTCTCACTTGATACTAGCATTATCATACCTCTGGGAAAGGACCAAGTCTGATATTGGTTAGAGTTCTGCTATGTCTCTTACACACAATGAGGGCATTTTCTGCTAAAGGATAATTGCCTTCAGGCTTGCACTTCCATGGTCACACAGGAACCAGAGGCAGAGAAATTTGGGCTAGAACAGAGCTAGCAGCTTTGTGATAAGAAGGGGTTCCTCAAATGGACAACTCTTCCTGTGACTAGCTCTGCTTTACTGCTATATGTCTCCAAGGAAACAGATCAAGTGTCTGCATTTCTTCTAGCACTCAAAATAAGTATCATGATAAAACCTTGGAATGAAATACTAATCTTTTAAATCATTTAGTAATATGAATAGAAGAGCTTGATGATGGGGTTTTAATTACTTTTTTAAAATTCAAAATATTATTGACTTCTGTATCAACTTGGAAATACTGGTTTTTGTCCTTTGGAACCGGTCTTTTTCCAGCTGGTGGGGAGCCAGCAGAGATCAAAAGTTCTCTTAGGACTGTACTGCTGTTTTTCAGCTGACAATAAATAGTGGAAAGGACTGAATGATACGGAAAGACATTCATCACCAGTGCATCAGATAACAGACACCAGTGTGTTTAAATGGTTACTATCCAATTATGTTAATTTAAATACTGCCATTTGGTGATGAAAAAGTAACTGCTCTACATAGGAAATTTATTTAAATGGCTTTCTATTGTTATTTAGTCTTGAGCACTAAGATCTATATTGAAATTCCCTTAATGTGACATTGAAAATAAGAATTAAGTTGATAACTTGTAATAAGTAAACAATTAGAAGTGTGCTTCTTCATTTAATTAATTGCTTCATCAAAGATTTGTTTTTTTCTATCTAATCTTTTTTATGTTACTAACCCTTTCTATGTGAACATCAGAAAATCATCTGGTCAACATGTACCAATATTTTTTTCAAATACCATAAGTATCACTTTCTCTGCTGAAGTTGAAGCTCTTTTTATTTGTAAATCAAAAGACAATCATTAATAGCATCAAACTGTGGAAGCAACTTGAAGTGATTTTGCACCAGTGTTTAGAGGAAAACAATTTAGCATATACATATAAGCAAGTTTTTTGTTACATATTCAGGTAAGAAAGAACCTTTTTTCTTAGACAGACATAATTGATCACATTTTTGAAAAATATGAAAACTTTGACTCAATAAAACTACCTAATTTTTTTCAATAAGGTATGCCTTACCAATGATTTATCTGATTGTATATTTATATATAATATATGTAATATATTGAAATATGCAATTTACATGCAATCAACATCTTCTCCCACTACTTGGCTCAAAACTGAAATAGATCCTGTACTGTTTTCCATTCACCTAAAATATTCATCTATACAATCTAGTGTACTTGCTAAAATGAAAAATATCCTGAACACAAATCCTTATGCTATCACTAATATATTTTTTGTGAAGTTTAGAGTGTGAGAACTGGTAATGTGATACATACTCAAGAGGGAAAAAAAGGCAATCGGACATGGGGAGATTTTTGTTAGAACTTTCAACAATTTTTTCAGCATTATATGCTTAAATTAAAATCCTCAGATTATACAGGATACACAAGTGATTTGCCTTACCAGAGATACTACAGATCTTGTAGTAACTAAGTTTATAACTTAGCTTTATTAAGCAATACATAAGTAAAAAATAATATAATTTTCATATGGTAATACAATTGGCATGTGTACATTTCTGGCCAATTATTCTATTTTCTGGGATTACACATTTGGCAGAAAACCCAGAAGTCTACAGTAAAAAAATTGACAGGGTCTGTAATTGCTTTTCTGTGATATTAATGAAGTTAATATTCACACTTATTGTTCCTGTCAGTTTCATGATTGACGCACGCAAGAAGAAGCGTCAGCTGAGTATTTAGACTCTGGTTGAAGAAAATCTGGCCAAAAGTTTGAAAAACAAATAGAATTTTAAAAGCTTCTAATTTTCCATTTCAGCTGCAAGTCATTGTAGTTTAAATGCATCTATACAAATAGTGGAAAAATATTTTTCACTCTTAGAAAAGCAAGACGATTTTGGAGAATAGTGAAAATAATCTAACCACATATTATGACATACTTCATACTCAGTAATTAGGAGAATAGAATGGTGTTTTAAATGCTTTAAAATTTTAAAATTTAGTTATGGAGGAATACCAAAAAGAAGGCAATATTCACTGATAGTGAATGGTAGAAATTTTTTCCCTGATCAAACATTTTTCCTGTACAATGCCCAACTACATTGTGGATCTCCTTACAACTGGAAAATATTTAATTGAAGACCTCAAAAAGATTTAAAAATAGGATTTGGAGTAGTTTCTGGTCTCAGAATCATTAAATTGTAGAATATACTGAGTTGGATGGGACCTGTCACAATCATCGAGTCAAACTTCTGACCCTGCGAGGACACCTCAAGAGTAACACCACGTGCCTGAGAGCACTGTCCAAGTGCTTCCTTAACTCAGACAGGCTTGGTGCTGTGACCACTTCTTTGGGGAGCCTGTTCCAGTGCCCAACCACCCCCCTGGATGAAAAAACTCTTCCTGATATTCAACCGAAACCTCCCCTGACCCAGCCTCATGCTGTTTCCTCACCTCCTGTCACTGGTCACCAGAGTGAAGAGATCAGTGCCTGCCCCTCTTTTTCCCCCTCATGAAGAATCTGTAACTGCTGCCCCACAGTCTCCTCCAGTCTGAACAGACCAAGTGACCTCAGTTGCTCCTCATATGGCTTCCTCTCCAGACTGTTCACTATCCTTATTACCCTCCTTTGGATGTTCTCTAATATCTTAGTATTTATCTGGCTGTAACTTCTGAAATNCTGGATGAAAAAACTCTTCCTGATATTCAACCGAAACCTCCCCTGACCCAGCCTCATGCTGTTTCCTCACCTCCTGTCACTGGTCACCAGAGTGAAGAGATCAGTGCCTGCCCCTCTTTTTCCCCCTCATGAAGAATCTGTAACTGCTGCCCCACAGTCTCCTCCAGTCTGAACAGACCAAGTGACCTCAGCTGCTCCTCATATGGCTTCCTCTCCAGACTGTTCACTATCCTTATTACCCTCCTTTGGATGTTCTCTAATATCTTAGTATTTATCTGGCTGTAACTTCTGAAATGGATTCTGACACTTCTTACATAGGGGTTTAAGTAAGCCCCTTTCTATTAAAAACTTGAAGAGAAAATAACAGGTATAATGATGAAGAAAATAGTGAAAAGTTCTTCAAATCTTTCATGCAAATTTCTGGAGTAGGTGCAGAGGTAGGATAGCTCTCTCAATGGCTCTAATCTTTAGTATTTGATATTAATTTTTATTATCTCTTAGAGTAATAGTAATTTAATGTAGAAGAGAATTATAGGCAAGAATGGGCATATAATACATGAAAGAGTTTGCAATCCTGAGGCTAATTACTGTTGTAATAAGTGTGTAGGGAGTGATGTTAACCATGATGGATGCTTGGACAGCTAAGAAGATCATATTCGTTGAAAGCAGTTGTTTCCACAATGTGGAAGCATTAGAAAGGAAACAAGGTCTTGGAGTTCAAGTATTAAAGTTGTTACAAGCTAAATGTTTTCATGAATTGGATTCAGGATTGTCCAGCTACTGCTATAGTTTTTGACTGCAGAAATGTGTGGAGTGTAATCAGGATTGTCTTCTAGCTTACTTAACCTTAAAGAAAACCAAGCTCAGAATTATCTATATGATACTGTTATTTTAGGTACAGTTTTCTCATTAGTTCATTTAAAACATAGAATAATTTAGACATGAAACCTCACCCTAGTGATAGTCTTGTGGGCTTTGGATATAGAAAATGACTGTTAAGAATTGGTTTTGCTTATATTCTCAGAATTTAATTGAACTATTTCCAGTTTGCACATTCAACTCTGCCTATAAATTATGTATTTTAAACTGTGAATGGAAAACACACAAGGGCATGTATTAGGGAGCTTTATTCTGTATTGTTACTTAGTCTCAAGACCAAAAAGATTCAGAGAGGAAAACAGCAGGTGCCATATATCTGTCCACGTTCAATTTGCAACTTTACTGGTTTGTAATTTTTGCCTTTCTAAGAAGACAGGAGGTGGATTGCAGGAAATATTTATGTGCTTATAAGCAGTGAAAATTAGCTCATCTTGGCTTTCTGTCTCTTAGAAAAGGCAAGGTCAATCACTTTCAAGGGGCAGTGATATGTTCCTTGCAGTGATCCTGCAAAGCAAGTAATGACCACAGTATGATGGCAGGGTTGAGAGAACAGGAACATCACCAACAAAGTCACAGTCCCACAATGAATGAACAAGGTAAGCAGAGGTCTGCTGATTGCAACAAGGGTAGGCCAGAAGTGTTTTCCAGAGATGTCTGTCGTGACAAGAAGGAAGTCTGAATGTCAAGCCAGGATGTCAAGTCAATGAGGCGAAGCGAGAATTATCAAAACGCAACGCCAGGCACCAGCATACTCGTGCTTTTGCTCAGGCAAGGACCAAGGAAAAGCACTGGAGGTTCTCTGCAGCTCCTAAGACAAACCAAACCAAGGAGGCCCTAATGAGGTTTCTCACAGCTTTTTCTAAGAGCTAGTTCATTTCACAGTGCTTGGATTCAAAAGGTTACATACACATTTGCTCTACCTTTGAGCTGACCTTGAGTGAGTGCAGGCAGCCTTCAGCAAGGCTGAAGACTTTGGTGGTACACTCACTGCACCAGCTTGTCTTTTTTGTTTTGTTTTGTTTCTTCTGAGCTCAAATTGATGAAATTTTAGGCTGTATTTAAAGAAGGCAATACTGCATGTGAAAATCATCTTTTGGAGGTAATTTAATCTTTATGAATATATTTGTTCTGTGTTAATTGAGTGGTATCTGAGGACCATAGTTTAAGTTATTAAAACTTCTTGTATATCTGTCTGGATACAACTTTTAGCATGCTGGAGTACAGAAATTGATTATAAAAGGAACACTGAACCTCTTGTGTTTTCACATGAAAAAATATTCTGATGGTAATGGAGAATGGTAGCTACTTGAAGTAATGTAATATTTTCAGCATTCAGAACAGACTTCTGACATAAGTTTATCCTTTGTTTTCATTGAAAACTCTAAAGTGTTCTCATAATATCTAACTTTTCCTTCTGGTAACCTTGAACCATGTACTAAGTAAATGGTAATGATCTTATTCAATACATTCAATGGCAGTCAGGTATAGGTATGACTGCATCCTGAGCCTAACATTTTACTTTTTCAGGATGTCAAGTTCAATTACTAAGCCTTGGATCCATGCCCTTCATTGCATCCACCTGTTGCTTTGTGCTAGTCTATCATTGCCCTAAAGATTTTGTGTTGGAGAAATCAGTTATTTTAAGTTACTAGATTTAAGTGGGTTTTTTGTTGTTGTTGTTTGTTT
>WEIU01001185.1:15994-27913 GCA_013389925.1 Aegithalos caudatus
TTTTTTTTTTTTTTAATTTTTTTTTTTATCTGCCTGGAATTTTATTGTCATTTGATGATGTTTTCATGAATAGTAATAGACACTCTATTAAAAATGTTTTACCTTTAAGCTCCTTTACAACTGGTGTATCTTTCTTTCTAGTGTAATCGTTTTTTAGATGGAATGTCAAGTAGGTTATCTGAAACATTTGGTGCATTTGTTCCAGTCTGTCATAGAGTGCTAGATTGTATTAAAGAACTTAGCCTACAAAATTTTGTAATTTATTTCTCTTTCAAGTCTGAAGTAGGGTAGTCATAGGCTAAAAGAGAGCTTAAAGCTGACATGGACCTTGTAACAGTAAATTGAATAGTGATGCTGAGCTATAGCCTGAAGTATTTGTGTTCATTTAGTTCACAATTTTAGACAGGTGTAAATCCTGCAGATAATTAACTAGTGAAAGGAGAAGAAAAGAATAATCTTTGAAGAAAATTATACATTATGTACACCTTTGATATGTAAAAAATGCTATTTTGAAGAAGTAAGGTTGATATAAGATAAAGGTACTAGAAACCTTTGAATTATATTCCTGAGTGCCCAGAGGACTTGCTGGCTTCCAGTCTTATGAAACACTTCCTGATAATTTATTATATTGTATTTCTTGTTTGGATATTTTGCCAGTCAATTCTTGAATTCTATATTCTCATTAGCAGTTTTTAATGGACCTTGATGCGTGACATATTCTTTCTCACACTGTTTTCTGCCAATATTTGTGTTTCTATTGTGTCTGACTATGTTTTAATTGTCAGCTTGATGCTCGAGCTGGCAAATGTGTCAAAATGATTTGTTTGGATTTCAGGGCTTCCATTTTCAGCTCTTGTATACCTTGCCACACAGTCACAGATTCCTACCACTTCAGCGACTAAAATTTCAGTGCACATTCTGGAAAGATTGCAGCTTGCTAGAGCAAAATATACCTCTCTGTGTCGTCCTGAACCCTACCCAATATTCAAAATAATCTTTCATATGGTTTCCATCAGTTTGGTTAGTGTATGATCTTTCCTACTAGTCCTGACTTTTGTTTTTTTTCCCTCTCTCATTTCCCCCACCACCTGGGAGCAGTAATGTGGCAGGAGAAATGAGTCTCTGCCACGGAATATCTCAAAAATTACTGCAGACTTTGGAACATAGCCATTTTTAAGCTTCACAAAGTGGTGGTATGTCTAGATATCTGTTTTTCTTCACTTTTAAACGCAGAAAAAAACCCTTTCTGCTGTTCAAATTTCTTTTCAAAAATTCTTTTATCATGTTATTGACCCTAGTCCTCACATTATATAATGGGAAATTATCCTTTGCTTACTATGTTGTTACTCTCCTAAAACTTTGTTTAGTTTTTGTGCAGTCCTTATAGCCTGAAGTCTTAACTGTGAAAGATGCAGCATTACTTTGGTCCATAAAGTCCATGCTGTCTATAAAAGACTCAATATAGTCTTCTAGTATAGTTTCTGTGATTGTTTTATTTATTTTAATAATTGTTTTCTAAGTTGATATTGAAATCCTTGGTCTAAAGTAATCAAGTAATACTTCCTCTCCCATCTGAAATTCCACTAAATCAATATGTTAGCTAATTATTTAAAATTATTTTATTGTTTTAGCTATCAAGAAATTTCAATTTTTTTTCATTTCATTTATGTTAGTACTGTCTAAATGTAGATATTAAAGAAAGGAGAGACAAAAGGAAAAATAATTGGGATTAAGAATGTTAGACATGAAGCACCAAGTGTTTATGAAAAGGGTTAATTAAAAAAGCACTACATGAAAAAATACTAGTATTTGGACAAGGAGACATCCTGATAAATTTGAAAGAATATTTGAATAGTTTGAATTAATTCAGATAATCTGACCTTTTGATCAATGCCATGCTGTTTATATTAAATGAAGATAAGATTGAGACAGATCCAGAAAAGGCAGTTGAAAGGGAAGAGAAGAAAGGACTGAAGAAGAAGATGAGAGGACAGGAGTTACGGTAGGAAAAATAATCACAATATGTTAAGTCATATCTACATTAATAAATTAAGAGTACAAAGGAATGCCCCTGAACACTAGAAGTTTCTTTGATATGGTTGACAAGATGGTACACTTCCTGATACTTCTAAGAATAGTTAGCAAATTAGAATTGACCAGGAACACTAACTTCCCAAGTAGTAAAAGCATGGATCTATCTATTCCAGACAGCTTTGGTGTTACAGGTCTGTCCTGAGGAGGTATTAGTTTTTCTAGTAACAGAAAAAGCTGTACTAGGAAGAGGTAGGGATGAGGAACTCTGAGATACTAACTTGTGTTTAAAAGTAAGTTTAAATATGGGAAGACTTCTAAGGAAAAATGAGTGATCTTTTAACAGACATTATGGGTTGGATACATGCAAAGTATGTTCAGACAAGGTCAATTCAGATGCAGATAATTCATAAAGATTGCAAAGCTGTTCAAAATAACCTTACTCAAATAAAATAAAATACTTTCTCTTCAGGTTCTGCTACCATTAGACTTTTAAGTTCAATTTATGATATGATAATACATATTTTAAAACATAATTTACTTTTTACATAATCTTAGACCCTAAAGTCTTATGATTTTTCAGATGAAGATAATTTCGTTATGAAGAGCTTAACCAAGATTTACAAAATACTGTGTGGATGAATGCTAAATAACTAATTCACAATGGAATATATAGAGGGTCTGTTTGAAAGGAAAGGATTTACTCTTGGTAGGGAAAGACCATTCCTAGTTGTATGTAATCAAACCACTATGATTGATAAAGCGTTATCACACTAATGCACCTACAAAATGTGACCTGTTTGTGTGCATATAAATTAATTTGTTTATGCCAAGTGAGTTTTAATTGATGATGATAAACTACAGTTATGTATGGAATTTTGGAGTCTCCTGTTTTCTATTAATACTTAATTTAAGCACATCAGTAAAAAGGATACTGGTGTTTATGATTTTGCACAGTAGTTTTTGAAAGAAGCATATGTGATCAGTGTATATATACCAAGCAAAATTGATAAAGAAAAAAAAAAATCATTCACTAGCATTCAAATGTAGAAAATTACTTCATCCTTTAATACTTTAAACATTAAGGTAGACTGATTGAAATGATGAATAGCATGCATGCAACCATTGCATATTTAACTTAACTGTTGTAAACAGTCGATTAATCTCTTTCACTAAATGTGGCAGTATCAGAAATTTTAAACAATTATCTGGTATCTAAGGTGATTTCTAGTGCCATGGTGGATTCACCCTGGCCAGTAGCTAAACTCCAGCATATCTGCTTGCTGACCCACACCCAACATGATGGGAGAGAAAATGGAAAGGGCAAAAGCAAGAAAACTTAAGAGAACCAAAGCAACATGTGTAAGCAAAGCAAAATAAGGAGTTCATTTACTATTTTCCATCTGCAAACCAATTTTTAGCTAGGGAAGCAAAACTCCACTATGCATAATAGTTACTTGGAGAAACAAATGCCATGATTATGAACTTTCCCCCTTCCATCCTCTCCTTGGATTAAATGCTAATTGTGATATCAAATAGTACAGAATAGTCTTTTGTCCTGTTTCTGTCTTCTTCAAACTTCTTGCATACCCTCAACCCACTTACTGGGAAGGACAGAGTGGGGAAAAAATCTTCTGATAAAGCAGTCTTATGTAGTTGGTCACCATGGAAGAAGACTGACAGGGACCCAGTGGCAAAAGCAGAAATTTTCTTAGGAAATAGAATAGGCAGTAAATAATCCATAAAAAGACAACTGCTGGTGTATTGTGGATGAACTTCTTATATATGACAAAAGGCATTGAAGTTTTATCTAACTACAGTGAAATTCTAATGGTGAACTTGTTTGAAACAATGAGAACATGAACTGGGAAAAATATGCAATTTATAACATCCTGGGAAGCCAAAGATGAGTTTGATGCTGTACGCTTGACTCAGTCTCTTCAATAAACTTTGTTAATTGCTTCTCTGAAGCAATTACTCTGATGGGAGCAGATATAATTTATATCAATGTTATTTTTTTCTAATATCAATATCGATGTTAGAAAACGAAACTCAGCTAATCCTTGGAAGTCTCCTGGAAGATTCCTAATTAAAAAAAATGTTAGATTTGTAACTAAACCCAAATATATCACCCCATGCTTATGCAATAAATACACACCAGTATTTTATAATTCTTTTTCTTCTAGCTGCAGAACTGGGATTTTTTTTAGGGATTAACAATCTCATTCCAATTCTAGCTGAACTGCTGGTCAAAAATGTTCATTTTTGGTAGAGAGGAAAGAAAAGTTTATTTGAAATAGTAATAGATTTGCTTATTGATGCATAAAAGTGTGGCAATATGATACACTTGTTAGGTTTTGACTTCCTGAGCACATATTTATCCTGAATATATGTATGTTCACCTGAGGGAAATTTTTATGATGCATTACTAGTAGCTTCTGTACCTAAGAAAATATCTGACACCTCATGAAAGAACTGTTGAGTAGAAATAAGTTTTTTATGCTGCATTCTAGATTATCTGCCTATATTTTCACCTGATTATAGATTCAACCATTTGAAACATTTTGTTTCTTTGCTTGTTTCCTTTGTGTTTTTTGTTGATTATTTTGTTGTTCACTCTATGGCCATAGAACCTTAGACAACTTATATGGTAGAGGGCTTTGCACAAAGTTAGAAACTCATGTACAGAAAACCTGTTATCATTACAGGTAAGTGTAATTGTAGAACATAAAAGGAACTCTGAAAAGAGACTTTGACAACTTTGAAACACTTTAAAAACCTCCTTTTAAGACTGCCTTCAATTGTTTGGAGTTTCTTCAGCTAAACGAAAATCCTTCAATTAATCCTTCCCTTAAATTGTGTTACTTGTCTACCACATTGTCCCCAAATAAGCCTTGACTAGCTTGGGTTCATTCCAGCTTACTTTAGCTTTCTAACCAAAGTGGATTATTTGAAAACATATTTAATAAAAACACATTTTACTTTCAGTAGAGGCAAGCAGTTGAGTCATCCTCTGTTTACCAGTTGTAAAGTTGAGAGTAATTTTTGATTCAGCAAGTGCCATTAAGTCACTAAGATAATAGAGGTTTATTTGGGCTGTAGAGTGTCAATGGCTTAGGTGAAGATCTGGGAGAGTAGAATTCTATTTGTCTTAGCAAACAGAATGGTACAATAGGAGCAGATCTGTGGAGTAAAATAGTTGAATACTCACCAATAAAATTTTATTTTGTAGTATTGCCTGATCCCCTACTCAGATATCTAATAGCTATTGGAGTGCTTCTGGAGACCATCTTCCATGTTACCTTGTGTTGAAGGGAATTCAGTTTGAATGTTCACCCTGGCTGGTACAGTTAAAATACAGATAGAAGGTGAATCACAATAAATGTGACTTACTACTATTCAAGGACTCTGATTCAAATTATGTCTGTTGAAATCAAGTTCACAGCAGTTTTCTGTCTTAGACACATGCACAGAGAGAATTAATTTTAATTTTACTTCCATGAAGAAAACTGCTTTGAACATATCAGAGGTGCACCCTAGAGCACACTGTAAGACACAAAAATGCAAGGCCATTTCCAATTCAACAAAACCAAAGCCCTCCCTATAAAAATATAAATCTCCCTCTCTAGAAAACAATGGGAGATGAAAAAAAATATTCTGTACACTAAATTTTTACAGTAGATGTATGCAGAGAAGAGGTTATCACACAAACCTATGTGTAGGAAGTAGAGACGATCAAGATATCCCCTTCAAAAGATTAACAGTGATTAAAGTTTAAAGAGTAAGGTACGTATCTTTAGATGAGCAAAAACGTCTGTCAGAAGAATTCCAGGGTAGCTTTTTAGAAACACAGAGCAAACAGAAGAAAAGTGTCAGAAAAAGAAGTTAAAAGTGAAGGAGCAACTTGAGATACTTGAGATGGAAGTAAAACAGACCTTTAGAACTTGAAGCATGCAGTAGCATGAAATATCAGCATATTTTGAGTTTAGGATTGAGTCAGTGATTTTCCAGGACAGTAATATTTTTGATCTCATGAAGGCATACTGACAAGTCCATACCACAGATAGTTTATAAGGGTATGGCTCAGATAAACAAAACAGAATAAATAGCCTCTTTCAAATCCTCTGCAGTGTTTCAAGTTGAGCTTATTGGGACTTAAGTTTATTGTATAAATACAAGTCCATGTTGTCACTACATTTTTGGAGCTGTAAAACAGGTTAATACAATTCAGTTTAAACCAACAAACTGAAAGGAAAATATTTTGAATTGGAACCAACAGCTTGTTGTAGCTGCTAGTAATCAGGCTTTGTTGCCTTGGCCATCTTCTTATTTGACTTTACATATTTCATTTGAATACCAACTGTTACAAAACATATGGACTGACATAGTAATCCCATATGCCAGATGAGAACTTGCAATTATCTGTGCAGGATTCAGAAAATGATGAGATTATGGAATATTTTAAACTGTATGTCTAGTTTAATGGGCATTTCTGTATGAATGCTTTAAAAGACAGGAGTAGAAATTTTACTGCATTTAATGTTTCTACACCTTCTTAGGCTTTCAACCTGGAAAACTGAGTTTTCATGCACAGCTCAGGTCTTAACAGAGGGAAAAAAGCTCCCTTACAATTTAGGAGGAAAGCTGAAGAGGACTTCATGGAGTGGTAACATTTTCATCTTTTTTCAAGGACAAATATGAGTGATGGACTCTCATTCAGCATATACATATACAGAGCAGACATAAGTTTCCCTGTGAAATATTTGAAATATTTTGACCACAAAGAAAAGACAGTGACCTTGCAGGTTCATGATGTCCGTGACTGTGGAAGATCAGCTGTACAGTTACCTTTATGGTTGATATTTCCATGTTAACTCCCTAAGAGTTCTCTTATTTAAACACAACACAGTGCCATGCAGACTAACATTTTTACATTAAAAACATTTTAATATCATGTTAGTACAATCTTCTTGTTAGCAGTGCACATTTTAAGAGGTTCATTGAGCAAATAGTACTTATCCTGACTAAATCCTGGCTATTCCATTGTAATGGGTTAAAAGTGTAATATGACCTTGCAAGGACCTTGGAGCACCTATACGCAGGGCGGGGGGGGTGGCCCTTGGCGATTGATGTTTGGTTTCAGCCATTGAGGGGACAGGAGAAACGACTCTTTGAAGAAGTTATATAAATTGTGAATTACAGACCCTCGGTCTCTTTCTGACCCAGGATTTCACAAGGTAACACCATGCCGCGGTTGCTGCATGCCCTGGCCAGGCCTGGTCCTCGCTGCCCCTGGGCGACCGTGCCGGGCCTGTCCGGGCTTCAGGAGCTGCGTTCCCCACGGGGGGAGCAGCCCAGCCATGCCGGCGGGCCCGGCCGGGTGAGCAGAGGGAGAGGGGGAGGAAAGCCCCGGCAGCTGCTGTTGTCACCGGCCGGGATGCGGGGGATGTCTCTGTCTCTCTCTCTCTCCCCCCCTCCCCGTCCCTCCTTCGAGCCTCCGGCCTCACAGGGGAGCGGCCCACGCCATGATACCAAGGGGTGGAGAAGGAAACATCCACCGACTCCCCCAGCAGCATGGCCTGGAATTCTTCGCAGCTCCGCGTAAGAGACCTCATGATCAACACAGGCCCGGGCACGTTTAACTTTTTCCTTGGCAGCAGATGAACTTTTCAAAGCACTGGCCCTTTTCCCTGGAGTGAAGACAAAGCAAAGTGATTGAACCATAAAAAGGCCCAGCATGAAATGGAGTCAGAGAAGAAAGAGGAGAGAGACTATTCGAGAGAATAGTACATGGCTGTAACGTTTCTGTATTTATGGAGAATGGACCTTCTTTTCCTGTAACATATAAATGCCGTTTTGGGAAGAGAATGCATGGCTCTACTTGGAAGTGATGTGAGGCCCTTTGTTCCTAGGGAAAAAGGAGATTTTGCAGTTTGATGATAGAAGAGGCATTCTTAATACCCCAATAATCAGTTTATGACATATGTGCAGTGATCGGGCAGCAACCACAGGTAGGATCTGTAGAGGTGTAATCTCCATAAGACTCAGAAAGATTATTTTCCTAAAGGAATGGGTGGAGGATTATTTTTAAATGGTAACCCTGACTGAAGTTACAGGTTTTGTCTTTTTATGTTGTAAGTAAGAAGGTGAATATTTGTGGGGGAGAAGGGAGAATGTTTTGAAGGTTTTTTATTTGCTGCCTTTTTTTTTTTTTTTTTCCTTATTCCTTTTTTTTTTTTAACGTGTGTGAATAAGCTATCTTTTGTAATTTTAAGGTAAGCCTGCTTCATTTTTTGAGTTCCCCTAGTCATATATAAAATAATAGTAAACACTAAACTGTCACATCCATGTTTTTCACTCAGGGACAAGCTTCAGAACAAAAAGTCATACACATAATCACAAAATATCCTTAAAACCAGCACATTTATGTGGTCTTATATGGTCATTTATCTCTTTTTATTCTGCATTTTAGGAAATGTACATAGACAAAAGTGATAAGTACCCTGAAAATTACAGATCATAAAGCAAAATACTACTTGGTAGGAACTCAAAGTACATTTCAAAGAACAGGATATTTCCAACTTAGCCAAGTTTCTAGGGAGAGGCAGACCTCTCTAATTCCAAAAGAAAAACTTGAGAAGATACTAATCTTTTGTACCAAGATATCTTGTTTCTACATAAATTAAAACAAAATAAAACCAACAGCAAAATGAAAAATAAAACCAAGCCAAAACTAATTACTAAGAAATAACTTGCCAATGAGTTTTTGAAGTCATAACATAAGTGTTAATAAAATGTTCTTCCATATTCATCATCTTTTGAGAAAATGTCCAAACACTTTAATTTAAATTAGAAAATAAAGGATTGTGTAAAAAAATCCTTGCTTGGACTCTTTTACCAGAATTCTAGAGAGTGGTTAAAAACCTATGCTACAGGAAAATTTTTTGATTACTATGGGATTTATGTTTTCTCTTCATATGATGAGTGTTATTGTTCAAAAATACTGGCAATGATAATGTTGTGTTGAGACATGCCTTCCTAAATATTGTATTTAAATATAAGGTCTGTATTCTACAGCTCTAGTGATACACTGCAGATGTTAACATCAAATGCTCACAGGACTCACTAATCATCAGCTGAAGTAATTTTAATATCTGTGTTTGTTACTGATCATAATTTAATCTAGGATTCACTGCTGGTTCTGGGAAATAGATGTTCTTTTCTGCTGATGATCAGCTTCATACCTATATCAGTTAAAACTCTCCTAGAAAGAAATACTGAAACTGGATTATTCACTCGGTAGTCATTTCTAATTCTTTTTTTTAAAGAATTTTTTCCCTTCCTCTTTCTGTTTGTTATATTTTGGTAGCACTTTAGAACTGGAAGGGGAATAGCACACAGATAAAGTTATGGAAAGATGTACCTGCACTGGCCTAACAAAACACTCATTGTCTTAAAATGCATTATATTTCAACTGTATTTTCCATAAAAATAATTAATATTGCCTTACTAATTAACCATATTTTTAATAGAGAATTACACTTCCAAAGTCCAAAACTAAAGCAGAAGGCACTAAAACAAACAAAATGATGAAAGTCTTTTTCCTTTTCCTTATGTACCTTATTCCCTTTGGTTGATTATTCCCTTAAGACTCCATTTCTTTGTAAGTTATAAGGCAACCACATCATCTTCAGATGTCTTTAACACCATCTAAACTAGGAAAGCAGTGAAGAATTTTTTCTGTCCCCCACTGTCCAATAAAAACATGCTCAAATAAATCTCTGATATAAAAGCACTCCAATGTAACACATAATAAGCAGGTTTTTAGAAGTAAAAGTAAAAAAAGTCAAAAAAACCCCTTGACTGCCTTAGTAGGAAACAACAGTTTTAATTTTAAAGCTGGTTTTAAAATTCTGAAGCTAATAAGATGCTTGAAATATGAATTCAAAGGAGAACTCCATTCATGTATTCCCTTAATGATGCAAAGAGAACAATCTTGGTTTGTGAACAGATGTTTACAACTTGCCAGTTATGTTTTGGTGTTGAAATGAATTTTGTAAATTTTAACTCAGATTATAATTTATCCTCCCATTATAATCCCATTAGGCACATTATTTTTTTAATATATAGGTCTTTCTCCTACTGAAAAGCAATACAATATAAACAATTTAATGGAATGTATACTAAAAGGACAATGTGAATGGAAATGAGCAGGGGACATCAGCAGAAATAGCTGGTATTTTAAAACACAAGCATCGATCAAAAAGGAAGGTCACCTAAACTTGTGAGTTCCCATAATTCACTACTAATAATTTTATTGGCTGGAAATTCTAAAACTGTAACATCACTATTAAGTTCATACTTTTTAGTCTTCTATCTATAGAGACATCTCTGAATGAGGACTGTTTTTTAATGGAGATTTACATGTACAATGAAATTGTGAAAAGTGCAAAAAATAGAGCAGATGGAATGCCCCCCAAGAGTCCAGATCAGGAACAGAACTCCCCTTCTCTTTTCAAGCTGTGGAAAGGAAAAATCCAGAGCATGAAGAAGGAACTCTGCCAACAGTGAAAGGAGGAAGAGCAGCCCCTGGCTTGAGATATTAGAGGAGCATGGAGAGGAGTAATCAAATAATGTATAACATTTTATTTTAATATCTTGAGTTTCTGTGGAGCTGGAAAACAACAGAATAATCTCAGTGATTTTGGCTGTAAAAATCCTGAATGTTAGTAAAATAAACAATATCAAGTCATGGTTAAAAATAATGATATTTAAAAATTGTTCATATTCTGGATGTTCAAACAATCCTCAGCACATCTTTGGGCCAGGACAAATAGTGTTCTTCCAAGGACAGTGTGGGAACAAGGCATGGGGAAGATATCCTTCCATAGCAATGGTTTCACGTGAAAACTGTTATGGATGCTAAAGCACTTTTAAATGTAGACTACAGTAAATAGTCAGTCTGTGCAGCCATGTTCAGGACTAGGAAGCAAGCCCTGGAACTGTTAATAACTTAGATGTCTCCAGAGCTTTTTTGTGAGCAGAACAATGGAGCAGGAGGTGAGACAGTGAAAGAGCAAGATACTCCAAGATCCTCTCTCCCCTCATGTTCCTTGCTGCCTCTGCATTGAATTTTGCTCTGTTCTGTGCTGTCGACAAACAGTCCATGTTACCTTTATACAAATGCTTAGACAGTTGAGACAGGAAACTTAAAAAAATAATAGAAGCAGAGTAGAACAGATTAGTCTTATATTTGTATTATATTGCTTAATGTATAGTAGTTTTGATCTTTATTATTTTATTTTCTCAGAAAAAATGGTGTCATAATTGTGCATGAAGTAGCAAGAATTACCAATGTTATGCCTGCTGATAACCATTACGGGGAATAAACTGATTCTAGTCCTCTGTAATTCTTTCTTCATACAATTTATTTTCTGGAGTATTAAGAAAATACATTGTATCAGGACAAGGGATATGTTTCAAGCTTGGTGGATTCTTGCATGGTCAATTTTTATTTCATGTCACATGAGGAGTTATTGCTCTATATCTAATGGGTCTGCTTGTGTTATTCATTTCAGCAGTGTATCAGATCATTGAGAAATATAGGATACAGATGTAAGGTGTACTTAAATAACAAAACAAAACAATCAAAAAAACCCCAAAAAACCACCACCACCAAAAAACTCAAACCAAATCACATTATTAAAAATGAAAATGTTGATAAATTCCTGAATGTGCACTAAATAATAAATGTGATCAATTTCCAAATTCTTAATAATTTTAAGTCTGTATGATAAATTTAATAAAATTCTTTATTCTAACCTAGAGAAAATGTTATCCATCACATGGAAATTTATAGCTCCTAATGTCTGAGACAATGTATTTTCT
>WEIU01001187.1:7723-18028 GCA_013389925.1 Aegithalos caudatus
TTATAATAATTGGGAGGGAAGGGGGAGGGGTTACATTCTCTATTCCAGGAAAACTCCAGTTTTCCTGGACAGATACCTGTCTTCCCAAACCAAGACAGAGCTATTAGAGGGAATGATAGTAGAAGCCTCTTCCCTTTCAACTGAAGTTACTCTTGGGATTGCAGGTTCTGGCAGGAAGTTGGCTGAAGAATGGTATGGTAATGCTGCTGGTAGATTTTGGGGTAGAAATACTTGTTCATCACAAACAAGACCTGGCTCATGAACAAGCTGTCTGCATCTTCAAACAGCTTTGCTACAGCAGCAAGAGCTCTTTTTACAGCTATGAGCAGCAGTCTGAACTGAGCACTCCCAGCAGAGCTGCAAAGCCCCTCTGTCCTTCCTGTCACTCTTGTATTATCTTTCTACTGAAATTGAGCTTTGTGTGTACACTGCCCAGGTTGGCTTCCCTAAGCTCATGGATACTTCCCTAAGGAAACAGATACTTCAAACAGTCTGCACGAGTTTCACAGAGGAGTTTTGGAAACTTCTCCCATAGCAAGAAAAAAATCTTGGTTTTGTTTCAAAGTAATAGCTTCTTTCAAGATCATTTTGGAAATAACTGAGTTTCTCTCTGCTTTTAATAAAAACCACTGAGAAACAGAATGTATGGAAATAATTAAAATTTATCAGCACTGGTAAGTATCAGGGTAAAGAAAAGTAAAGGGTTGACAGGTATTCTTTAAGAAAAGGTTTTCTAAATTCAGTGTCTTAGACAAGAAAGAAAAAGCCTCGTCTCCAGTTTCCTGTACACCTTCTGTCACAGCAGATCCTCCCCTCTGCCACAGTCTGCAGGCACTAATGTGCCTGTGGTACTCCCCACAGAAAGCCACAGCAATCTCCAGTCCCCAGTGGCTTAACAAGAAAATAACATGCCAAAGTATGTCTCTGCTGGGCAGCAGTAACTTGGGTCCTTTCTGAAAAGGCACAGTTGGTGCTGCAGTAATTCAGACCAATCCTGCATTTGACATGGGAGAAGCTCCTCAGACAACCACCAGAAATAACAGTTGCTTAACAATAGTCATTAGGTGGTTGACATTTTTCCATATATATTTTTTGCTTTTAAATTAAGTCTGATTTCTTGAAGGATTTGGTGTTTGGAGCTTTGAAACATTTTTGTTTAAGATATGACTAACATTTTCAATTACTTTTTTTTTTTTTTTTTTTAAGTTGGTCTCTGGGCTCATGCTTGTAAAGATTAGAACATAAAAGCCTTGATAAAAATACTTACAAAATTGGATTGAAATACTCCTTTCCCAGTGTTTTAATAGAAAGAGAAATGTTCATCTGTTCCAAACAAGTGATGTTGGAGGTTGTGAGATACCAGATGCTGCATAAAGAAAAAGCTCTTTCTAAAAAGCTGATTATCTAAAGCAGGGAGGGAGGGGAAGGGAAGGCAACCAAACTAACCTCAGTTCCTTGCCTATCAAGTTTGTCAGGAATGTGGGGACATCCCAGATCTATGAGACCTACCAAGGTGAAGGACTGTGGATCCCACTTACCCTGTTTTATGTCCTAATTTCTCTTCCCTGTGTTACTGCATTGGAAGGAGCAGACACACAAAAACAGAGAACAGCCCTGAGCAGGGAACCATCAGCTCTTGATTAGGCTAATTAGTCCTGGTCTCTCTGAGATCAACTTTTAGTGCAGCTGCAGAACTTTTCATGTGCAAGGGTTTTTCAAAGGTTAGAGGTGCAATAGGTCTTCACCAATCTGCCTGCAGCCTTTGAACTACACCTAACAAGACACCCTGGCAACATTCCTGGAGGTTGGCAACACTGGCTGGAAATACAGGGAGGGTAAAAATCACTTTGGTGGCTTATCTGGGAGAACAGAATTAAGAGACTGTTAAAAATTTTCTTTTACTCTGTAATACAGGATGTGTTGGGAAGTGGTTTTTAAAAATTCGTAGAAACCCTGTTTAAAAAACAGTCAGCTGGGTTGATGCAGTGTTTATTCAGATGCTGAACAGCTTACCCTTCCTTCCCCATATAACCCAGGAGAGAGAGAGCTCCATTTAGTACATTGCCTCTGACACCACAATTCTCATTCTTCATCCACAGGGCAGTTTTGATGACTCCTTTTGGTTTGGACTTTGGTATCTGAAAAATCATGGTCCAGAGTCTCCTAGGTCACCTCATCTGTGAGAAAGGACCTTATTATCATCTTAAGACAGACAATATTAAGGGAGTAGTTTCACACTGGCAAATATTTCACTTTGAGGTAAATACTGATTTAGAGTAGTGCCCCCTCTCCCTTCTCATCCTTGTGCAATGCCACTGTGACTCCATCCCTTCATCTGCTGGTGCAGTGTTTGCACAGCTTCTCCCTGGGAGAGAGTGGAAGCCCAGCCTAGGGCTCACAGGCAGACAAAAGTGGTGGTTTGGTTTTTGCCAAGTTATTTTAAGCTGTGTGAGTTCCTTCACCACAGTCTCACAGCAGCCACACCTCCATTTATGCTGACAGAGTTGAGGGAGTGGTGTATGGTGGGTTTGCCACCAGGAATTTGTCTTGTGAGCCTATGCCAGAAGGGAAGGGACTGCCAACACACAACAGCACTTGCCATAAAGAGGCATCTGTGAGTAGCCTTCACATGAATAGAGACTAGACCTGTACAGAACACAACAAAAATATACCAACAAATGGACATACTGCCAATGAACAGTTTAAACCCTTTTTTTCTTTTTTTTTTTTTTTTTTTAAATCTTTTTGGCTTTTTTGAGTTAATGCACAGAAAGGGCTAAAAAAGTGGAACCTCACTGTACTGTCAGGTGGAGAAATGAGGAACTCTCATTGGGATCCTCAAAGTCTCTCCAGTCCCTTGAGAACGTCTGCTATTTTCCAGGAGAGTAAGAAACTTGTTGTGAAAGGAGGGGGAATCAGGATGGTGGCAGTGGCTGTGGGCTGCTGCAATTCCGCTCTCCTGAATAGCTTATTGCCTGCTTTATTTTTGAACCCCTTTCTGGCATTACAAAATTGTATTACAAATTTTAGAGGAAGGGGAGAAAGGAAGAAAAGGGGAAGGGCCCAGGTATGCTGGCCTAGGGCTCTGCAGTTCTGTTTGTCCTTGCATACTCTTCCAGCTCTGATTTCCGGACAATCGCGAGTTGCAGCTCCTGCTTGATGATTTCAATCTGCTTCTCCAGCTCCGTCAGCTCTTGCAGCACTGAGGTCCTCGCAGCGTTGATGGACTCTGCTTTCCCATTGGTGGTTAAGGAAGGCGGAGTCTCTCTCCTCCCTTGTGGTAGGGGAATGTCCTGGTGCTGATGGATTTTCACTTCATTTTGCCCCTCATCAGTGCAGATATATTTTTTTCTGTGGCAGTTGCCCAGGTTGGCTGTGTTCCACACTACATGCTGGCTGTTCCCCATGTGGGCCCTGAACAGAGAGAGAAGAGTTAATAGAACATCAGAGCCTGCTCTTGTGTGTGTGCAGACCTCCCTTGTGAGCCATCCTACTGACAATATAAGGTTGTTGTTACATATTACATGGAAATATTATTCCTTTATCCCTGGAATTACGTTTTCTTGCAATGCACAAAACATGAATGTAAATGATCAGATTTTTGTGCTTTAGCTATAGCAGAGGCTAGAACAGAACCTTCAATGTCATCTTCCCCAAAACCTTTTCTTAGTTATGAAGTTACTCAGCTGAAACTCAGGAAAATCTGAGTCCTTCAAAGCCTTCTGTGAGCTTTTGTGGTTGCAATGTGCAAGTTTATTACAGCATTAGTCCTTTGCGTGTTACTACTTCATCCTGGCTCAGGCATTGCATGGAGAATTAAAGAGACTCCCTAGAGGTGGTGTAGAGAGGTACAAGGGGAAGGCTTGTCCTTTGGTCTTGAAGTCTTATTGGGGAGCTGCTTGTACTTTGGGGAATGGACACCAATGATGTATATCCAAGTCTTGCAGGTTCATTCCTGAGCTTCCTGACACACCACAGAGACTTAAGGGTTGTCATACTGGGGCACAAATTCCCATCTGGGAACTTTTTCAAATGCTTCAAATTTTTTTCCTGTAGAAATATTTCCATAATATTTTGATTCCAGAGAGCCTTTACCTTCTCTCTAGGGAAGTTGCCTCTGCTGCCTTCCCAAATCAGGCCATTTCCCTCGATTCCTTCCCAAACCGAGGAGTAGTCCATGGCCTCCGTTCTCCAACTGGAACTTAAGGAAACAGAGTTTGCTTTTCTGGGAGAGGAGCTTCTCTTTCCTGCCTGCTTTTTCTTTGGAACAAGTTGATATGTGCTCATTTGATAAAGGAAGGTTTAAACTCTGAAGGAGTTTAAACAGCTCCTCCTTGAGCTCCTCTGTGGGTATCCTTGGAAAAAAGGCCTCTTTGTGTGAGCTCCCAGTGGGCAGGCTAAAGAAGGAGGTTGATGTTTTAGGACTGTCACTGCCGAAAATTGACCAATTGCTGAGAATTGGTTTCCAGGGTGGATAGTTTTCTCACTGACATGCAGTAAAGGAACGTGGAAAATAGAAATTTTGTTCAAGAACGTGGCAATCAGGAGTGTTCTCCAAGAGATGTACCTGAAGAGAGGCAGGAGGGGAGGTTTCAGGCAGGAAGAGCATCTCCTGCCTGGATCATGCCCCAGAGAGCTAGGGAATCCCAACAGGGATGTGTATGTAGAGTTATTTTGTGCAGATCAGCTATTTTCTCACATTTCAAAATAAAAGATGGGAAGACTCTCCAAGTCTGGGCACTTGATTTTAACAAATTCCAGAGTTCACAGTTAGCACTCTAGTTCACCAAGTCAATAAAACCATTTACAATTGGGCTACTGATGCTGAGCAGCTCTCCTAGTTTTTGGAAAGTTATGACCTTAAAAACCAAACAGATTTTCCTTCATGAGGATACCAGCAATAGCATGATGCCAATTCTTTGCACCTCTTTTCTGTATCTTTAGTGTTTTAAGAGTTTCTCAGCAGGAATGAAAGCATGTATGATAATGTAAGTGATTTGAGAGCTCTGTGCCGTGCCTTGCCACATCAGCATTCATGACAGGCTGGACAATTCATCCCAATTCTGTGCAAACAGCAGCCCCAAGATGCTGAGAAGAACAAGGACAGTGGGTGGGTGTGCACATGCACTCCCATGGGCTGACTGCTGTGTGGGCAGGAGGTTTTGGAGAGCAGTACATCTTCAGTGTCGCAAGTTGGAAGCTTATTTGCATGGATCTTTTTCTAAGCCATTGCCTGGAGGGCTTATGGACCATCTCCTCCTGTTCCAACCAGTAAGGAGGGTGCAGCAGGAGGAAATATTTTGCAACACTCATCACAACTCCTGCAGTTCACAGATCAAAAACCAGGAGTGGCTGTCTGCAAGGAGGTGCTACACATGGTGTTCTTTGATAAGATGAAGGAATGAACAGAGGAGATCAATTTGCAGGCATTTTTAGAAACTTTGTGTATAAAGGCAGCTTAGGAGCTTAGAGATGCTTACTAGTTTATATTTTCTGACTTTAGATAGGAATATCAATGAAACACAACATACATTGACATCTGTAGGTTTCAGTCAGGCCAAATATCCAGTAACATTCTGGAAGACTTTTTCTATTCTATACTCTGTGCCTGAACTTCTCTGTAGAAAAGCAGTGTTGATGTCTGTGTTGTTACAAAGTACATCAGTAGGGTTGAGTTGCTGAGTATGTGCACAGTTCCATACAATGCCTTGTGTTCCTGGAAGCTGTATGTCCCACTGTCTCCTCTGCAGAAGACACAAGCTATGAAAACAAGGCAAGGTTGTTGCTCCTTTTTATTTCAACAACACTTGTTGGACACAATGTTTTCTGAATGGACTGCATTTTCTTCTCAGCTTTCTTATTTCTCATTCTACAAAAGAAGACAGCTGAAGGAGTTTCAGGCATGTGAGTGCCTGATCTCTCTTTCCCTCTAAAGGCTCTGCCTCTCAAAGCCACGATTACCTGCCAGTACTTTGGCATGGGAGTCATTCAACCCCTAAACACAAGGACAGTAGACTTCAACTGCAAAGCCAGTCTTTGGAATGGGAGGGTTTTTATTAGCTGTATGCAAAATCATGAAATAACAAGATTTCTAGATTTAATACTAGAAAAAGTAATTTCTGCCTCCCTTATAAGTCACTTCTATTTTTTTTTTTTTAATTATTTTTTTTTTTTAATTCAATTACCTTTGGGGTGTATTAGATCCATAACTACATATCCAGACACAAGTTATTTAATTTCAAAGTAATTTTTATAGTTTGTGTTTTAAGACATAGAGAACTTCCTACCTCTTTTCTACTCGTTTTTTCTTAGGCTGACATTTTTCCTCAATAAATGAACTGTTGAGAGCACGATGTAATCTCTAGAGAGAAAAGAGAAACATAAATTAGTAAAAGCAAGATTAAAAATGTCTCCACAATCAGGTAAGCAATTTAGGCTTTGTCTGATGGACTTGAGCATAAATTATTTTGCACATTAAAGGATACAAACAATTGTCTGCGCTTTGTCATTACAACAGATTTGTTTTCCTGTACTTTCCCAAAGAAGGACAAGCTGAAAGGTTGATGGATAGTTTGGGAATAATCCTTGGTGTTGAAATAGTTTAAAAATATTTCTTCCACTGTGCTGCTTTAAAGCAATGGAAGCTCTTCTCTTTTGTGCCTTTTGCTGTAAAGCAACTTCTTCTTTTAGAGCAAACACCCAGAGAAAATCTGTCCCATTAGTTTCTCTAGAATAATGAGGGAGGTTACCCAGAATTTCCTGCAAGGCTTGTAACATTGAGATAAAATCTTCTGGTTTGCCAGCTCAGGATAACGACACTGTTGCTTCTATCATTCAAGAGAGCTGAGCTGTGAGGCTACAAGTGCAAATGGAAGGGTCCCTCTGTGAGTTTTGCAACTGAATATTTAAATTGTTTCCTCTGTGTTTCTCATTCCATCCTTAGGTCAGCCTTTTCAAATGCCAGAAGCTGCTGTCACCCTTCAAATGCCAACTGTCAGTGCCCTCTTACAACATTTTATACTTTGTTCTTGTCCAGGCTTTCTTAGTCAGCCACACGACTTTGACAGGGTCCCCTCAGAACATGTACCTGACTGGTATGGAGCCAGTACTTCATCTTGGATTTCTTCTTGATTCGTGGCAGGACCAGTCTGTATATGATGTGTTCCCCAATGGTGGTGAGAATAGACAAACTAAAGCCAATGCACAACATCACAAAGAGCCCTGAGAAATGCTTTATCCCCATCTGCAGTGTCTGTGAATAAAATCAAAAGGAAAAGTTAATGCAGGAGGCTGTTAGTGTGCTGAAGCAGATGCTTTGTTTTCTCACGTGGAAATGTGGTCTGACTGAATACATAGTGGTGAAATAATGCAGGACAGTCTGGATACAGTTCACAGCAAAGACTTTCTGTGCTGCCTGGTCCTCAGTCAGAGCAAAGGAACTGTCATGGGAAAAGAATCAGCCAAACAGCAGGGAATTTGGTGCAATTCCCCTAATGAGGTGGACTATTAAACGTACAAGAATCCAGTGTTTGCAGTGTCTTTGCATTTGTAAAAGCAAGTACTGCTTGATAGAATGTAGTCAATGAACTGTAATGCAAGTCCTTCATCAGCATGGAGCTGATGTTCATATTTTCTGGGAATTGATCGTTAACTTTCCCTTTTTGTGCTTTACCCTTAATGGTGAGTCATGGAGAAAATGTGAAATAAGCAGCACAAACATGGCACCCCTCCAACTCCCTACATTAAGAGGACTGGAACTGTGTTTTCTAGGAATTCTGACTGCAACTTTGAAAAACAGGAACACTCCCACCTTTTCCTGACAACCCACTCTTTTCATGTAGCGTAGGAAGCTTTTAAATAATTAGCCTTGTTGGCATTATTCATGTTTGAACACTAATAAACTGTGTAGAGCAGAAATCTGTACCACAGACACCTGCACTACAGTGTGTGAATGAAGAATGCATGTAGTACCTTTATTCTCAGGCCTCCACCAATAACTAAAATCTCTTGTGAAAAAATACTGCCCACAGATTACTATGGAAATATTTCCAGGAATAGAAATTCCAGTTGTGTCTTTCTATTAAACAATGTTATCCCCCAAGTAAATAACAAAAGAAAGTGCAGAGTTTGGATAGAGTTGTGTGTAACCTGCGATGCTACCACCTGGACCTGTTGTGTTCCTTGTGTGCATTTGCTCCATGGGTGGGGATGGGAATTGTGCTTTATCATAACTATTTCTATGAACTGGAAAACGAAACTGGAATTAGTCAAAAGATACATCAGAGAATATTTGTGAAGTCTTGTTCTAAGGTCTAGTTAAGCCACAGAGGTGGTAACTGATGAGTCCACTGAAGTTGAGAGCTTGGAAGTCGCATTGTGTACTTTTATTGGGCACCTGTGAGTTGTATCTTCTGGTTTGCATATTTGACTTCTGGTTTGCATACTGGATTTCTGTTCTTTAGAACACAATGGTATGATATAGCACATCACATGTTTTTTACAAGAGAGCTTCACCAATCTAGCAGAGTGAGAACTTTCCCATGCTGGCGCTGGCGATGAACCCTTGTTTTTGGGATCCTATACCAGAATCAACCTTCTTGTCCTGAAGCACATTGAGCAGAACTTTTGGGATGAGAAGTTTTGTACCAGTGAATAAACTGTAAGGGTGTTGAAGGGTATAATGGAAGTGTAAAAGCAATTTCTAAAGAAACTTACTGCAGCCTAGAAACTATAATAAAACCATAGCAAAGTGGCTCTGGGGTAGAAGTGTGTCAGAGATTTGGCACAAGGGTTCTTTGATATGGAGACTGCATCAGTTCAACCTCAAGGCAAAACTTGCCTCTCCACACCACAATTTCTTATTGGCAAGAACCTGTTGTCCCATAGTTTGTCCTTCCAGTTAGGGGCACAGGAGGGTGACACAAAGATTACAGGTGGTAATTCTTTACACTGCTCAAGAACCAAACTGTTTGCCTGTAGGTCTGTGTGACCTGTTTCTTTTAACTGGCAGTGAAGTCCAACTTTTAGCCCAGATGGAGTAAAATCAGAATGAGGTCCCAAGTTTAATCTTTTCCTCAGAGGTCTCATCTTTGAATTTGGCACATCTGTAAGTATCTGTAAGAAGCAAAAAACCTGCTATCCCAAACAGCTAAACATACTGGTTAAAAGTGATGCCAGCTCTCCAGGAAGCTCCAAAGCAAATCACTACCTTCTCAGAAAGGGTGTTCAAAGGCAAGTATGCAACAATTTAGAGATGCAGAGCTAATAGTAAACATAAGAACACACAGAAAAATAATTAAAAGGTAATGCAGTTGCTCAGTCATCTGATGAATATGCTGCTGCTTCCAGGCTCCAGGTGTTGGTTGTCACAGAGTAACAGACTGTGGGTGTTTTTTGCCATGGGAACTAAGTTTAACATAATATCATAAAACTATAGCCATTCAAAACAATAATAAAAAGCCCTAGTGCAGTGGATGTTCCTGCATGCTGGGATGTCTCCTCCAGCCTGGGGTCAGTGTTTGATGCCACCCCAGCACTGCTGCAGAGAGTACACATGGCCAGTTTCTTATATGAAGAATAATTCCCTCATCTTCAGCAAAGCCTCTCTGATTTATGTTTGTGAGGGTCTGGCTCCCAGTTCTGTCAGCTCTGCAGAATTGTTTTCTACCTTCCTTGGAAGCAGGTGAAAGCACTCTCTTTCCAGATTAGTTTTTCACCTGTAATGGATTTTTAAATTGTCCCAAACAAAATATCTTTTCCTAGGAAAGGGACATGCCAAAACAAAGCATCAATAATATTTCATATAGCAATAAAGAATGTAATGCATTGGAAGAACTGCCTAAAGGCTGCACAGTAGAAGGAAATTTTTGAGACTAAATTAAGGGGCAAAACAAGGTAGGGGAGAAATAATTAACAGTGTGGAGTTTATGGAGTGATTATACATAGCAGCATTAGAACATTCACAAGCCATTGTTAAATGGCTGTTTATCAGCCATATGTCCATATTTACTGTTGAGACATGTTAATTAATGAAGGAAACCACCTAATAGAGGCACCTCTCATTTTCATTGCTTCAGGCTGATTAGAGGAGTAAGCCCTAATACTTACTTTGTTGCTCCTTTATGTATTTTTAGGTGCATACATAGAATATATATGGAAAGAACAGAAAAAAAAAATTTCTCTGCATCACTGCTTTCCTCTCTGCTCAAGGGGCAGGGGCCAGGGGATTGGGTGTGTGGGCTGGGCATGTGCTGACAACAGAAAACAAACGGATGGATTTCTCTACTGCAATTTTTTTTTTTTTTT
>WEIU01001187.1:18043-28779 GCA_013389925.1 Aegithalos caudatus
TTTTTTAATAAAAGTGCACCATGTGGTGTATTCCGTATTAAGCCAGGATAAAAATACAGTCCTTGCTCCAAGTTTGTAATCATTAATCCAGGAGGTAGCTCCCTGCATTTTAGGAGAATTAACTCAGTTATGGCCACATAATAGTTCTGGAGCAAAAAGCAGTGTAGTCAATCCTGTGATAATTACTGCTAATGGGTGCTGCAACAGCCTCCAAGTTGTTTCCTACTAACAAATTGGGAAATTGGCATTTTTGGGACACCAACAAATTCAAGAGAAGGTATGTGCTTTTATGTATATATATCCTTCGAGAAACTTTGCCAATTTATCAACCTATATATGCAATTGCTACCTAAAAACTTCCTATTGTTTCCACTGTAGTTATATACCTTTTTTAAAAACAAAGCAAAACCAACCAACCAACCAACCAAACAAAAACTCAAAAAAACCCAACCCAACCCAAACCAAACCAAAAAAACCAACAAAAAGAAACCACAAAAAAAAGACCACCCAAAACCCAAAAACACCCCAGAATAGAAGCAAAGGGATGCAGAGAAGATAGTCAGACATTTGTGTTCACTTTGGAGAAGGGAGTAGAGATAAAAACAGCATTTGATAATTTCAGCATTTGTGCTCATGCAAAGAAGTCCTGTTTTACTCCCTACTACAGGAGGCTGTAAATGCTTTATTCCCCCTGGCTGCACTGAGTAAGTTATGAAATACTCCTGTGGTCCAATATTGAATAATTAGAAACCTGTAAAGATTCTTGTGGAAAATTTGCAGGTTGGCAGCAGAGCACAGCTATTGGTGCTACACACTGCTGAACACAAACACTAAATATGGGTATAACTATAATAAATATGTGTGATAATTATAATCATAAGCTGTATTTTCTTAATTGCATTTTCCCTGTAAAGATTTAAAAATGTTTGCCGATGTTTGTTTGTTAAGTTTTGCAGCGCCTGTGCTGAGAAGGACTTAGTAGGGATAAATGGATATGAAGGGCAGAATTCTAAACTCATTTACACATCTTCGTAGGCTTGCAAAATCCTACTGATGCTGATGCTTTTATTTAGTCAGCTAAGTGGTACTACAGTGTGTCCCCATCTCCACATTGTGGCATTTCTTGTAGCTGCAGAGAGACTTATTTTTATACTTGGTTTTCATTCTTAGGGCTTTCTCTGCTCTCAAAGAAGTAGCAGTTTAAAAAAAAAATAAATATTTAATCTCTTCAAGGGGATTATCCTTAGCAAAGACTGGTGACAATGGCTTTAGGGTTTCAAGTGATAAATTTCAAGGTACTGTAAAAATTGTCTCACATTGGCAAGACAAGTTCCTTTCCCTGCTTCTTGTGTGGACTTTTGACAGAGCTGAAAAAACGGTTTTGTAATAAATACTTTATTTTCTACTCATCAATTTTCCAAGCCCTGTCAGTACCTCTTCATACAGTCACCTTCTTCTTTTGTTTGTTTGCAGTTTCAATGGATGAATCTAAATCTTTTACTCATTTGCAGGAGACATCTTCTCCTGACTCTGATGACAGAGTCAATACTCATTCACTCCTTTCTGTGGGACCACAGTGTAAAATACTTTTTTTCCACAGTGCAAGGCCAGAACCCACAGTCTCTCCCCAAACTGAGATGATCCCTTTACAATGCAACATCTGACATTTTGTGAGGTTCTTTTTGGTAACATTCCCAATTCCTCCTGTGGTCAGGGGCCACCTCTTCTCCGCAGACAGCATATATGCAGACTGAGAAAATTGTCTTGCTACAGCAGAACATTTTTCCCCTGTTCTTTGTGTTTGTTTTTCATGCTCTGGCAAAAAGGTGTTGTGAAAGGTGACTGATGGCCAGCTGCTATTTATGAGCACAAGGCAGTTTGTTTCCTTTTTGGAAGTGTCTGTATGGCCTTTCCTTGGCACCTGCACTGCACTAGGGACAAACATAAACCAGAACTTCAAAGTAGGAAAAGTCACTGTTGAGTTGTCAGGTGATAAGTGTAACAAAAAAATTAACTATTGGTTGACCTTTAAGAGGACTAGGAAAAAGGGGAGCAGAAAGGCACAATTTTCTGGAATTACGGCTGGGTGAAATCATGGCAAAATGAATGAGGCACTGTCTGATTTTGCCTTTTGAATGATGCTAAGGCCAAAGATCATCAATTCAGGCACAAGATATGGTGGGTCTGAGCAAGTGACTTCAGAGACTTGAGAGAAAAGCCATCCACAGACCCCACCACTGAAGGAAGATGAAAAGAGGAGTAGTCACCATCCCTGAAGGGATTTAAAAGACCTAGACCTGTGGAATTTATGGACAGTAGTTAGTGGTGGACTTGGCAGTGCTGCATTATTGGATTCACTGTAAAGGTCTCTGCCAACCTAAATTATTCCACGATTATAAGATTAAAGGATTTTACTTTTGCTATGTGGCTGGTCTGGATCAGATGGGAGGCTGTGGTCAAGGACCAATTCCACTGTTAGCACTGTCAGGCACTGCAAGGAGGTTCATGGCACTGTGCCTTCCCCAGCATCACCGCTGTGGAAGTAGTGGGATTGCAGTGACAGGGTCAGTTTGGGCTGCCAGGGTCTATGTGCTTTCATATACTGTTATTTTAACTGTCAGGTTAGGTACCATTTGTTTAAAGCATCAGCAAGTTCTTGATATTAATAGCTGGGATAATAGTATGTGGCAATGTATCATTTTTTATTCCATGTTTTGGTTGTTATCTGAATGAACTGCCAGTCACTGTGGAAATCAATCTAAGTTCTAGAGTTCCAGCTGTCCTATGACCATTGTGAATATAAAAGGGGGAATATATAAGGCTTTCAAGTAAAATAGAACATACAGTTTCAACAGTAACATTTTTTAAAGGTATCTAAAAAGATATGAAAGAGTGTGTACACTTAGTTAGCTTTTCCCAAAGCATGGACCAGGAAGGGCTTTTCTTTTTTGTACTGTCGTGATAAAACCTGCCCTGGTTATCACTGCCTGACCTGAGCAGACAAACTCACTGACTGCAGGCATTTTGCCTTTCAGGGATACCCCTGCCTGCTGCCCTGCTGGCTGAGTTCCAGAGGTGCTTTGTTGCCAGGAGCAGAATATCGCAAAGCTTTTGGTTCCCAAAAATCACAGAATCATAGACTGGTTTGAGTTGAAAGAGATCTTCCAAGGCCACCTGGTCCATCTGCCCCACAATGAGCAGGAGCATTCAGTTAGAACAGCCTTGCTTGGATGTCTTCAGGGATAGTTGAACACTTTCAGGGATGGGGCATCCACCACCCCTTTGGGAAACATCTGCCAGTGATCTTCCACCCTCTTTGTAAAAACCTTCTCTCTGCAGTCTCTTCTGAGCTTGGGTGGAGCTGATGGGATGGAAGGGTAAGTCCCAAGAGCCTGGCTCCTTCTGAAGAGGTGACAGTGAGAGTAACAATAGGATAGAGGAAGGGCTGAGTGTACTGTACGCAAAATGAAAACAAATTACATTGATTATGTCCAGATATGATGTGCAAACATAACTGTCAACCCCTCATTCCTCCTGCACCATGTTTCACCCTAAGTAGGGAACTCATCAATTTTGCCAAAAGGGCATTCCTTTGAAACTAGAATATGATAATTTTAAACCCTGAGTTCTCAAGCAATATTGCCAGAAGCTAGCACTCACCAAGAATAGCCACTGCCACCTACAACTGCCAGCAGTGGAGAGGGTAAAGTGCAATTCACTGCAGTGTTCTTTCCAAGCCTGAGTTAGCTGCATCCCCCATAAGTGATCCAGTGGATGCTGGCCAGGGTAAGGTGCCTTGATTAAATGGTTTTGCTGGAGAGGGCCATACAAAACAATAGAGTCAAGCACTTCTGACATCTGCACTTTCAGAAAAGAAACCACCTTTATTGGTTTCCCAGCTTGAAGAGTCACTGCAAACCTTGCAGCCCCAGGCTGAATAATTTCTTTCCAGGACAACTTTGTTTTGAAATGCAATTTAGAATGAGCAAAGTGCTCAACCACGGCCAGATAGAGAGAGATGGGAAGAGCTAGCAGTGAGTTCTGCCACAGAAAATATAATTTCCAAGTGTATGATTAGTTAAAAAACGATGAGTAGGAATACAGATCTTGTCGCTGTTGGACATGAAAATGAAGAGCTCAAGTTCAGTTAGAAGAAACATCAGAAGGCTTTATTTACAGTTTTGCAGAACCCATTTATAACATGCTGTGCTGAGGAACTATATAATTGGCCAGTAAAGACAACGCTTCTCTTCATTGGTTAAATAATAGAAACAATACCTGTGAGAGGGTTGTATGAGAAAACTGGCTATGTTATGAAGAGATAAAGACTTGTTTACATCTTACATTCACTTGTCCTTGAGAAGAACGAATTTTCTCAAGGGAATAAGAAAATCAGCTACTACAGGCTGAAAACTCCTCAGACTCAGAAAATCAGACCCACAAGATCTCAAAACAAATCTGTAGAAAAATTAACTTCAGTGGCAGGAGTGGCAGGTGGATAAGAATGAGGTACAACTAAAGAGGTAATAACAAAAATAGATGATGGATATCCCATCAATTTAAAGGCTATACTGAAGTATTTCAGTATAGTATAGTATACTATATACTATAGTATTTCGTCTACATATATTCCCATTTTGGGGTCATTACTCTTTGTCAAGAGGTGCAGCATGTCACAGACCAAATTTATCAAAAAGACATAGAAGAATAAAAAGCCTTACTCTTGCTGTCAAAAGGCAATTGCTGGGTTTCACTTTGGTATATAATCCATATGAATGACTATCCACTGAGAAGATGAGACTTAAAAAAAATTTTAAAAAATCATCTGCTTCTGTGTTGAACATTGTTCACACTTGTAGTGAATATGTAAAATACTATTGTGACTGAGTGCAGGGAGTCAGGTTTTACAGAGATTTCTGGGCTGTAGAGGAGTAAATGATATAAACCAACATAAATCTAAGTCCAAGACTAAGTCCCATGATTCTTGCTATAACAGTGGGGAACCTGTGCTTTGGAGAGTGTTTGCTGCTTTGCTGTTAAGTTTAGTAAATTTCTTGAAACTAAGAAATCACACATTCTAAAATCTGCAAGATCTTGGCCAACAGAAACAGATGTGGCAGATGCATTAAAAGTGAGGCAACCCAGGAAAATGAAGACCTGGACATAGCAGACCTAACTTGACAAATGGCACTGACTTGCAAGTGGTGTTCTGCTTCTGCTCACTTTCTGATTGTGTATGGACCTTTGAGTGACTTTTTAGATTCACAGAATCCTAGAATAGTGTGGTTTTGAAGAGACCTTACAGATCATCTAGCTTCAACCCCATGCCATGGGCAAACATGCCAACCACCTCACCAGGTTCCTCCAAGCCCTGTCCCACCCGGCCTTGGACAATTCCAGGGGTGGGACAGCCACAGCTTCTCTAGCCAACCTCTGTCAGCACCTCATAACCTAAATGTTTATATTCTTCCTTCTATCTCATCTAAATCTATCTCTTTCAGCTTAAAGCCTTTACCCCATACCTTGTCACTCCATCCCTTGTCCAAGTCCCTCTCCAGCTCTCTTGGGTCCCAGTTGGTAACTGGAAATGGCTCTAAGGTCTCCCTGGAGTCTTCTCCAGGTGAACACCCCCAGATCTCCTAGCCTGGCTTCAGAGCAGAGAAGCCTTCTGACCTTTGTGGTCTCCTCTGGATTTCCTCCAACAGTGCTACATCCTTCTTATGTTGAGGATCCTGGAGCTGGATGCAACTCTGCAGGTGGGGTCTCACCAGAATGAGCTCTGTTGGCCACACCTTTACTGATGCAGCCCAGGATATCTTTGGCCTTCTGGGCTGCCAGAGCACATTGCCAGGTGATCCTGGGTTTTTAATCCACCAAAGCCCCATGTACTTCTCCCCAGGGGCTGCTCTCAGTCCATTGTATATTTTCGTCCTGCCTCTATCTGTGCTTGGCATTGCCCCAACCCAGGTGCAGGGTCTTGCACTTGGCCTTGTTGGACTTCATGAACTGAGTCCTTCAGTTCAGACACCTGAAAAAACTTGTTGAACTTCAGTTTCCAAATAAAAAAAATCTGTTGTGCATGTTGAATTAGTAAAACTGAAGATTGAGTAAGCACTGTCATCAGACAACCAGCCTGGGAGCAGCTATACCTGCCCTTCTTTCTGGATTTCAGATGGAGGTTATATGCAAAAGATTTAATTACTTTAAAGCACAACATGTCCCCCAGCAGTGACGCCATGCTTAAGGCCTCTCTTAAAATCCTGTGGGTTAAAACATACTCACTAGTGGGGGAAAAAAAGAAAAATTAAAAGAATTCCATGTAACTATTCACAAAGCAAAATCTGAATTTTCTTTTCAGACTGGAGCAGATTTTTGTACCACCTCCTCTCCCTTTGTTGGTAGGCCTTGAGGAATCTTCTTGATCATACACCTCTATTGGTAACATTTTGAGCAAGGACCCCCATATATATACACCTGTTGTATTTCTCTGGGGAATGGTTTTCCCCCAGGACCCTGAAGCCTGTAACCATGTAGTTTGACCCTTCCTTCCTTTTTGACCCAATTGACTGAGGTCCAGCTATCTTTTCTTGAGCAGGAGACTAGATAAAATCCTGTTCTTCGTTGTTCGTTCTCTTTCTCCCCTGGAACCCTTTGAGAATAAAAGCCTTGGACAATCCCAGGGGTGACAGCCTCTTTTAGAATCTTTTGCCCTGTCCCTGAAACATTCCTACAAAGCCTCTCTAGGAACTGAGCTAGCTAAGGAGCCCAGGGGGCTGTGGGGGATTATTTCAGTTGATGCTCAACATAGGTTTTTATGAAATATTAAAAGCCCACGCAGTAGTTGGAGTCCCTACCCAGGGGTCTCAAAAGTTCTTTGAGTGGATTCAACTACCCTGGCAGCCACCAGCTGCTTTTTGCATGGCTGCAGGTGTAGGGGATGGGTCAGTAACTTGCTCCATGCCAGACGCAAGTTGGCTCAGGACAGAGACTTCTGACGCTTCATCACAACAACCCACGGTCCACTAGAGACAGGTAAAATCCCCTTGTATTGCAGCTAACCCAGGAATAGCCCCTAGCTAGGGTGGGAGTTTTTCCAGTGGATCGTAGAAACTGCGCAGCTGCCAGGTGTGCTAGGACTCAGCAGACGCGATTAGAGTCAATGCATTTTTTGGGGTTTTTTTTCTGGCCAGAGCGCTGCTGCGAGTGGGGGCTGCCCCGGCTGGCAGAGACCACGTTTCGGGGATTTACACGGCACGGGACAGGTCCCAGAAGTCAGGCTATGGCAGCTGGACACCCCCAGTGCTCCCAGAGCCGGCAAGAAGCAGCAGGAGTCACGCTCGCTCAGCGCCACGGTTCCCCTGCCTGTCCCCGCTTTCTTGGCTGAGAGAGGGTCTTGGGAAAAGTCCGCGTTGTGTTTTTTCACGTCAGGAGGTAGATATTGTGCAGATTGCTTTTTAAAACATTGTAAACATGGGCATTCGGCTATCTGTCCATCAAAAGAGTGTATTGCAACAGCTTAAAAATATTTTAATTAGTATTACAATCCCTAAGAATTTACTAACACATTTTGTCTCATAACTGACAGCTGAAATCCCAGATTCTGCCTCTCAAGATTTGAATTCCATTTCATTTTAGGATAAAATTGGACAATTATTAACTTTAAAAGTCGAAAATGGTGATAAGAAAGAATCTCTATTTATTCCAATATTTTTACAAGTTCACAAGCAGCTGTTAGAAGCAGAAAAAAGCAGACAGCCACAGATAAATTCTCCAGTTAATCCTTCCCTTTTTCCTGATTCCTCTGTTCCTGAACTGGAAGGGTTTAGTGAGTCTCTCCAACAGAAACAGGACCCTGGGAGTGACCTTAGCAGCCCGGGCCTCCTGGGTTCCCCACAATACTGCATGGTGGAGGGGAATGGCGGACACCATGTGCTTCCTTCTTCTTCCCAGAATCCCTTCTCCCCCCAGTCCCCACTCCTACTCCATATCCCTTGCCCAATCCATTTATGCCTTTGGCTGTCCCACCCCATCCTTCCTCCCAGTGCGTCCCACTCCCCCCAAGCTGCCGCTGGAGCAGGGAGCGGGGAGGGCCCCTTGCAGCCTCCAGCCCTGGCAAGGGGGCGATTTCCTCACAGCAAGAGGACATGAGCATCTTCCCCTGGGACCTCGGGAGAGGGGAGGGGAGCTGCCTCTTGCCAGACCCCAAGGGTGGGGAAAGGAATACCTCCTGCCTCCCTGGGTACTGGAAGAGCAGCAGATGAAGACATACCCTCTGTTGCACCTGTCATTTATCTTGGTAGGAGAAATGGCAGGACAACTTATCAGCCGTTACCCTATCAAGATAAAAAGGAGATTTGCAAAATTCAGAGAGAATTTTGGAGATCCAGTGAAATTTTTAAAGGCACAATGAGGGCAACTTTTAATTCAAATGAAATGGTACCCTGTGATATCAAAGACCTATTCAGATGCCTGTTAACTCCCTCAGAGTATGATCTATGGGAAAGCAGGTGGAAAAGAGCTTTGAAAACAGTATTACATGAGAATTACCAAACTCCTGGTGAAGCAAAAGACAATGCTGATAATGATAATACACATGATCATCTATGTGTTGAAGGTGATTGGCACTGTCCAGAAAAGCAAACTCGAGTGTTATCCAAGTCAGTTTTAGATAAGATCTGTAATGCAGAAAAAACATTTTATCAGCTATCAACAACTGAAGTTAATGGCAGTTATGTTAACATTAAACAGTGTCCTTCAGAGAATTTCTTGCAGTTTGTGGACTGTCTGAGAACACAAATGGAAAGACAAGTGCAAGACCCAGTGGTGCAGGCAGAATTGATCAAGGAGATGGCTCAGAGGAATGCTAATGAGACCTGTTGTAGAATTATTCTTAGCCTTCCCCTTGACCCATCGCCTAGTCTTGCACAGATGATAGAAGCCTGTACCAGGAAAGAAGAACTGTTCAGTGCACCTGAAAGGAATCCAGGACTGGCACACGCACAGCCTGCGGCAGCTGCAGTACCAGGACCAAGGATGCAGCCAAAGTCACCAGCCCAGCTGCAGCACATCATCTGCCTCTGTTTCAAAAAGCCAGGACACTTCACTAGAGCCTGCTCACAAAACCAGAAACAGAAGAAGTTCAACAAGCAAAAAAAATGAGTTTACAGCGTGTACCCACCGTTAATACAATTACACACAAAGATATAAATATAGCAGGACCCACGCTGGCAAATGCCTCTCTCTTAACAGAAAAGGGGGAGGACGGGGCATACAGTGTGGGGGTGCAGAAAAATAAAAATGTCAGATGTTCAATTAAGGTTTGGCAGCTGCAAAGCTGATTTAGGCTTGTGACTACCAAAGGTTTTCATTTCAGGTCTACTGATTGGACAGTCATTACAGTGGACCTTTCAAACATCTCACTGGACCTGATGGTTTACCACATGGGACTGGACAGTGAGTATTTTGTTACTGGAGACACAGCATGCACACCCTTGGAAATTGAGGTAGCTCCCATGACCATTAAGGGAAAGATAACAGGCCTCATGCTGTTGGCATGGTGCATGCACCCACCATTTTACCTCGCAGAGGGGAAAATTCTTGCCCAGGCCATTCCCGTTCTGGCAGAGATCACAGCAGATGGAAAATCAGCAGAAGTCTACTGGGTGGAGGTGGTGGGAGAGAAACCCTCCATGGCATGCAACCTAGCCTGTGGGTCAGGGGTCAGACCACCTCCATGTGGAAGGAGTGCTGGACACCGGGGCTGACGAAACAATTATACCTAAGACCATGTGGCCATCACATTGGGAATTGCAACCTGTGGCGGGCAAACTTCAGGGCATAAGAGGAATAACATTGGCAAAAATTTCAAACAGCATCATGCAAATTGAGGGACCTGACGGAAAATTGCAAGTGTCCTTCCATTCGTTGCAGATTAAAAGGCCCTCCTGTGGGGGAGAGACACCATGTCCCAGTGCGGAGTCCAATTGGTCATTCCTAAGACACACCAGGATTTTTGAAAATAGCCACTGTGGATCGCCCTACCCAAAAGTTAACTGGTTGGATAATACNTCGCCCTACCCAAAAGTTAACTGGTTGGATAATACCCCAAGATGGGTAGCACTGTGGCCATTGAGTAAAGAGAAGCTCAAGGTGCTTGAGGAGCTTGTGGAGCAGCAATTGGCTGAAGGACACCTAGAAGAGACAACAAGCCCTTGGAATTCCCCAGTCTTTGTAGTAAAGAAACTGGGGAAGGACAAGTGGAGGTTGCTCCATAATCTCTGGGAAATAAAAAAATCTATAAAGGACATGGGACCACTCCAGTCAGGGTTTCCTACTCCAACAATGCTCCCTCGAGATTGGAAATTGGTTGTCCTAGATATGAAGGACTGTTTCTTCCAAATTCCATTATACCCAGAAGATGCCTCACAGTTTGCATTCTCGGTTCCCACCATTAATCCAGAAGCCCCAGTGAAGTGCTCTAACTGGAAAGTTTTGCCGCAAGGCCTTAAATCGAGCCCTTTCATATGCCAACAGTATGTAGTCTCATTGCTGTCCCCGGTATGTGCCAAGAGAAAGGATGTCATCATCCTTCATTACATGGATGATTTGCTTGTGTGTGGCCCCAATGACTCTATACTCCAACACATGCTTGACCTAGTAGTTAAGGTTTTAACCTCTGCTGGATTTCAGTTACAGAAAGTTCAAAGGGTGCCCCCTTGGAAGTACCTGGGTTTGGA
>WEIU01001190.1:3346-19177 GCA_013389925.1 Aegithalos caudatus
AGACAATGTCTAATAAAAAGCCTTTAGGTCAACATCAATTAAATCACCTGCACTGTCCTGTTTTATCTGTCCTGTCCTCCCCTACTGGATGGTTGTTAGCACAGCAGAGGCATATGGTAGGAATGAATACCTTTCAGCACACCAGGAATAGATGATAGAGATCCTCAAAACTAAGGGCAGGGGGAAGTAGGCCCTCAACCAGTAGGTCTTGTAAGCTTTGGGAAGCACATATAAAATCACTCTGGTATAATTTGTTTCATGCTTTTAAAGGGGAAATCAGAAGGAGAGAAATTAAAAATAAAAGATGCAAAATATATTTAAAAAATATGTCCTTGGATTTTCAAGTTGGCCTCCAAGTTCCATCCAAATAGAAAAGTGCTAATAGAGTAAGAAATGCTTTCCTTGTTTCAGTATACATCATATGCTAATGACTAAGTGTCTCAGTTCAGCCACAGCTTCTCTCCCAGGATGGGTGCAGGTACATTCAGAACTGCAGCATGTCAGACGTTCCACAGAATGATGAAGGCCATGCATAAAAAAACACAGAAAAATTATGCACAGAACATTGTTTAAAATGCTCTGCTGTCTCTTGCATTGTTTCCTGAAGCTTATTATAACAATCACCTGGAGCATAAATCTGTCTTCAGCATCTGCTCTTCTCTTCCAAAGCAGCTCCCCACTGCCCTTAACTGTTGCTTTTGTATACAATTCTTTATCAAACCTAATTGGAAATAGCATTGAATCAACACTTACCATCTCCCTATTCTGTTTAACCCCTCTGCATCCAGAGCAGAACATTGCATATGAGAGATGCTTTGAGAAGCAAAGGATTCTCTCTAGTGCTGAACCAGATAAATCCTCATCACTGGGACCACAGGGTTATCTAGATGTCCCATGAAAACTAGCTTAGAAGTTCAGGATTCCAAGGCTGCCAGTTATGAACAGTGACAGAAGCATCCTGCTGTTTGAGTCTTATGGAGCTGACATGAAAAAGCAAAGTTTAGTCCTTTATAATCCCACACAAGTATCACAGTCACCTACTAGTACAGGCTTGGGGCTTATGGTAAGAGTTATAGATATACCTCAAAACAGTGAAATATATTCTGTCCAGGAACAGATATTCTCCTCTCTTTTTAGTTCTAGTATTAGTATTAGTTATGGCCATGTTGCAGAGAAAACAAAGTGTGTTTTTGCTGTTTTAGTTCAAGACAAACACAAAGAAACGAAGAGGATGTATTTTATAAAAAATAATTTTAGGTTAATACTTGGAAAATGAATGATTCACAGGGTGCACTGCAGGTCACAGGGGAAGAATTAAGCCTTTCATTTCCAGGCATCACTAATTTGCTTTCATTTATGCACCATGATTATATATATAAATCCTTAAAAGTTTTGGATTTTGATCAACTGTAGCATAAATATGATGTTAAAGCAGATGTTTCATGGCAGAAGTAGAATAAAGAATAAGGAATGTTTCTGCACAAAACATATTTGCATCCTCCTAAATGAAGTAACACAAACCTTTTAATTCCTTAACTGGTTTAATGCTGCGACTCTATAAAAATGTTATGTTTCACTTCATTTGGAAAGTACTTGACTATCACTTATATAGAGATTCAATGTTTCTAATTTTGTAGTTTTAAAATGATGTTTTGGGGCTAAATCATATATAATCTGTAATAAATAACTTATTTGCTGGGGGAAAGAAAGGAATCAGTAAAAATCAAATTTACTGTCATATGAATACGAAGTGTCTTAAAAGTGACTCATAGAAGCCAACTGGCTTTACAAAGTCAACATTAGATGTATTCCTAAACCACAAGTGTGGATAAGTCTATGACAATATCCTCCAGCAGTTTATAATTTCCCTCAACTCATGCATTACATCACCTCCAAGATATTTCTATATAACTTTAAAGTTTACCTAATGACCAGAAATCTTTATTCACTTTCTCCAAATCACACTTTTTTCCTCAAATGCCAGATATTCTGAATCAGATTTTTTTTCCTCAGTCAATGCAAATACAGTGAAAAGAGAGCTACTGTGGGTCCAGCTTCCCACAGTACCTTCAGCTCAGACCCCCTCATTTTTGATGGAAATGTGAATTTTTAGACCATTTGTGTTAAAATTAAACCTTCAGGAGTGTCCCTGATCAACAGAATCACCAGCCATATAACTTATGAAAAAATATATATACTGACAGGTAATACATCTATAACTGTTTTAAGTATTTAGTATTCTTCTAAAATAAGAAAAAGAACAGAAAAAACAATCCAGTTCCTTACTTTGCTGCTCTAATGATTAGATTATTCTTTATTAGAAAGAAAACTATAAAATTCCTTTCTCTCTCTCCCTCCCTCTGTGTGTGTATATATATATGTATATATATATATATGTATATAATATCTGCAAGTTACGTACTTTTTCTCTACTTATTCATACGTAGAACCATATCACTCATTTAAATATAAAAAAAGTATTTAGTCAAATTATTCTTTCACATAACAGTTTTGACACGTTTGCAAAGCTGGCTTGCTCTTCACTTACTATAATGGATACCTGATGCAACAGCTCCAATGGTAATTGTGCTTACTTTTAGTTGAATAGTCAAATAGGTAAATTTAAAAATTTAAAAAATTCATGAAGGAGCTCATGAAAAATTTTAAATTCCTCAAAACAGCAATGTATCTCAAAGTCTCACTTAACTGACTGGTCCATATTTCTACCATGTTCTCAGAAGGCAGCTGTCCCCCTTTCCACAGGAGAGTTGCATTATATTCATAGGAGTGTAAGTCCCATGCTTGTTCCTGTGTCTTTTCATGATTAATATTATCTGAGGTCTCAGATTAAATGTGCACCAAAATTTTCTCAACACATTTTTCAGGGACTGTCTCCCTAATCCAATACCCTTGTAAAAGCTTATAACACCCCTTAGCATTTTGCATACTCCGTTCTTTTACCCAATCCAAATACTCTTAAAAATAAAACTTTAAAAATTTCTTTTTGTTATGAAAATAATTTCATTTATCAAAACGATGTATGTTATTTAGTAAATAGCATAGAGTAACTAATAGATTTGTAAAACTTCCTTAAGATCATCGAATTCAACCATCAACCCTGCCAAATCATGTCTATGTGGCTTTTTAATATATTCTGGGATGTTGACTCTGCCACTTCCTAGGGTATCCTGTTTCAATGCTTGACAGCCCTTTCTGAAGAATTTTTCCCAGTAATCAATGAAAACCTCCCCTGGTACAATAGGAGGTCCTCTCCTCTTGTTCTATTGCTTGTTAACTGGGAGAAGACACTTATTCACACCTCGCTACAACCTCCTTCCAAATAAACAACCTCCTCCAAATTGTAGAGAGAGATAAAATCACCAGTGAGCCTCTTTTTCTCCAGTGTAAATTACTTCAGCAGCCATTCCTTACAGGACTTCTGTTCCAGACCTTTCAGCAGCTTCTCTGGACATGTTCCAACATCTCAATGTATTTCTTGAAGTGAGGGACCCAGAATTTGACACAGGATCTGAGGTGCAGCCTCACCAGTGCCCAGTACAGGGGGACAATACCTGCCCTGGTCCTGCTGGCCACACCATTGCTGACACAGCCAGGATGCCATCGGCCTTCTTGGGCACAGCTGGCTCATGCTCAGCCACTGTCACCAGGCCCTTTTCTGCTGGGCAGCTTTCCAGACACTCTGCCCCCAGCCTGCAGCACTGCAGGAGGTTGTTGTGACCCAAGTTCAGGACCTGACACTTGGCCTTGTTGAACCTCATAAAATTGACCTTGGCCCACTGATCAAGCCTGTCCAGATCCCTCTGCAGGGGCTTCCTGCCTTCCAGCAGACCAGCATGCTCACCCAGCTTGGTGTCACCTGCAAACGGACTGAATGTGCACTTTACCATCTCAGAATCCTGTCAAAGCTATTAAACAGGGCTGGGATCAACACTCAGCCTTCTGGAACCCCACTGGTGACTGGCTGCCTGTGGGATGTAGCAACATTCACCACCCCACTCTGGCCACAGACATAGAGCCAGTTTTCTACCTTGCAAACAGTAGTTCTTAAAGAAGCATCTACAAGAGCACTTCTACACAACAGACTATGAAAGTATCTGTAGGAGACCCTTTTATAGCTTGTAGCTTGAGTCCCCTTCTGGTAGGAAAGATTCTCTTTGGTATACTTGCAAGGTTTTTTTCAAACTTCCAACTCTCAAATTTTTTAGAAAATTAAATTGTATAGAAATTTAGTTTCATTCCTAGCATTTAGAGAAACAGATAGTTATACAGAGAGAGAAAAAAAAAAACCCAACAAACCAAACAAAGAACATGTCCATAGTATCTGTAAAACTGTCTCATTTTAAATAACATTTTTCATGCCTTCTTCAGTGTGCGAACTGTTCAGGTTAAAAACACTTTTTGGACAAGAGTTTTTGCCTGTTACCTAGTCAAACTTGCTATAACACTTTTTAAACTTGATAAATAATTCATAGTAAAGCAAGATTATCGTTGGTGAATATTAATGGCAGGAATTGGAGCACAGAAACTAATCTATAGTCAGAGAACACTCAAACACAGAGTACTAAGTGACATAAGTAGGCTAATTGGATGCTTCTTACAGGAGCTGCTTTTCTGCAAACATTAGATTCACCTGACAGACATTTATTTGATGACTCTTGGATAAGAAAGGAAGAAAATGCTTCTTTTTTGTGTCAAAGTAACAGATCTGTGTCTTGACATCAAGGAAAAACAACAAACCAACCAAACAAAAAGGAGATAGTATCTTCATGGTATATTTTCTTCCTCATTTATTTCAAGAATTAAAATAATTCTTCTTACTCTTCTCACAATACTTCTCCCACCCTTGACAAAGACTCAGGTTGTTAGAATGAGATAGCATTTAAGAAAATAAGTATTTAGCAGTACAGTATCTTGATCAATGTTTGCACCTGGTCTAGATGACCTGGTTTAAAATAATACAGTTGCCCTTCTACTCACAAAGTCTGGAATCAACTTATGATTTGTGTATTTTTTTGGTTTTATGACTATTTTGTTTTAATTGTCAGCCATATGCCTTCCTCAGCCCAATGAATAGCAGGAAAAAGCTGGTTCAGTTATGTTGTTGTTTCAAAAAGGTTTCTATTTACTATGTATCTCAATTTCTGTACGATTCACTCCTGTGAAAGTATCATATTGCAGTTTTGTAAATATATACTGCAGTCAGAATATTCAGCACAACATTTTTTTCTGGTAGTCTGCAACAAGCATTTATAAGGCCAACTATTAGCATGAGAATTTGCCCCGTCATTCAGAGGTACGTATATCAGACCCAGCATATTAGCAGCCTTATTAGCTACCAGCTACAAGCCAGGTTGGTATGAGCAGACATAGGGGAGTTATTAAGAAGGTGCTATCAATATGATGACTCTTTATCCTCAAGGCTCTGCATGACAGTATCAGCAATATCTCTATTCCTGTAAATATTTTTCCCTCTTTTCACCAGCTCTCAATAGAGATAAGAGTGTAGGAGAACAAATCACTCCACCATGCTCCAAGCCTTGCCTGTGTGGCAATGTTATCTCAGTCAGCATGGACTTATTTCAGAAACCCAGAAAGAAGGAACTTTAAGAGCTCAAACCTGCTTCTCTATTGAAAAAACGATTGAGGTGCGTAGGAACATAATATTAGCAACAATGTGTTAAAATTTCTGCTATTAATTTTCCTCATGCCTTCTAACAACATAACTGAAGCCGCTTTTTCTTGGACTGTGGATTTAAACAAAAAACAAAAAGCCAAAAATCAAAAGACTCCTACACATTAAAACCCAAAATTAGAAACAAGAACCCAAACAAAAAAAAACCTCTGTCCCAAAAATCCCTCTCTGATCTCCCTTCCAAACTGCACTTCACAGTGTCCTCTGGTTTTTAATCATTATTACATAGTGTTAAAAATACAATAAAAGGGATTGCAGAAGGTGATTTCATCATGAAGTCACTTTTGGCCAAGTTACTTTTATCCTACTGTAAGACTTGTGTAGTAGGGACAGGATAGCAGTTCATTCTGCAGTAAAGTAGTAACATAGGCTCTTTCTTTGCCAGGCCTTCAAGAAATGAAGGATTTCTTCCCTCTCTCCCCACACAATATGTTTGTGTTTTGTATCCCTCCTAAGTTTCTAAGATATGGAATTTATATTCTCACCGCACAGTCAGATTGCACTTTGGCCAGAGAAAATTACTTTTCTTTGTACTTTTCTGACAACAAAACTGTGAATTATATTTAATAACTATTTGTGGGTACAAGTTTTAGACATTTTCTTCTCCTCCTCCATTTTCTTTCTCTTTTTGTTTCTTACTCTGAAAACCCAGCCCAGCTCCAAGTCATGCACTTGAATCTTTTATGCTTTGTTTCAGAGAGGAAGAGTGGAAAACAAAAGGAAAAAAGATAAAGCAAGCTGCATAGAAGGTTTTCACATATTAAATATGGTTGACATTCAAGTGTGAGAAGAAAAGGACAGATTATTGTTCATTGTCGAGTTTCAAAGGATGCAGACTTTATTTCACTGCACAGTTCTGAGATACCATTCTCAAAGCTTTTTTGTTCCCAAGCTAAAGGAATGGAGGGGACCTTCTCAGTTCACATGTGTTAAGCACTGGAGGGCAAGTGAGATTTGTGGGGGAAACACAGATCCAAAGGCTGTAGTAAAAATAAAATTATTTCAGCAATAGACAAAGCATGATTATAAATTAAAACCCACTAAGATTAGCAGGCAGTCCTATTAGTGTTGAATATATCCAAACTCTATATAAATCAAGAAAGAAAAGAACTACTTGTTCAGGACAGGTTTGTTAGAATCAGTGGAGAACACTCTTCATATTGCTGCATTGCTCAGTATCTGCCTGAAACCAAATAGTTGGAAGTTAATAAGCCCCTGCTCAAGAGCCCTGCAGGTAAGAACTGGACCCTGCAATAGTAGAATCAAGTTGTCTGAAATTCATATGCTCCCAAAACATGCTAAAAATTCATGTGCCACAGAGATGTCCTAAAAAGAACTTGATTGTTGAGGAACAGTTTCTAGCTTCTTATCAACGCTGTATGATCAAGTGATGAAAAAAAAATACTTATCACATAGCTATAGTATAACAAACTTTTAGTACATGATGAATTAACTACTGTTTTCTGGACTTAGCACAACTGACTCCCCCAAACCACAGGCAGCAAAACTAATCTCCCTGGAAGGCAAATTGACCTGTGTCCATGTTCCCCTGCACACAGTGAATCACAGCATGTATAGATCAGTCCAGAGGCCCTAGGTCTGAAGGGTGAAACTAGAGCTGCCAAGCTCTTGAGTGGCAGTAATATTTGTTGCACATGGTTATCACTCAGACAGCCTCTCCTTCTATATCTTGGATATCTTCAGATATATCCATATTGAAATTATATCCCAGGGTTTGGGCATACCTTCACACCTATTACTGATCATGACATCACCTATGTTGATGGTTCATCAACCACCCCTGTGATAAAGCACAGAGTGATTTTGTTACCTCAAGCTAAACTCCTATCCAGCTTGTTTTAATTTTATATTTCACTGTGTCTTTATTTAAACATGAGTTATTGACTCCATTTATGTTTCTGCAGCTGAAACGCATTTTTTTCTGAAATATTTTTTCCCTCCTTTTCTCAGTATTAGGTGGTGTTAGAATTGAGACATTCAAGGTAGCTGCTGCTGGATGAGCAATGAAAGGACAAAAATCATAGAACAGTTTGGGTTGGAAAGGATGTCCAAAAGCCATCTAGTCCAACCCCATGCAAAGAACGTGGACTCCTTCAAATACATCAGGTTGCCAGAACCAATCGGCAGATTATGGGCTTTCACTAAATACAGCGGGTGTGCTGAGTTTGTGGTCAAAAAAAGAAGTTAATTCCAATCACTGGGCTCCCCAAAGATGGTCCAGTTGTAGGAAGTGCAGGAAAAGCAGCTGGATTTTCTTTTTTTAATTTTTTTTTTTTTTAATTTTTATTTTTAGATCTGGGCAATCATTTAAACATTACTTGTGACATTTCTGATGTTTGAATCCTACTAAGGAGACTTGCTAGGATTCGGATTAGGACTCCAGTAAGGATCTAGAGGTCATTAAATAGTCTTAATCTTAGCTGTCAATTAAATAATTTATGCTATATGTAGCTGGCTATGCAAACTAACGAAAACCTACTTCAACAAAATGAAAATGTGCTATATTTCCTCATACAGTAATGTGGAGAGCAATCTGTACCTAGAACATTAAATATATTTCATAAATTGAGGTATTTCCCAGCACTCACGCAAGCTTTTAAAATCTGAGAGTAGAGGAAAATTTTCAGTGCAGGTTAAAATGATTTTTAGCCACTTATAGTTACAAGTAGGTGCTCTATATATCACACTGACAACTTAAATTTCCAAAGTATAAATGTCAAAACCCCTTGCTCTGCCTAAAAGCAATTTGTTAGATAAAACCCATGAATTTCAATTAAGGATGAATGTGCAATTACTTTAAGGAAGAATAAAACCAAGCTTTCCATTAGGAATGTATGAGCAGCCGTTAAAAAAATAAAATACTGTCAATACTGTCTCTTCATTCAATTAACTCCTAACCTTGCAGACCACAGATCATTTCATTTGTCACCATATCGACTGGGCAGCTCTACATTTTGAGAACACTCCTATGCCATCAGATTATTAGATCCAACTAATTCCTCTTGTGAGAATTGCATGAATATATTTAACACATTCATTAGCTAATGAAGTTAGAAGATTCATATCAAATCCTTTCTCTAAGTATTAAGAACTACCATTATCATAACTCCAAGTCAGAGACAAAAAATATATTCTTTTTCAAGACAGAATATACAACAGCTAATATTTTGAAATAAAAATTTTAATTTCCTTGCTGCTACGAAACTACAAGAAACAAGGAAATAACGTTAAGCAACAAACCCCCCCCCCAAAAAAAAAAAATTAGCTGTCAAAATCATTAATGATGTATTAAGTACAGAAGCTCTCCCTTTAGTATTTTAAAATATATTGGAACTATATATATATATATCCTCTCCAAACAGTAAAGCAATCTTCACATCTACTGTTTGACTGACTGTGATTTCACTAACCAAGTTATTTTTATCGAATCGGATTCAGACAAGTTAAAAAAAAAATCTTTCTATTTTCATATACAGTGAACTGATAAAGTAGTATGTAATTTTATGTACAGAAAATAAATAGAAATGCTTCCTTATGTTTTCATGAGGTGTGTAAAAAGAAAGCATTCTCCTACCTTAGTCAAAGATGCTTGCTGCTGACTGACTGGAACAATTTTACTTGCATCCTAGTAAACTCTTGAACAGTAATCCTGTTATGTGTCTACAGCAGTTTCATGGGGGTGGGACTTCTGTGTAATAATGAATTCACCAGGGAATCTTCCCTTTGAAAGAATGCTGCTGCAGACAAGAAAACCACTCTACACTTACTGTCACAAGCTTTTAGATGATTAGGTTGAGATGCAGGTAGTAAATATGTGTACACACTTGAAGTGATGCAGTTTCAAATATTTCTTATATGCCAAAGCTTTGAAGGATGAAAACTGCAGTAAGCTTTACAGGGAAAGTATATATGTATATGTGTGTTTGTGTATATATATACAATTTATATATGCAAAAAGGAGAGGCACAAAAGGTCATTAGGAAAAAATTATTTAGTCTATAGGAGTGTGGCAAAACATCATGTCTGGGTTTATTAATGATTCTAACCATTTAATCTGAGAAATTCCAAGTCAAGCATGTCAATCCTTCCTTTAAAAAATATTTTTAAGAGTATCATAATCGTAAGTGATAAACTGCATAAAAAGCAGATATACACCCACCCTTCTGGCTGTCACTAATTTCCTGTTTAGAGTGGCAGTTCAGACATAATGAAGAAGCTCTGTAACATGTTAACCCAATAATATATAAAAAAAGCTTCCTGCCAGCTCTCCAACAAAGAACATGATAAACATGATGTTTATCATGATTATTATTCAGATATATGAGCAAAAAACCTTGGAGAGTGTGTGTGGTCACTTGAAATAGTAGACAACAAATATGAGTGCAAATTGATACTTTGGATGAAAGAGAGATATCTGGCAAGTGAATATGACAAAGGGTGAAGAGTCCCAGTATTCAGCCAACCATCTCAGTGGAGCTGTAAGAATAATGGTCATATGACCCCATTACTGGACTAAGTGAGCCTATCAGCCTTTATTAAATCATCCAGCACTTTCCTGATCTGATTTATTGATAAAAAGCAAAACAAAGCTGACTCATGGACTTTCAGCTCCCCAGAGCTGTTTTCCAGCATGTCAATCCCAGCCTATGCTGGTGTCTGGGATTACACCCCAGGTGCAGGACCCTGTATTGTCCACCTCTCCAACCTGTCAAGGTCTTTCTGAAGGGTAAGCATAGCACCCTGGGGCATCAACCACTCGTCCTGGTTTTGATGCATCAGCGAACTTGGATGAAGGAGTAGAGTACCTTCGAGCAAGTCACTGATGGGTAAGTTAATACTAGGCCCAGTATTGAACCTTTGGGGACAGTACTTGTGACAGGCTTCCAGGCAGACCCTGTGTCACTGATAATGACTCACTGGGATCAGCTATTCAGTTCTCAATCCACTTCACTGTCCACTCATCCAGCCCACACTTCCTGAGTTTGTTCACAACATCCTATGAGGATGTTGTGAGAGCCGGTGTCCACTGCTCTCCACTCATCCATCCGCGTAGCTGTTTCATTGTAAAAGTCAATATGGTTGGCCAATCCCTCCAGTGACTCCACCTATCTATCATTTTTACAGCTTTCTTGTTAGCTAACTCACAAGAGGTACAAACAATCATAGCTTTTTTCTATATAAATTCCAGCATTCATTCAGGGTGTGAAATAGAAATTTAGCTCCCTTCCATTCAAAAGCAACTTGCATTTCTCAACTCCATGCAACTGCCCTTACCCGTAAATCATGAGTGGTCTGTGGGCTTGCCAAAACTTTTTTTGAAACTGTCCCAACAGGAATGCCACACTCAAGAATCTGAGTTACTTAAAAGACAAACCAAAAGAATAAATATCATCCTAGAATGTTCAGATGTGAGCGTTACCTGAATAGCAGATAACAACCTTATCTAAAGTAGAATTCTGAGGATTTCATTTCCAGAGAAATGAAAGGAATTTACAGTTGCTCAACTCAAAGGGCAGAAGGTGAAGGAAGAACAGCGAGGGAAAAAATTATAATATTTAGCTATGTCAAAAGCAAGAGCAGAGATGTTTCCCATCTTTATAGCAGGTAGTATAACAAGGAAGAAGTTTAAGTTGCAGGAAAAAAGGCTATCCAATACTTAATCCTTTGATCTACCAGTAAACAAAGACTCCTCAGCCTTCTTACTTGCCTGTAAACTTTTATGAAGAGGTTAAAAAAAGTATCTTAGTCTGGGAAGAGTTAATCTTACATTGGCTGAGTGAGGTGATCTGAACATGTCTACATGCATTTTTCTGTACAAGTTCTGAATATTCAGGAGTCAGAAATGAGGCATGTTGCTGTCAAATAGTTTTTTTCCAAGCACAAATATACTTTTAAAATTTGTAAAAATAATCAATATAATTTTTATAGGAATTATTTATGTAAATAAAAGTTTGAATACCATCTTGCTAATATGACACTTAAAAGTAATATTACACTGATTTATTGCTTCAATTAAATTTTAAAGATATGCTTAATGTATCAACTGAATAGCTTTTATCTTCACCCAAAAACAACTAAAAGAACACAGGCTATTTATCTAAAAGAAAGTTTTCCTTTTTCAATTTGATGCAAAAATTAGGAGCATGTAAGACTGCATTTCATACTAACAGAACAAAACCCATGTGTCACGTGTACTAGACTTCTCCAAATGCTGTGATTCTGTTCTTTATATGAAGTAATTGCAGCCTTAGTAGACCTTAGAACTTAATTATTCTGGCCTAACAGGCTGATTTTACCTATGATCTTCTTTTATTGAGCTAATATGCAGTTGAAAGTCTGTTTCAACCTCTGGCCTGTGCACTGTTTGTATTAAATTACTTGTTTTTCATCTACTTTACAGATTACTCCATGGAAAAGAGACACCAGACAGCCAAGATATTGTCTTTTAAGTAAATTTACATGCAGTCCCCTTTGCTACTGTTAGATCTCCAGACTTGCAGTTACACTTCTATTTGATAGTTTTAGTCAGTAATGGATAAAATTCTTCTATACAGTTGTTCTTTCATCACTTAAACTGCGGAGTTTTGTAAATATAAAGTGTCCCTTAATAAAGGGAATTAAATTCCATAAAATGCCATCTTTCTGCAAACAGTGATTGGATTTACTGTGTTGTAGAACTGTGACCAGTGTTTAGCAATACCTGTACATCATCAAACCAACTATCTTTTTTTGGAAAGACACAAAGCACTTTAGATATTGGAAACTGCATTTCACCTGCAAGCTGTAAACAGAGACACTGATTGTCAGAAACAAATCTGAGCAGAATCATGGTTCAATGGCATTTAATACAAATAAGACATCTCACATAATTGCTCTCTACCCCTTCCAATCAGAGAAACTCAATTTGCATCTCTAGTACACAAAATCTCAGACAATTTTCTTCACTCTTCCATGCTAAAGATAACGTGGCCAACTGGCACTGAAGCCAACATAGATTCTGTATTTAAGTGCAATATTGATAATATATCCTGTCTATCACTTTTTACTCTGGTGATATAAGGCTTTTGTGTGTAGTCAGTTCTTCTGATCATGAGGAAAACAGCAGAGCTCTTGTTGCCTCTCCAGGGTAAAAAGTACCACTGCTATCATTCATCAGGGGCATACTTCACATTTCCTTGCAACAAGGGCTGTCAAAAGACAACCTGAGGCGGCATCCCCCTGTGGAGTGACCTGGTGCATCTAACTTCAGAGTTACCTAACTTTTTGGAGATTGCAGAAGTGTACCTAAAGCTGTTTTGGAGGCAGCCTATTAAAAAATGCCATCCTGTACCACAACATAAATACCTTGAAAGAACATTTTTGCTGCAGAAGTTTGGCAATACAGCCTTCATAATAACGTTTAGGGAAACTAGGCCAACATATTTATCATGAACAGACTTCCCATATAAACAATAATTTTAGAAAGTCATGTAACTGTAGTGAAAAAATTATGAAAAAAATACAAGATGGGCCAAAATGTTACAAATAGGCTGGGATACATCAAACAGTATTGTGCTGAGAAACAGTTAATAAATACTTCTGTACATATTTGCTCCATTAAGGGATTGCAGATTTTGAATTTTTTTAAACTGTGTTTCTCTGCTGATGTGTATGAAATACGGCAATGATGAAAAGTCTCATAAGGTGCTGCAGAGAAGACTAGTAGAAAAGACTTCTGCATTTTTCACTTGACTTCATGACTGACTTGGTGTGTGGTGTTTAGTTAATGCCACCACAGGTTTCTTAGAAAGTTTATGTAAAGACATGTTTTTCCTTCTACAGCTTCTCTGGAGATATATCACTGCACTAATGTACCAGTTACCACATTGAGCAAACTGCTTTCCAAACGTTTACTAAGAACACAGCTCTTAAGCCCAAGTATTATGGTGTTTATATCAATACAATTCTTAATGCATTCCTGTTGCTAGGATAAGTTTGTTTACAGCTTGTGGATGAAGTAATTTTCATACATTTTTGTGAGGATCCCCTGTTTCTCCATTGACTGAATAGTTTCATCTAACCTCTCCTGCCCTCCATGCGTGGGCAGCACTTCCTCTCTTTGAATCATATCTAATGTTTCAATGGCAACATCAGTTCTTACCAGCACCAAGGGTACTGTGCTTGCATCCTAGTAATACTGTAAGCAAAAATACTTTTATCTCATCTCTTCTAAAAACCAGGCACTGAAATGGGAGCAATACACTTTAATGAGACGCCTTTCTGCAAGANTGCCTTTCTGCAAGACTTTAACCTCCTGTCTTATTACAAGACATTAAGACCTCCTTTCTTTACACTTAATTAAAAGGTATAATATGGCTCAACAATTATTAAAATGAATAGGATAGCTCTTGTTCTTTTAAGCATCATTTGTCTTAGAAATTTTCCTTTCTTACCAAGGCAGATAATGATTAGGTTTCAGACTGGTAGAGAAATAAGGAAATCACTGCTATATCTAAACTACCACAAGGCAATAATGAATTAGAAAGAATACTGAAGGGTGAAAATATCTTTACTCACTTATTCAGAACATTCATTTTGTCTGCTTAAGTTATCTATACTATTTGCACAAAGGTCACATTTAGTTAAACCAGATATGTTCCACCAGATGTGGTTCCTTTGATTATATAACTTAACATTTCAAGATGACAGCTACTTCACTTTTCGTGGCACTGTAGATGACAATTACCATGCTCAAAACACTGCTAAAGTGACATCCAGGAAAGCATCCTTGCTACCCTATTCTGCAGAGCATGTGCTGACAAATAAGGTAAGAAAGTAAAAAACATAGGGGAATTCCAAATCTCACACTGATAATTTTTTTTGTTTTGTTTTCAAGTTATTTATTCATTAGGACATGAACCAGAACTCAACAGAAAACTGTCAGGATAAGATAAGAAGAAAAAGTTTCTACATATTAAATTATTATGCAATCTTTTTACAGAAAGTAGAATATTATTAGAAAGAAAAAAAAATCTGAATGTTTACGGGTCTGGATATTAAATCATTTAGTAGTGGAGACTTCAGTTCACAAAAATCTAGTTTGTACAGGTAAGTTTCTTGGTTTTGCCTCATCAGTGTTTACCAGCATAGGCATTAAGAATTTTTTACAGGCAAGAGAAATTGAGAGTGGTAAGAATGATCTGACATAGCCAAAAATTGATGTCTAGGAGGTTCAAGCTGAAACATAAAAACATCTTGCTCCTTAAGGAACATTGGAGCAAATTGTCCGAGGATACTGCAATCTCCAACCTTGAAACTTTAAGACTCTGCTGGACAAAGAGCTCAAATCCAAGCAGTGCATTCAAACACAATGCTGTTTGTTGGCCATCTCTGGACAGCTGTGCAGAGTGGCAAAGCTTTCAACCATACATCATGCTGCAGAATACAGACTGCAGTCCAAATCATTTGCTGAGGTGAAAGCTCAGACAGGAGGAAGAGAGTTCTGAAATTTTATGGAAAGATGGACAGATTGTGATTAAACACCTTCCTGAAATCAGGCTCCAGTTTTCATGTACTTATAGGCAGTTAAAGTAAGGATGGAGAACTCTAATAATTGGGTAAAATCATGACCCTGTGATATTGAGGGCTCTATCACTGATTTGAACAGGTCCAGGTTTTCAGCCGTCATGCTCTGTTTGAGTACCTGTTCTTAAAAAACCCAAAACCCCCCACCAAAACACATGAGCAATACCCATCCACCTGCAACCACAAAAGAAACCCCCCAAAAAAACAACCAAACAAACAACTCTAACAAACAGAAAACCCTGAGACACAAATAACATTATTAACTATCTCATTGAGTAAATTTAAACCCATGGCCATATGGCAGAAGTAAGAATGAACTACAGTTTTGCTATCTTTCTTCAAAACACTGGAAAGTATTCATAATTCTTGATACTGCAGAAGCTTCTGCATTTCTCATGAATAACTAAACAGATTATAAATACTTTCACTTTGATATTCATAGAATGATATCAAAATATTGAAACATTCCCTGAGTTTCCTGTTTCCCATGACTTCCATCTCAAATTTTTCTTAGTGACCTTTGAGAAGGGGAA
>WEIU01001190.1:19576-32861 GCA_013389925.1 Aegithalos caudatus
AGAAATGATGTGCAAAAACAAGCAGTGAAAAAAGAACCCCCAGACACCACAGAGCAAGTGAGCTGGGTTCAGCAGAGTAATGACTGTGCTCACTGGGCTGCAGTGGGAAAACTGACAGTGGATTAAGGGAATGAGTCATTCCCTTCCACCTGGCACTGGTGAGAAGTGGCTGAGGAAATGGAGCTTGTTGAGGCTAGAAAAGAGGTGGTTAAGGAGAAATTGGTTGCACTCTATGAGGAGAGATATAGAGGAAATTGAACACTGCTCAGACAAGTAAAGCAAAAAGTCAAGGTGACAGCAGTGATTAACGAGAGCAGTTATATTGGATATAAAGAAAATCATCTAAATAATGAAAGTAGTTAAGCACCAAAGTAAGGGTCCAGAGCAGTTTGAATTTTCCATATCTGAAGACTTGCAAGTGAAAAAACCTTTAAAATTAGCCTTTCTTTTAAAAGGAATTTTAGCTGATAGCTCCAGAATTCATTTCTACCCTAACTTTTCTTAAAATTCCAAGACCATACTTCAGAACTGCTTCATAACCATACCACATAGGACAGTTAGGGTTTCACTGGATATGTTCTACACAGTGCTTTCCCCACCACCATCAGGTTGTTAATATAACTGTAGAAGATTAAAAAAAAAAAAAAGCATCAGATTTACCACTTGATTTATTAGCAGATATTATCTGTTCATTAGCTACAAAGTGCAAACAAAATACAGTTCTGTACTACTGAACATTACTCCTAGGTAAATACTCTACATGAAGCAGGCTGCATCCATAACTTCCATCATATTTCAAAATCCATCTTTGTGTTTTTTGCCAAACTGATTTTTACTAAGCTATCCTTAGTTAAAGAAAAAGAAAACCAGAGAAAGAAAACCAAAATAAAGATTAGATTGCTTTTATATTCTAAGAAACCAGGCTGAAGCCTAGATTTAGCAGGTCTGGCACTTCCTCCATCTCCCCCTTCCACTCTCCCCTCCTTTATTATTTATTGACCTCAGAATACAATGAGTTACAAGACTCCACAGAAGAATTTTTATCTATTGATTTTTTAAAAGCTGCATCTTCAGGTGCTCTACGGTGGACTCCATCTTACAACTTCATAGCTTGCAAGACCAAGAAAATAGATGAAACAAGAAAGATAAAGAACATAAGTCAATGTTTAGAAAGGAAATATTTTTATTTAGTGACAAGGACTGTTATAAGTTTTGTTCATGATGTATTTGGCCTTCATATTCTAATTATAACTTACTCAAGAGGGTTGTGTTACAAATGAATATCTGGACTTTATCCATTCAGTCATATTGTTATTTGCTCTGTTTCTTATTCCAAATTTATTTTTGCATAACTCTGTACAGCGCTTCACATTCCCAAGGGAGCTGTTCCAACCAGACTGTATTTACATGCCCACCTCCTGCCTAGATTTTCAGTAGTTTTTCCACAACTGTTTTCAAGTGTTAGAAACAAAGTGGAAACATATCATCACACACAGGTTCGCATGACAGGTTTCTGAAGAGAGAATATGAAGTTACTACATAGTTTTCAAATAAAAAACCCACTTTGATTACACTCTTTATCCCAGGACACTGTGTTCTATCTGCTGTTGCTCAAGAACGTCTTACAGTCTAATCAGGATATAACCTCTGCAATCCCACAGAGATCATCAAAAATATATTTCCTTTGAGATTTAACACCTTACCATCTATCCTGAAAGGCCCTATATTTTAAAATCTTTTAAATCAACACAGATTAAAAGAATGCTAATTAATGATGTTATTCTTAGAGTTCAGCTTCCTCACCAGCAAGATTTAAGGCAAATAGATTTTAAGACAGCTATTCTGAGTTCTTACAGCTACAGCAAAAATGAAACCCTGGAGTAGGAAAGGAGCTTCTTTAGAAGAGAAATGCAAGAAGTTTGTCCAGCAGCAATTTCTGAGAGGATTCAGCTGTTGATATTTGCTTGTTTTTTATTAGTTTTAAACATTATAACACACATCCTGCCAAATATCTATTGTACATTACTTGCATTAGCAATTCAAGGATATAAATTAGTTGTTATATTCGATTTGCCAAACATGCATATTAGTGTGCAATTTAACAGGGCCCAGATCTTCAGGTCTTAGCAAATGACAATATTCCAACACAAAATATTTTTATAGTTCATCTTTATGTTAGTCTGTCTTTCATTAAACCATTTTCCTTCACAAGTGTCAACCATATAAGAAATAGATGGTTGTTTTACTCACAGCTGCAGTTGGGTAGCACTTTTTTCCAACTTTAAATACATATCGACCAGTAAGTTTTGAGACTGCAGTAAGAATATTAATCCCTTTAATCTAAAGTTATTAAACACCTTGGATAATGACTTAAGAAAATTGGATCAAAAAAATCATTGATACAAGCACAAACAAAAAGTATCAAATGTACTGGGACAGGCTACAGATATGCTGAGATACTGAAATGCCCTCTTAAAATGTTACAACATTTTAAGTTTAAGAACTAAACCAAGATGACTTTAGCCTTTTGTCCAGTGTTACTGTGGCTCCTTATCTGTATTTCCATAGAACAGCTTAAATCCTCCAGTCCTCTGTGTAATGGAAAGCAAAAATGACACCCAACACTCTGCAATCACTGGTTGTTGTGTCAGGACACAGAGACCATTTCTAAGACACCTACTGACACCTGACTGATAACAATAATTGGAGCAAAAATTAGACAGTACCTGACACTTCAGCTCCCAGAAACAGATCCTGCCTGCTCTAAGTCTTTTATGAGTAGCATTACTTTTAATCACTCAGTGGTAATTTTAACAACTTCCCTTCTTAAAGCATTTACCAACAGCTATTGCAAAAAAGCACCATTGCAAAAGGTATGACAGCTAAGCATCTCTCATAGGCTAACATTGACAGTACTGACACTGTTCTCCTTTAGATATTGAGTAGGTAGATTTGTTGTTTGAACAGCAATATAACCATATTTTGGCAGTCAACTACCACGTTTTACATTTAACCGAAATCAACATTTCTGCAAGTGATAGATAACAAGTAAGCAAGCAATTGATATTGTTCTGGCAAATTCTTAGAAAATATATATCTTTCATAAATTCTGAGCCAAATTCTCCTCAGCTTCTGCCTCACCTCCAGAAGCTTCTTGGTTTTGGCCAAAACTGTAAAGCACCTAGTAGAAAGCAAAGCAGTAATGTGATTCTTCCTTTCCAGTACCACAACTTCTAGGCAAGAAACTCATCTTCCATATAATCAATTGATTATTTCATCACATTTCTAGAGCTTTCAAGCTGCTAGTCATTCAGATATAATCACAGTTCACCACCTTCTCCTATGATCTGCTTTACCTGCAATAAACACTAACTGGAAAAGAAGTTAAAATAGGAATAGTAATAACTAAATAAAAAAATGTAGGGTCTATTTACTATCCTCATGAGAAACAAGAGAAGTATCTCTCACCAAGAACAGTTCCGTAGTCTTTAGAGACAGAGGGTAAATAAAAGAAGCATGATTTAGTTATAAATTTACTTTTTCCATCTAACAATGCAATAGTTGTTTCTTGCTTTTCAATTGACATCTCTTCATACTTTTGTGCTCTGCAGAACAATAGAGGCAGTTGTAGAAATGAAATGAGTCATAAACAACATGTGACTTGGGGCATACAAGGCAGAGCTGACGATATCACTGTATGAGCTGCCAAAGACTGTAACAGAATCATGTTTCTTTACTGCTTGAACCCATACTTTTGCTGTTAATCTGAAAAGGTTCTTTTCTTTTTGAAAGTAAGATATTATGTAACATGCAGTGTAGCTCACAACTATGAGTACTAACTTACATTTGAGTTAGCCCTAATGTTGTCAAGACTCTAATTATGCATTGAATCATCTCATAATAAGGAGGTGACAAATATCTCTGCTGGATCAGCAGGTAAAGATTAGTTCCTCCATGTAAAAGGAAGTTGACTGTTATGTCAACACACCTTCATGATTCAAGATTATATTGATTTTAAATTGAAGCTGCATTTCTCTTCTCCTAGAAGCTTTGATCATTATGTCTTCAGATGGGCAAGATGGAAATACAGTTTTCATTGCTTTTGTCCCCTAGACTTTCAGTAGGACAAGCTGGAAATAAAATTTATAACTAAACTGAAGAAGTTTTTTTTTTTCTCATCTGTTGTAGTTAAATGGCTAATTATCATCTCCCAAACCTTTGCAGGCTTACTCCCTTAAAGTGTCAGAGTACATGCCTATTATGCACCATCCATTACACAGTGACAGCCTGAGGCATCTCCATTCTTGTTAGGTACTGGATTAGAAAATAAAAACAACAGAAAACCCAGCCACACTTAAAACAACCACCATGAGAATTATTTTTGTCTAACCAGTATACTATAAATTGAGTGCACTAAATCAAGAAAAATAAAGAAATTAAGTGGTTGGAGTGGAAATTAAATGTCCAAAGTGAAGTTAGTGCTTCCATGACTATGTGAAACTTCCATTGCTCTCAGAGCCAAGATTAGTTTCCTGAGTTTAATAATCTGAGAGCAAAAGTGCTCATGACTGTTTTTCCCAGTATTATTTGATTATTAAAATCCTAAATTTTAGGATTAAAATTAAATTCTGAGATTGGTTCTAAAAAGTTAAAGATGAATGATATAAATGATCTACCAAATGCAGATATTATTTCTTCCACAAAGAATTCTAGAACTACATTTCCCTGGCAAAGCATGGGTGGTGCCACACCAAAGTTTTTCCAGAACAGCTCTGTCATTCAAGGTTCAGCTGAATTTTAAGTGATGTTTGAACACATATTCCCTCAGCTGTAGTTAAAAAGATATAGTATTGAAAAGGTATTCTTGTGAAGTTGTACCAGAAGATGTCTGGAAATCATCTGTCATCACTGTCATCTTAGCATGCTGACAAGATGAGAAATAACCATTCTTCTTGCCCTCTTGTTCTCAAGTCAAACTTCAGACTTCATAATCTTTCATTGCCCCAAATAAACCAGTTTGTGTAGTTATCATGAGTCTCAAGGCTTGGATTTAACATTGAATGAAACAGAATTCTCTGTGATTCAGACCTGAGTGCACAACAGAATGTCTTTCAGTTCAAATTTCACAAACAGGGGTAATGATGAGGTAACCTTCTAAGCTCCAGTAACTACTACATCCACACTCTTTGTACCTCCTACTGTTAAATACAGCAGCAGGACACTGAGCTAATGTGCCACATTTGCAGGCTGGGTGGTCTTAAGAGCATCCAGAGTGAACTACCACATCTCAGTAGTATTAAAGTCCTGGTAGTCACTTAGTAAGCTGTGTTAATGCACTCTAAGATTGTATTACCATATTCAAGCTGTCATAAAGTACAGAGTTCTTTGTGACAGTGATTATTTAAAATTTTTATAATATCTACCAGGCATGTAGGCATGTTTTTTCCAATAAGAAACGTCTGCATATGTTACTACAAACCTTATTCTTAAGAAATTTCACAAGTAAATAAATGCCTAGAAAAATGCAGCTGGTAAATTAGATACATAAATATATATAGTGCAAAAGATCAATTAAAAGGCTTATTTCTTATTACTTGTGTTTCAGCATCCCTTTCAGCAGTTACTAACACGTAACTCGACTGTACTAGGAGGAAACAATACTTTCAAGATTAGTATTCATGGAACTTACAGCTGAGACTCATTGCAGAAGGGCCACCAAACCAATTTACTTGAAAACAGAAATTTGGTCACTAACTTAAAAATCTTCATGGGCAAAATAACATAACCACATTTACTTTGGCAAGTCACACCAACTTATACATTATTCTGATCTGATGGCATTCTATTCAACTGAGACATTGGAAAACGAAAAACATCGGAAGAGTCAATAGTTCTTGAGTGCAAAGGTTATAGTAATTTATAAAAAAACAGGTAAACAGAAAAAATAGTATAAATTCTAAAAAGAATAGTTATAAAGCTCTAGGTTATGATTCCTTAATAAAGGCTTATATTGAATTACTGGATATGAGATTTTCAGCGTAAAAAATAAAACTAAAAAACTAAAACTAATAAAATCACCTGGGAGCTATTAGTCCCATCCTGTGCCACTGTGCCCCATCCTTTCCCCTCCCACCCCGCCTCCTGTTTCCCTGCACAGCTCTCCTGTCTAGACAAGACTGGTAGGCAAAATCCAAGAGCATATTTGTTTACAGGGACTGTTATTTAAGAAATAGATGCTCAGATTCTTTCAGAAGTAGAAATGCTTGGGATCTGTCTTGATATTTGTTTTAACGCTTAAGTATTTGCTCTAGTAGTACTCTGATGGAAAGTCACTTAAACTAGTCTGTAAAACCTACGAGACAGCAGAACATTGCAAGTCTCACCTTCTCTGGCTGGCAGCAGTCAATCAGTCATACGCAAAAACAAAAGAAAAATTTGACTCTCGAGAAGGGAGACCTATACTTTTGCTTTGGCTAGGAGCGGGGGCGGAATAGTTCCGTGTGACAACTCCTGACTCTTCACGGGGCGGGGGAAAGAGCAAAAAAGAAACCCTTTCCTACCCTCCCAAGCACATCTCTCCCTATGGTCCTTACGTTTTGCAGACTGCTTTAAAGTGACTTGTGCGTTGTTGCTGGCTTGGAGGAGTTTCAGGAGCTTCGTGGACGACAGTGCTGAGCCACGAGCAAACAGTAGAACAGAGTGCCATCGAGTGGCAAGATTCCAGCAATACACTCCTGAAAGCCCTTGCTAATACCTTGTTCAGCAGCCCATTTTTTTAAGGTCTGCGAATCTTCTAATTCTTCACACTAACCTTATAGCATTTAAATCAGGGTGCATAGAGTGGACATACTAATTTCCGCCTTATTTGAGCTTGAACTTTCAACATTTCATTGGAAAGTATTCTTATGAGAAAGGGTAAAGAAAGAAGAGAAAAAAGAAAAAAAAAACCCACATAAGCACAGTCCACACTAGAACAGAATTAACCAATAACTTGAAGTCGACCAACACTAGAACCCAGATGGGTTTTGAAGCAGTTATATATAGCCTTCTGCTCTGAACACATTGCAATACTTCTAAAGTTGCAGAGAAGCCTTGTGCAGATTTAAAATAGGACATGTTAGCCCCTCTACCAATCCTCCTTCTTTCTTAGAAAGTTAACAAGAAGTTGAAGTCAAGGAGATTTTAATTATTATACTTGTCTCTCCCTTCCAGTCCTGGAAGAGTCACCTTTGAGTGACACATATCAGCATTAACAGAACTCATAAATTTCTGAATAATGTTTAGCTCTAAGCTTGGTCTTAAAACACAGGCACACACTGATCTATTTTACAAAGACTGTACTGTTCTTTCAACAGCTTTACCTATAAAATGAGACACAGGTTTAGTACTTTTGGTTTGTTTGGTTGTTTGTTTTTTTTTTTCCTTAGAAAATTTAACTGCTGCTAGTATTCTGTCAGATATATAGCCAGTGTGGCAAGAGCCATTTTTAGGACTTGGAGTCTCATAGGTCATCACAATATTCAGATAATACACAGGTGGGTAGTTAGTGACAGAAGAAAAATGGCTTATATTTTCTAGAGTTGCAGCATCATACTGTGGCCAAAGACTCATAATGCATCGGGGACTTCTATTATTTGACAACACGGGAGATGAAAGAGAATTATCCATTAAGTTCACAGGTCCTGGGCATAATGTTTTCTGGGTAGTTCACAGCATGTGCACTGCTGGATTTTGAGTTCTGAGAAAACCATATTTGCTACTGAGAAGTATATTCTCTTTCCAGTATCACCACACATTGTAACTGCAAACCCTAAAATTTAATTTGAAGGATATGTACACAGGCCATATTAAGGTAAGAGCAAAAAACCAGGCTTAAACAAAAACAAAAAACAAACCCACCCCCCCCCAAAAAAAAAAACACAAAAAAAAACCCAAAAAACCCCAAACAAACAAACAAAAAAGAGTACTTCACTGCTACCCATCTCAACAGCAAATGAGATAGAGGAGAAAAAATGGAAGTTGAAATAGATTAACAAGAATGTAGCATTAGGAGATATATGGCATATTTTTGTCTTCATGGCAGAAAGTTATTTCATTAATTGCATTATGGGATGCTATACATTTGTCAGAATAATCCAAGAAAACCAATTTTGTTTATAGACTTTAAAACATGAAACAAACAAACGAAAAAATAATGTGTTCCAACCAGTGATACTCTGTATATAAATATATATATGAAATGCAGAGTTATTTATTTACAGTGTAATTTTCTCCTAAGAATAAGGAAAAAATTTATTGCTGTCACCCATTCCTCACATCCTTAGAAATTTCTGTGAAAGTGCTAGTTAATACTTCCTTTACTTAGCTCACTGTTGAGCTAGAAAGACTCCTAAGTTTTAGACAAGCACAAGTTTAATTTTAATTTCTTAATTTTTATGTCCAATTAATCAGAGGATAGAGAGCAAAAATAATGTGATTTCATCTCGCTTCTCCAAAGTTTCTGTAGCTCAAGAAACTTTCAAAACAAAAACTAAACCAGTTTGTGAAAAACAGTCTATACTTAATTTTTTCTTGTTATGTCATCTTGTCATGCTAGGGAGCTGCCTACCCAGATACCACACACAGAGAGGAAAATTATCTTGTTAGAAATTAGTACAGTCTCTAAGAATAAAGTGTGTTTTAAAAACTTGATGCTGAAATGAACTTGGTAAAAGAGTATTTATTGTTCCAATGTTCCAATGCAGGAAGTTTGAGCAGCCTTTTGCATATTTAGCAAATTATATATTAAAAAAAAAACAAAAACAAAACAACAAAAAAAACCAAACCCAAAAAACCCAAAAAAAAACCAAAACAAAAACCCAACCCCCCCCAAAACAAAAACAAAACAAAAAAAACTTAAAAAAAAAACCAAAAAAAACCAAAAAAAAAAAAAAAAACCAAAACCAAAAAAAACCACAACAACAACAACAAAAAAAAAACCCACGAAGACTTTTTTTAAACCTTTTTTATAGAAGCCTTTTCAAATAACAAGGATAACACTTTAGGAACAACAGTTCAAAAAACTAAACCATCTTGTTTTTTTATATTTCTTTTCAGAGGTTTTGATGTCTAAACATATGATGGGAAAACCCAGGACAAGGTATAATTTATGCATTTCCCAAACATATACCATAAAAAATTGAGTATTTTTTAATCAAGAAATCAGCATCACAATGTTGATCCTCTCCTGTGATAATGACAATGACTTGATGCTGATATTTTTGGTCCATTAGTATTTGCAACTCAGATACCAAATGTTGGTTGCTCCATATGGCCAGCTGCTTCCTATATGTTCCAGTCTGAAGCACTGAATATGCATGGCAAGACTTGTGTGTACTTCACATATAGTGCTCTGTTTTGTCCCCAACTCCATCCTTCTTGGAACTTTTCTCACAGCAGCCTACACAGTGGGAAGCCAGCTGGAAGCAGGCAGAATTACATTTGACCTTCCAGCCCTTTACAGATTTCCCATGACTTCTCTGATATTCTCAAGTGGGTTTTTTGCTTTACACAAGCCATCATCACTTTTGGACAACTTTCAAAAATATAGCACCAGCACATGTAGCATGGGTAGTCATCAATAAAAAGCTGATAGAAATACCAATATTTCACCCTCAGGAAGGGATAACATTTTACAGTCGGGTAGCAGTTGAAATACTTAAAACATACTGATATTTCTATTTATAACTGCACTTATTGAGTTATTTGCCTTATTTCTTATAACATTCAGAAGTATTATAGACAGGTGGAAAGGGACTAGATACAGTTCAGAACTATGTAGTTCAGAACTAGTTTAGTGTGGCAAATTTAAAGCTCAAGTGAAATTCAACTCCAAACTACAGGCAGTGAGATTCTGTTTTGAGAAACACGATTTTTAGTAAAGTTGTGCAAAACAGAAGGATACCTCCTTTAACCTCGGTTAAAGAAAAGCAATATTTTTCAAAATTTTAATCCTTTATATAAAGAGCAATATGCTGTGCTCAAAACCTAGAAATAGTGACCTTAAAAATGTCATAAAAACAAACCAACAAAAATCTCCAGTAAGTAGTTAGTTTTTTTGTCTTAATAACCTTTTTACTAGGCTAAAAAATACTAAGAGACTATGGAATTCAGGAATTGTATAACATGAGCCTATTTCTAGTCTTTCAGACACTTGTCACACATTTTTGGTGAATTGCTTCTTTCTTTTTGGGATTAGAGCTTTCCAACAAGAGTTGATTCTGTCTACTCATATTACTAATATCCAAATATCATGGCAGTAATTTATATTATCAGCTGCTGCTTCTCATTTCAGGAGCAGCCCTTCTCTTCTGGCTTTGTCTCCTTCACAGCTGCCAAAAATTGGATGCTTCTTTAGCCAAGTACTTACTGCTTACTCTTTAGCTGAGTGGCAGTTTGAGAATGAAAGTGATGGAAATTTAAATTTGTATTTCTCCTCCCAGTGTAACCATGTAAGATATTTACAGTCACTCAAATCTGGTTGATAATTTCACTAGTTTTTCAGGAATAAAAGTGTGCATTCCATAATTTTTAGCAGGCAGTGGAATCAGGTGGTTGCTGACTTACCCATAAAGACAAGAGTCCAGCTCTATTTTGAGCTGTCTTAGCATTGCTCAGAAATATAGAAATAAGGGGTGCCATGAAAGGAAGCATCTACTGAGCAGAACTTCTAATCTTATTGCTTAAAATATGGAAAATGTACTGAAAGAAGCAAACTTCTCTGAAGGCACAAGGTCACAGCTTGGGTTCATTATTTCATCATCTGCACATTTAGAGAGTGTCTCAGCAGAGTTAAATATAATTCTCATAATATTAAGGAAACCAACACACGAGTTTCAGTAATTTTAACACCTAGTGCATACAGATTTGCAGAAAGAAAATACCCAAAAGGTGCACCTCACTAAAGCTGTGCACCAGAAAGCCAAGCACTTCCACAGCAGGTAGTTTTCCTCTTTTGAAGCCAATTGAGCCATAGCTGACTCACGGGACTGTGTTTTTTTCATATGTAGAAACTCTAGAATTTCACACCAGCTATTCAGCCTTGGATTCATAGTTTGATAACTCCATTCCACTCTCCTCAGAGCCCTCAAAAAGAATTTTATGTAATTTTCCAAGTATTTAATACAGAAAAAAAAAATCCATGTTTGTGTTCAAATTCAGAGGTGTTCTTTCAGGCAAGATGCATCCCCCATGGGCCTTAGAGTTGCTCTGAACTACATCCAGGCAGTGGCCCTGCTCAGAAATTGTTAGCACAAACACTATTGTCATTCCTGTAACCTCTGTAAGATTACTCTTAATAACAACAGACAAATATAAAACACTCTCAACTTTCTCAGCATTCTTATCCTCTAAGGGGGCCCAGAGCTTTGCTTACTCCCAAATCATTTTATTAGCGACTACTCACGGCTGGGACTCATCTTAATTGGATCTGGCAGCTCTCCATGCCCAAGGATGTCCTTAGTTATTTGTTTTGTGGTCAGGCTAACTCTTCCATGGTCAGGGATGTATCATCTTTTCCCAAAGTTTTATGACAAATTCCTTTGCATTGCTTTCAACCTGCTTAGAGGAGAATTTTGTGCTAAGAATATATTTGCAACATTTTCACAGTATAACTACAGAATCTTAACTCAGAAAGTTTTAAGGACTAAATATTTTTCAAAATATAAGGTGGAGGAAAATCCCCAGTAAAATTAATAATTGCAGGTTATTTATGTGAAAGATGTTGCTGTGATGACATTTGTTTTGTTTGCTCTGGTTAAGAGGTAACAGCTTCTTTATAGAAGAAATTTATATACAAATATAAACACAAATATAGTTATTTTTTGTCCTATTCTAAAGAATGGTATTATTTTCTTTCACTCTGTTTTGCTTGTGTCTTTTTCTAGTTCTCAGCCCATTAGATCAGATATATATTCTCACTTTCAAAAGAGACAAACATTTCTTCAGGGGTGGTTTTCTCATTGGCAATTTAATAAATAGTGCGTCTGCATCTTGATATGAGAGAGAATGGTCATTCTTTTATGCTCATTTTTGTATATTTTATCTATTCACTGCTGAATTTCAGTACTATGGCATTAATACAATACTTATATGAAATTTTGGTACCAAGCCAAGCTAAATAGTTATTTATATTTTTTTAGCCTTGGATAACTATTTCATTAATTGTTAATTGCCTCAGTATCAGCTTCAGTATAATTTTATATGCAACACACAGATTCTAATAGCACAAATAAAATAAAAGCCCTAGGCACCCTCCTGTAGGTACAGTGAAATAATGAAAAACATTTAATCTGTTCCATCATTCATCAACATCCATTAGTCCACATGAAATGTCACAAATAAAACTGCTACTTTTTGCATTGACTCTTATGTTTTTCCTATCTGCAGCATCTTTCCTCCTGTTGTGTAGAGCAAAACCAGGTAAAACTCATCTGACTTAGATGAGCCTACAAACTCTCAATTCCCTTAAAAAGTACATTCAGAGCTCTAACACTTCTCTTGACATAGGTCATTGTACCTCATCTACATCATCACTACTATTCTGAGCTCTACCATCAACTGTGTTAGCTGTCCAGCTTCATGTGAAAGTGAATTTCTGCACTAGGGAGACCTTCCCTATGTTCTTGCCAAGCACATTTGTTAACTTCTGACATACTGTTTCAGCAAAAGTAGCCTGCGATCACAGGGGCTATTAGGTCTATATTTAAACTTTGATGACATAAAAAATGAAAACTTCAATGCATTAAATCTTTTCATTTTACTGGGAAAGACTATAGGGCCAAAAAAAAAAAAAAAATAGAGCTGAGTTAATAATAGAATTATTATTAAAGTATAGACTGCACATTCAGGATTTTGAATTTCTATGTTGTTTTAAGGAAAAATGAAGTAATCCGCTCAACCTGGAACTATGTAATTTGGACCACTATGTCAGGTGATAGGATTTATCTTGGGACTGGCTGTTATTCAGGAGGCTATGGAAATAATGTCAGTGAGTTGTTTGCAGCAGCAGTTCTGCCTCTTGCAGAAAACTTCTTTTCCTCTTTCTCCTAAGAGAAGCCTAAGAGTTTTCTGTATATTTACAACAGATTTATAAACATTAACAACTATATCAATAGAAAGAATAATAAGACTTCCAATACATAAAGATCTACTGTAATACAAACCAAAATCACTCAAGCATTCTCTTTCTTACAAAAAAATAGTAAGAAAAGATCCTACAATTCGCTTTGTTGAAATTCTTATACAT
>WEIU01001190.1:44017-56670 GCA_013389925.1 Aegithalos caudatus
AGGAAGAATAAAACAGAAACATGTAGACAGCTTAATAACATGCTGGAAAATCCTCCCCAAACTACCTGGATGCACTCCCAGGTACAAGTCTTGCAGTCTTAGTTTTTCAGTGAAATAATGTCTTCTCTAATACAATATATTATGGAGGACATCAGAGAATCTCTTTAAACAAGAAGTTATTACTAGGAGCAAGTAGGGCTGAAAAAAGTATATTAAAACTAAACTAGGAGGGAAATGGCGAGTTTCAAAATATTAAAATACATTTACAAAATACAGTTTTAAACAGTTCTTTTCTGCATTGACAGATTCTGGTCTAAAGTGCAATTAGAAAATTGCAAGCAAAAGGTGCTGTCATCTTATTCACCACCTTAACAATTACAAAATGTAATAGAGGTTATTTTCATTCAGGCTCTTTTCAGCAATTCTCTCACCTAAAAAAATACTTAAATTCATATTTTACAGTAAAAGTGATAAAAAAGCCAGGAGGGATCTCTCAAGAATATCCAGTCCATACTCATTCTTTTGTACATGATAAACTGTACTTACATCATCCACACTGGATATTTATCTACCATACTTCTTAAAAGTATCACTAAAGAGAATCTCACATCATAGGAAGATGACTATTGCACTTAGAAAACATTGCTAAAAAACCTACATAATTATTTAACATATGCTTTCCTTTAAAATAAGCTTTTGTCCTCCAACTTGTAATTACCACTTAGGTGTAAGAAAAAATATAATTCATATGTTTTTAAAAATGCTACAAGTCATTGAAGTAATTTTATACATTCAAAATCATGATGCCCCATGCCCATTCGCAGGCCTCTCCTTACTTTCAGAACCAGAGTAATTTGAGAGATTGATTTTCCTGGTACTGTCTTTTATCTTTGCCATTTACACCATTTATTCACTTCATCAAGATAATTTTGATTTCTTGTTCTTGTTTTCTGAACAGTTCACAAGTACTCCTAGATTGACATCAGCATTAAATTTTACAGATGTACTCTTCATTCTGTCATCCAGGTTGTTAACAATAATCTTATGAACACATCATGTGGAACAGTATCAAAAGCCTTATTGATGTTGAGGTATATCAATTTCAGTGTTTCTTTTATCCACTAGGACAATTGCCTTGTCAAAGAAAGAAATTAGAGTACTTTGACATTATTTGTTCTTGACACATCCACACCATATTTTTAACATCTCACTATTTGTTAGATACTTATCAATGAGTTAGTTTATGATCTCATGTCTTTCAAATATGAAAGGGAGCTGGCTGAGATTCTCAGAACATCCTCCTCTCACCTTTACTGGTCTTTAGAAAGAGCTGCTGTATTTACCTGCTCCTTTCCTTTCTTCTTGTCCTTCTCAGAGTAAAATATCTTAAGCACATCTAAACAGTTATAACTAGTTTCCTTGGTAATATTAAATGAATCCATCAGGTCTTCTAAACTTAAGACTCCTTAATTTTGTAAATATTCTCCAACCTCCTGTTTCCTTTTTCTTTTTTTTTTTTTTGAGCCACACCTCTGTTTTGAAACATCCTGCTTTGAAAAATCCATAATTCCTTACACCAAATAATTATTTATTCTATTATCAGTTCTAAGAAGGCTAAGAAATGTGAAGCAGCAGAAAAAAACCCACAGAAACATCAACAATGAATGAATGAATAAATAAGAATATATTCTGGGCAGTAGTAGCCTCATCTTAAAGTTTAGTTCATAAGGCATGTGTATGTGTTTTATTTGTGACTTCCAGTAAGGATTTTTGAAGTGCTCTCATGGTTCTAAACCTAATAAAACCCATGTTTTTATATCAGGAAACAACCTGATACTGCTGTGATTTAATTCTACACTGGAGAAGGGGGATTATTTACCTTTTCTGAGTGACCTTTATCTATCTGCCAATTTACAGCTGTGTGGTTGTAATAATCACCACCAGAGTTTTCCTCCGTGAAAGTTGCTATCCATACTGGAATACAGACTTAATAGTGCCTTCAGAAAATTGTTACTTAAAAACTCTCCTGTTCACTTTGTCAGAGTGGTGTATGACTCTGTCATGCAATATATTCTGAAGTAGTACACAATTACTCATTTGTGAAATCATAGATGAACAACGTACACTTCCCTTCCTTATATTTCTACATTTGGTGTTGTAACCAATAGATGTATGGTGTGGGTTTATGCCCTGATTCTTTGCATTTTTCATAGGCTCTCCTGGATGGCTGCCTCTCTAACAAAGATTAGCTGTGCAACATCACAAATGGCTTTGCAATTTTCTGAAAAAACACCTCCAGAAAAAGCTCCACTGCAGCAGTATGAAACAGAAGATCTCCATTTGCCATAAGAGTCTCTATAGTCTAAGGTTAAATATCATAGATCTGCTCTGCAATATCTAAAGAGGTTCAAGGCATCAGACTGATGTTTATAATGAACAATGTACTGCCCTGACTAATTCAAAGAAACAATAAAGTAATAGCATCTTACAACTCTGCTTTTGTAAACACTACAGCCTGGATTTTGTCCTGAGGTATCCAAGCTCAGTTACTGATATACCAATCACTTGATTTTCAAGACTTGCAGATTTAAAACAAAGAAAACAAAAACAGATTTACTGGACAATGAAAAGAAGGTTAAACCAAAGTTTTGAGAGTGGAAAACAAAATGTAACAGAAAGGAAAACATTAAAACCCTTTGTGCTTGGTTTGGCTGGGGTGGAGTTAATTTTCTTCATGATGGCTAGTATGAGGCTGTGTTTTGGATTTGTGCTGAACACAGTGATGGTAATATAGAGATATTTTTGTTATTGATGTGCAGGGCTTACACAGAGCCAAAGCCTTTTCTGCCTTACGTACTGCCACACTGGCAAAGAGGCTGGGGAAGCATGGGACAGCCAGGACAGGTCATCCCAACTAAAAGGGATATTCCAGGCCATATGGCATCAAGCTCAGTTTATAAAGTGAGGGAAAGAAGGAGGAAAGGGTAAATGCTTGAAACTATGGAGTTTGTGTTCCCAAACAGGGACAAGGTGTTTGTGTGATAGGGCCCTGCTCTGATGGAGATGGCTGAACACCTGTCTGCCCATGGGAAGCAGGGAATTTCTTGTTTTGCTTTGTGCCTGACTTTTGCTTTCCCTATTAACCTTTATCTTAACCCATGAGCGTTCTGGCTTTTACCCTTCCAATTTTCTCTCCTGCTGGCAAGGGAGTGAGTGACAGGCTGCATGGGGTTTGGTTGATGGCTGGGGTTAAACTGCACACAAGGCACAAAAACTTAAGGCATTGCAAAAAATATAAATTAAAAGAAACAAAGTGATAAAGAAGCAGTTTGAAAGAAAAGAGATACTTGTGTATTCCATCAGGATGAGCTTAATGAATCACCTGTCTGTGGTATGGAAAAGATTAAGTTTAGATTTATAATAGAAGAGAGCACTGTAGCAAATTTTGAGAGACTAGACTAAACAAAGGAACTTTGAAAATGAGGACTATGCAAAATAAAATAGTTCAATAGCAGATTAAATCTACAAATTAAATATTAAAGTATATTTCATACAGTATAAACAATATATTAAAATGTCTAATATAAGTATATTCTGCTGGGAAAATACAAATTATCCTAAAATATATAAATTGTTAAGTATAAATATATACAAATAATAAATATATAGACAAATATGTGCATAACTATGGTGAATTAGGATTTAAACAGCTGTTTCCACAAATCTTTCATATTTTCAGAAAAAAGAACCTTAGGAACATTATAATCATATTCCAATATCTATAACATTTATAGTATATTGACTATCCATGCTAAATTATTCATTTAAAGATCATGAAAAATTTCCCATCTGCAGAGCAATTTAACACCTTTTAACTGTTTACCTACAGAAACCTGGAAGCGTGCAGCTCTGGAAATTCCAATCTGTGAGGAGATTTCATGTTCATAACTGTTGCAGCATCCCACTTGTCAGAGAGTGGAAATGAGCCCAGATGCAGACTTCTTGTTTATCACAGCATGAAAAAGGTCTTGGTTTATTCCTCTTTACAGCTCAACCATCCTGACTCCAACCATTTCCTGACTGTGGCTGCAGCAAACTCCTGCTGTAGGTTTCCCTTGCAGCCAGTGACTGCTGGTTATTTCCTGATGAGCTATGACTGCAGGTATCAGTGTGCAGACTCTGAGTGCAGGCTTTTACCCAGCTAGACTGCAGATTCCAGCAACAGGCTCGAACTGCAGACCCAGACTGACCTCACAGCAGCAATTCTCTCTCCCCAGAATCATGCTTCATAATTCCCTCTTCCTCCAAGTTCTTCCTCCTTCATGATACCTCCCACTAGCTAACCCACTCCTTTTTATCACACTTATCTTTTATTGGATAAGGCTGTGACTCATCAGGGGTGAGGCTGTATTGGGTAATTAACACAGCTGTTACTTATCAGGGGTTGAGGTCACCTGTATTCCCTTCTCCTACACATAACATCATTTATAGAGAACCCACACTCTCCACATACACCACAGCACCCAGGCTCTTAGGTTCTCTTTCCCAGTCAAAACTACTAACCGTGGATGCCTCCAGCTGCTGCAGCGGGAGATTTGTTCATTACAACAACCAGCTGTTTCTGCAAACAGAATTTTTTTTCTGGGGTTGAGGGGAGAAAGACACTTTGACATTTGTTCTTCTGTATGTACTAAGATGCTGAAACAGTTGAATTTGTGGGGTGGCAGTGAAGGCCCATCCAAACAGCCAATAATTACTCCTGTCAATGACTTTGAGGTCCTCAAGATGAGACCAGGATCCCTAACTTTCCTAGAAACCTGTGCTTGCTCTTCCCACACAGAGACTTCACTGAAAGTGCAGCTGAACTGGGGTGCATTTGGAAGACTAAAGGGATTGGGAAAAAAAGGAAAGAAAAGGAGATAAAAAGGTGTTTGATAGAGAACAGATAACTCTTAATATGTCTGATATGGATAGGAAAATCTACTAGAGGGCATGCAAGGAGCTATAGTGAACAGGAAAAACATATTCCTTAATGCATATAAGAGTACCACAGGAAAAAATCCCATGCAGTTTAATTTACACATACTAAACCAAAAACTGATTGTCAATTACCATGTGAAACTTTTTTTTTCTTAGTCTTCAAGAGTTCATTCGGTATTATGCATATTGAATGAATATGAATGAGTGACTGAAGGGCAAACCTCACCTCTGCTGAACCTGTCTCATCTACAAGTCATAAAGATAATTTAGAAGTTTGCCTCTACCTTGAAAATCATGTAACTGCAAAACTTTTCAAAATAATTTCCTTGAGAATAGTCCACCATTTTTAAGTCCCCCTGTAACATTTCCAGTTTCAGTGAGAAATTAATTAGATTTCTACAAGAGATAAAAGGCATTTCAAGTATTAGTCTCCAGGCATCCATTTTCAGATTTGTAAATTTAAGTTGGGATAGTGTGTGATGGAATCTTAATATGGCCCAGATGGTATATGTTTACCTCACTTAAATGCTTGCTATTCCTTTCAGATCAATAGAAACAATAACTAACTCATTAATATGTGCTGTACAATTTAGCAGGCCAGGCACAGGGAGGTTAAAAGAAATAAAATTAACAAAAGAAAAGTAATGGCAGATATAAACACATATAAAAAGGTTACAGCCATTTCTACATGTAGCTCAAAGTCATGTCACCAGCAGTAGCTAGTTTTAAATAGATAAAGATGAATAAAAATAGAACTAGAATAAAAATTACATCTTCCCCTTCTACGCTATAACTTCTTAATTTCTTAGGGAAGAGGCCATCTCAAAAGGCTCTTTTAAAGATAATTTTTACTTTTTAGCCTGGCATGGTTAGTAACGCCTTAAGTTTTTGAGGTCTCCAGGACTCCCCTAAAAGTCTTGTATCTGTGTCTTGTACTATCTTTCAATTTTAAGTTACCAAAACCTTTGAAATGAGATATTGCAAGCCACTTAGAGTAACTATGCAATTTCAACCCTCTGTTGTTTTACTGTAGGGATTCCATATAGTCCTGATGATTTTTAATTGTTTATTGTGGTAACGTAATTTGTTCTACAGCCATTCCAATTTCCCATAAACCTTTCAACAACACCCTCATAAAAAACAAACAAACAACAACAACAAAAAACCAAACAACAAAAAAGAAACAAACCTCACAAGGTTTTAGCATTGGAATTTTCTTAGCTTTTGCTGCTCTGAGAAAATTGCTATTTTAGAGGGTTAAGAGAAATTCAAAAAGTCACATGGGATGTTATAAGATAATTTAGTTCCATTTGAGAAGGTCACTACATAGTTATCACCTGAAAATGCAGATCAAGTGAAGCTGTGCAATGTAAAGTAAAATTCCTCAGCTTAAGCCAAGGTTCAGTGGTCCCTGGCCTCTTAGGGCAACGTAATTGAAACACTTCCAAGAATGTACTTTTTTATTCTGGAATGAAAAAGTATTTCTTGAGAATTTCAATCAGGAAGTAAATTTCAGCTCTTTAGTCAGATATTTTACTATCATAATTTATCTTCTACTTCCTTTTCCATCTTATTTCAACTTCATATGCATGCTTTACAACAACATGCAGTTGTCTTTGTCTTACTCTATGTCTCTATTTCAGTGAACAAACTGGTCATAATACTGAGGTTTGTTACATTCTGGTTGTCCTCTCTCTTCATCTCAAAATCATTTCCAAATGTTCAATTTATCTTTGGTTGAAATCCCTGGGACTACACCTTACTGATGACCCTCTGGATTCATCTTTCATGCTGATGTATTTCAAACACACTCAGAACATAAGTATTATAAATTTCCTCTCTTCAGCTCTCTTTTCAATTCTTTTAAAGAACAAAACCTAGCATGTTTCTAAGGACATGTGATCTCTTTTAAAGTCATGCAGAGTGTCTTGTAGCTCTACTCTGTCCATGCTGTCTTCTTTTTGATTTAGTGTCTTATTCTTACCTTCCCACTTCTCTTTCTTTGGAAAGACAATAGCTCTCTCTTTGATGAGGTCAGGTTATGGTCATCCCTTTCTTCATGATTTGTGTAGCTTGACAATCTTTGAGCCTAAGTACTTCTGTTTAGGGAAATCTCCCATTTTCTGCTGGACCTGTGCTCACAGTCCTCTCCTGCCTCTGAATGCTGACAGATGTTGGCATCTCAGGGGCTTCCTTCTCTCACCTGCCTCTGATGGAGACTCCACCTCAGCTACCACTACTGCTCTCATGGCAAAAGGTTTTTTGCCACATCTGGGAGAATTGTTAGGTGGTAATTCAGGTAGGAGCAGGAAAAGATTGGGGGGTGACTGGGATTGAGACTTGTATTAATGACTTGAAAATTAAATTAAAATATCAGCACTTCTTGGTCATGAAACTTAATACATCAACTTTTTAACATTTTTCCCCATCTGAATTATTTTTCTTGAATCACAACCATTTTGTAATCAATTTTTAATTGTTATCATTTTTTAATCTATATTTTAAACTGTCTTAAATCCTACAACATAATTAACTTTTCTGTGAAAGATAAGGAATCTATGCAAAACTGCTGGGAGAAAATTTACACTTCATAGTCAATAGATGTGCTTTAATATACTGGTCTTTCTTCTTTGTTTAATGCTACATTGTCCTGGTTTTGAAAGACAGGTATATGTTTATTTACATTGTTCTTTGATTTAATTGTACATTGACTGTTTCCTTTTACAGGGTGAGGATTCTGTTTTGTATTTTTACCTTTCTATCTGCACTCACTCCAGTGAAAGGACTAGACAGAATAGAAAGTTATCAATATTTAAAGAGTGGTTTTACCTTCCCAAACCAAAGTTTTCATATTAAATAAATGGCCTCTAGACCTATAGTAGAGAAAGGTATATATCATTTATATATATCAGAATTTAGAAAGACTAAGGAAAGAGTTTTAGTAGGCAGCAAAGTACAAAATGTAAAAGTTATAAAGTACAGAGAAATGTCTCTCAAATGGGGTCCCATGACATAAAGGCAAATATTTAAGGAGCAGATTATGTTTAAGTAATGAAAAGATGACTGAAAGGGGATCTACTTTCAGTGTATCACTTCAAAAGAAGAAAAACCTAAATTAACTGTGATCCTGACATTTCTGAGTCTAAAATTTTAGCCTGTCAGTAGTGTTGAATTTTCCCAAGGGAGAATTTCTCAAGAGGGTTTTGTTCTCAAAACAATTCTTCTCTCTCAGGGTAAACAATTTTTATTTCTCAAAACAACTTTGTGCAGCTGGTGCCTTTGTGTTTCTCTGGTTTGTCCAATGGAATTGGACAGGTGTCATTCCTATTCACCAGTCATGTTAAATCTGTATCAAAACACCTTATAAAAGGTAGTAAGAATCAGACAACAAAGCCCTCTTTTTGCTATTTGCCTTCTGAAGTATTTGGAGTCTTTTGTGTCCCACAGCGACAATTAAGTACTGTCTGGCTTCAACGTGAGAAAGTTGCTGAAATCTGAAGCTAGAATACTTCAGGAACTTCTTTTTAAGGAAAAGTAGGAATGTTTCTATTAGGTTCAAGAAATTTGGTTTCTCCATGTCTTCAACTTGGCTCTTCTTCTGAAAGATCATTTCAGTTAAGTACAAACAAATACTTGGCTCTTAAAATATCTTGTGAAATTTAAAACATCTAAGACACACAAATCCAGACTAGTTGACCTAATGACTACTTTGAGTCTTAATCTCTCTGCAACCTGTGATACTAATATAGGAACCAGAATGAGCAGACTAGAGGGAACACATAAACCAGCCTGCCTTCCTACTTAGCTGTCCTTGAAGCTTAGTTGTGGGGAAAATCCAGCTGGCTCCCTGTAGGCCCTGGACTCATGTAAGAATGCAGTCATGGCATGGCCGTAGGAACGCCATGATTGGGAAAGGATTTGGCACAGACAAAGTTATGGAAAGTCTTGACCACTTTTACCCTCTCAGTTACACAGCACCTGATCTCCTTCTCACCTTGAGGCAGTGGATGCACAGCTTGGCCACTGACATTCTGCTTTCTAATATAATTGCTTTATTTTCCTGATGAATTTTAGAACTGCTTACACTTCAGCCAAGGGTTCCTAGTCTAAGGACTTAGTACTGTTCTGTCCTCCCTTTGCCAAGTCAGCCCTGCTTTGACAAATCAAATGAGATAACACAAGCTTTCCTTCCTGTCCTTCCCAGCAGATAATTTCTCTCTCTTTTAATTCCTTCTGGTCCTCTGTGTCGGTTTAAATCTCTTTTGGCACAGATTTTTGTGACATTTGACACAGAACACTTGAAAACTGCAACCACCCAGATACATGCTGTTGCAGTAGGAAGTAGTTTAAGTCACCCAGGAATTATGTGGGATCCAGCACTATTATCTTACATACTAAAACTTAAAATATGAACTTAAACTTACCTATTAGCAAAAAAAAGTAACTCTCAGGAGTTACTCCATTCACACTAGAAATGGAAAGGTGAATTAACCTAACTGTATTGTACAAAATCTAGTGTAAGTTCTCCAATACAAACTGGGAACAGCCTCTCATTCTTGGAGAACTTGAAGAAAAAAGAGAAATACTGCATCCTGAATCTAATTTTCAAATATGTGATAGTCAGTTCTCTGATAGCACCAGCTCAAAGTTTAAGTTGTGACTCCTTCTTTCTATCCTGTTTTAACATGTTTAATCACTCTTGCTGTTACTGAAAACCTTTTGAACTGATTATAAGTTTTGCTATATTCCGTTTCATATAGAAAGCCTTTTTGTAGTAACATTGCCAGAAATTTCAGAAGATTTTTAGCATACATAAATATTATGGTCCCCTTATTATCATTTTATACACGAGATTTTTTCACATGACTAGGTGAAAATTACTAAAAGTAATTTTTTGTTTAAAATATATTTCTTTTGTTCATAGATTTGTTTTACCAAATATTTACTGGAGCATAGTTTTTAGAATTCTTTTTCCCCTTGTCTGTACTCTTTTTCAACTCTCTCTGCATAAGAGAATTTCAAAGAAATTATTTGAACCTTTTTACATACTACAAAATCTATTTTTATATTGATCATTTAATCCCTATAGCAAATTGTTTGCTGTCTGTAATGAGGTTAGACAGTCTGTAACTCCTAGTAATCTATACTTTTTATAATGCTGTGTTTCTCAATGGTTGCAATTAATATCAGATAATATTTTCTCTTGGACTATGCTTAGTATGCTACATGTTTGCTGAGGAATTTATTTTTCAATGAAAACCAGAAAGTCTTATACATATGCTATAGCAGAATGGAAATAAAAGAATAAGAGAAAGATACCACACAAGGAGATTGAGCTGACCTTTATCCTCTTGTGTATTCCAAAAAATTCCATCTCTCAGTACAGATGAGACACGTCTCATAGCGCAGGACAGCCAAAGGATGCAAAGCCTCCATTGAAATGTATGTAAAACTTCTTGGAAGGCACTCCCGAATGTGGCACAGACATTCTGTGGGAATATAAAAGCCTGTTCTGATGTGATTAGTCATGCAACCTTGCAAGTATGCCCTCCTTGATACACAGCAATATGTAAGCATACTTTTAATATTCTGTTCTGAATACTGCCATGTAGCATTTACAATCTTTAAAAAGGGGAAATGATTCTACAGAGATACTTATCTCTGTCATACAGAAAATCCACTGTAAAGAATAAATCGTTAAATGGACTTAATTGCTTTATGTACAAACATAGCCTGCTTACAAATTTTTGGTTTGCAGATGGGTTATGGATATTTATACTCAAGTCTTGTAATTTTCTGTGGCTGTTAAAATGTAGTTATCTTGGTCATTAGTTGTTCTTTTTATTCAAGACATCTGGTTTAATTGTCAACTGGTATGTCATCTATTTGAATAATTAATATAACTTGAAAGAAAATGGAACACTCTTAGCTATCTTATTTGCCATCAGTGGTCATAGGCACTTCACCTGAGTCTGGCTGTGAGATGAAGGACCATCAGTTATAAACCATTGGCTGATATAGTTCTTCAAAAAAGATGATCAATGCTTACTCTTGTTCCCTCTTATTAGTCTTTGCAGATATAAGAGACCTGCCAGTTTTATTTTAAGATTTAACATTATATGAATTAAATTTTGTTTTGAATTAATTTCCATAAGGTTTCTGGATATATGTTCTAATTTTGGAATGACTAAAAAGAACCTCCTCATGCAGACAGTGTGAAGCAATGACTTCTCATCTCTTCAGAATACTGGACTCATAATTACCAAAATCTCAAAGAGTGACCGAGCAAGTTCTTACTTTTAAATAAGTAGATACTGCCATTGTGCAATAAAATTTTAAATCACTGTATTTTTTCTTGTAGTCTCAACTTGTCACATCTGCTGCTAAATTGCTGCTACATTTCCTTTGGGACTCCAGCTCTGTAAGTACAATACTCACAGAAGTGGTAAAAGCTGCTCATGTGACATGGGAATATTCAGATCTGCAGATTTTTCTTGGTAGAACTTCTATTTTATCCCTGTGTGAACTTCTGTTTCAAACGTATGTCAGCATTTTTAAGGTGACAAATCCAAAACTGTGTGCTATATCTCTGTGGAACCTCTCAGAAAAGGACTGCTCTCCTCTTAGACATCTTGCCCAGGAGTGCTTTCCTCCCAGATCACCTTTTATGTCCTATCACAAGCTCACACCTCCTTATTTGAAGCTTATTTCTTGATATAATTTTCCTATAAAATGGAAATCAGAATGTTGCTTTCAGCTAGTATCCTCTTTTAGAGCAAGGCAGGAAAAATATATAAACCTTTCATTTTATATAGATTTGAAATGAGAAAAGGAATTAGGAAGTCCTTTTTGTATACAATACACAGTCTAGTTTGGTATTCTGTAACTGAAATAATGGTAACTTTACCATGTTTTTTCTGATTTATATTCAATTGATTCAAATTCATGCTCTAAAGTCTTTGAGTAGCATGTCATTTAAATTTACCATGAGATATACCACTGACATTATCCTGCCATAAGTTAATATTGTGTTTCATGTCATAGTCTGAATTCTAATAGGTATGATGACCTCTATTTAAGATCTGTTCTTGATTCTTGATCTATTTTTGATTGTAAGAAAAGAGTTTTCCCATCTTCACTTGAATTTTTATGTCATTTTTTTTTTTCATTTATCCCTTTCCCCTTAAAGGCAAGATCTTGGCAATAGAGACATTAAAGATGTAACCAATCTAGAAAAGCTTTAGCATATTTCAAGTTACTTTATCTAAATTAAGCATTTATCCTTGTCCTGGGTTCTTTAAAACTTATTGCAATCACTTTCTGAGTTTTTTGACATAATTTTAACCTCTTATGTGACAAATTTTACTATGCTTTTCATTTCTTCTGTATGTACATCTCACATTGGGTATACAGGTTATTCACTTCTATGGAATATTTCTTTCTATTGCAAAACTACACCAGTACATATCACAACTAATTTAGTTATATTGGGGTTGTTCAGCCTGAGAAAAAAAGGCTCCAGGGAGCCNATATTTTGAGGTATCAATCTGGACCAATTAATTTTTAGCCCACAGTTTTTCCACCACTGTATGTGGCAGACAGACCTGCCCTTGCTCCATCATTCCTTCCCTCTGGCTAGGTGCCCACCAGCTCCAAGCCATACCTACTGTGGT
>WEIU01001191.1:3406-45619 GCA_013389925.1 Aegithalos caudatus
TAGTTTTGAACCTAATTGAACCATGTTAAAACGGAATAACAACTCCAACAGATTGGTTGAAGTGATAGTGAGAAGTACTAACTCAACAAAACTCAATGCTCTCTCCATTTACTTGGAAATAGGTATTATCTTTATTTCCCACCATTAAAAAATCCCAGAATGCCTTATGAATTGCCTTGTTGTAATTTGATTAAGTTTGAAGTGTTTTCTTTAAATATTTAAAATAAAATATTTCTCCCAATTTTGATATTAAACAATCAAAACATTTTCTTTAACAAAAACTTTTTTTTGTCAATAATAATGCTTGTAAATGTTTTTTCTTGACATTCTTGGCATATGGCTATGGTGTTCAAAATGTAATGATACTTTGCAGCTTTAAAAGAGAGGAATTTGTTTTGCCTACTATATGAGTCACTAGATTGATCTGAAGACAATGATCAAAATGACTGCATTGAACAAGAAACCATTTGCAATTTCAACTGTGATTTATTGCTTACTTATGAAATACTGTCATACAAATCATTTCAAGTACCCGATGCTGTACATAACATGGTACATCAAATCTGTGGAGATAAAAATCCTTTCTTTGTAGAACAGGAGTAGCTTGGAAATACTCATGCATTAACAGACTCCAAAGCATTATGCTTGTTCCTATGCTTAACCAGTAACTCACATGAAAAATCCCTATTGAGCAGTAAAAGGCTCCTGGCAATAGTAAAGGAGCAAAGCTTTGCAGAAACACTCTTTTACTCACTCACTTGTTCACATTTACCTCATTTAAGAAAGCCTCAATTAGTGGTACCAGTTTAGAAAGAGCATAAACATATTGAGGCAACTTGACTACACCATTCTGAAATTTTCATACTCAGAAATCCCACTTGGCTCCTACCTTTCTCTGTAATATCTGTATTTCTTAAAAGGGTTAAAGAGGTGGCTGAAATTCTTTCTGCAGAAAGGGAAAGATTTGGGCTTGCCCGTAACTGCCCAAACCTTGGCAAAGCTAAACAAAGAGTACAGACCCAAGCCCTGCCAAGATCTCTGAAGGTGATCCCTTTCCTTGCCAGGTTTTCTCTGCCTATGATTGTTCTTTTTTTTCCTTATCATTTTCATTTGCATTCTTCAAACCCAACTCCCACCCTTCCGCCCCCCCAATTCTCTACCTAAATCCCCCATATCTGGAGAGAATGGAGGGATATTCTCTACACCAGAAGCACCCTCACTGGAACACCTGGCCAAGGAGCAAAACATGATTTTAAATTCCCATCTCTGCTGAAGGTGATAGAACAGGAAAAGTAAACTCTACAGGTTTACAGGGCTCTCTGGCATCTTTCTCCACAGAAGTAGCTCTTGTGTGGAAAAAATACTTCATTGAAAGTGAAAAAGAAAGACATTGTAAGTAATTTTATACTCAATGACTCAATGTCAGAAAATTGGGTCCACAGAGAGCAAATGTACTGGCACAACCTAAGAATTAGAACATTTACTCAGGATAGGGATAGCTGGCCAACCACACTTTTTATATTACATATGCCATTATTTAAATGGCTAATTGAACAATTCCACAAGCAAAAATGAGAGTGCTTTATCAAAGAATACTTTTCCACTCCATGGCATAGAGCATGCCCACTGGAGACAGGCAGGGGTCAAACCTTGCCATTAAAGAAGGAATTTCAGCCTTAGCTTTCCAGAACCTGATAAAATATTTTAGCTTCTACCTAGATTTTTAGCTTCTTTTTAAAGGGGTATTGTTCCAACAATGTTTTCTTTCTGAGAAGCTTATTAAGAGTTCAAGCTGCTGATAGGGTGGATATACTGCAGTCACATTTTGTGGGAACAATTAGTTCATTCTTTTCAAACAGCCATTTTTGGTTTTTGTCTTGGGAACAGAACTGAATTTAAACACAGTGTAGTATCCTACTAAGTATCTGATTGGCTGTACTTACCAAATTATCACATTCACTGACACTGGATTTATTAAATTTGATGAAATGAAATAAAGAAGATTGGAAAAGGAGTGCCAGAAAACAGTACCTATCTGTGTCTTACAGTGTTTCTTCCTTAAGGGCAACCGGAGGTTGCTGAAGTTTCAAAATTGCCATTTCAAAACCTTCTGGATCTTGGCCACAGAGCATTCTTTTCAAAATTGCCACAGACAGATCACTCAGATATGGGGCACACAGAGGCAAAGTAAACAGCCAGAGCAATACAGAGCCACACACAAGCAGCTGCTGGCTTTTGATGCAGGGCACAGGTGGACTGCCCATAGGCCTAACAATAATAGTCCTTGCCTCTCATCACCCATTAGACATAGAAGCTACAAAAAACATTAAATCATCTCTTAACTTTCTCAAAGGCTGCTTTTAAATACTTTAAAACATTTGCATTTTACTGTTTTGTTTTTTTTCCCTAGCCTTCTCAAACTGAAGATTTTCTTAATTTAAAGTGGACTCTTACCCTTTGCGACAATGAAGATCCCAAGTCAGCAACTTCTTTCTTCAAAACAGGAATCCCTCACTGCCACAGGAATGCAAAGGAGAAGAGGAATGCAAACTTCTCAGTGCTGCATCTGGTGGAGGATCTTTGGGCTGGTGCAAGGACAGGAAAATGCAATACCAAGGGCTTTGCAGGAGCAGGAAGCACAAACAGGTGTAACCAATTTCTGCCAGCTGAAGAGCAGCAGCAAAATGTAATTGCACCAACAGCTAAATAACAGTTCTATCAATTTTATTTTAAAACCAACAAAAAAGGGTATATATGTTCTCCTAAGCTATGATTTTGTCAGTACTTGCAAGCACTCCAAGTGTGCATGTGCAATAGGTAAGCATGATTGCTGGGAGCTGTGGAGCCGATGCCCATATTTCAGAGAGGATGAGGGTGTTTTGTTAGAATTCTCCAGACAAGGTCAGCCCAGCATAGAAATGAACTGCAGGACCCTAAGAAACACTTGGAGGGAGAGCACAGGTGTTGCAAATTCAAGTTAAGTTCCCAAGAAAAAGACTATTTCTTAACATTTTGATAAATATTTTTTAAATTTTAAATCCTTATAAGGTCTCTTCTGGAGTGGACCACAATTAAAGAACTTGATGTCACTTTATTTGTTTTCCAAGCGATATAAGTAAAGGGAAATGTAGATTGCAGAAAATAAATATACAAACATTCTTACATGTCACAAATTGACAGGAAACATCCATGATGCTTTTTTAACATATAGACACAGAAAACTAAATTATTTACACAATACTTAGAATTCTTTATCTTGAAAATCCTGATAATGTAACAAGCAATTCTTAAAATTAGATTTGAGAAGGGGAATTCTGTTTTGCAAGCAAATTATTGAGAGAAACACAAATATTTCCTATAATGTTGTTATGTTACATTTTGTAAACTTTCGACAAAGTCCTCCAATTTCAGATCATTTACATGATCTTTATGTCCTTATGTGTAGTCACTAGGTATGCCTGGTTTAAAAGTCTAATGAAATCTTGAGCCATTCACACATTGGAAAATGTCAGACTAACAACTTTTAGGAAATGAATCTATCTATGGCTTAGTATTACAGTACTTCAAACAGTGATGAGTTTCATATCCATCAAGTCTTATATCATATATTGACTAGTAATTGTAAAGCAAATAGGTGAGTTTTCAGCTTAGAAGTGGCAGAATTCATAGATATTAGTTTTACAAATGCTTAGAAGTCCAGAAGATGCATATTTTTGAGATAAATTTTTTGACATTGATTGATGGCTCAATTTTCCATTTGAAAAATATAGTTGCAACTATACTATTCTTCATCTGCAAGTATTGATGAAAGGACCAAAATCAAAACCCAGGAATTTTATTGTATAGTATAAGTGTATTTCACATTGTTACCGTATGTTGACAAAAAGAACAAGAAGTTAATTCAGTTGATTTTTTTTTTTCTTACAATCATTTCTGTGATTTTAACACGTGGGAAGTTTTTAACTTTTACTTTAGATTTTCAAGATTTTTTTCTCTTTTTAAAATCTTACTCTAGTGATGAATTTCTGTTAAGTATTAATAAGCAGCAGGATTTAGTTTTGATCACAGAATCTTGACCATTTCTCAGCTCTTATTCAATAAGCAGAACTGGACACATAGAAAACCACGTGCTTAACAAGGTTATACATTTCTGATATCCTTCTATAAACAAGTGGACTAATCCCAGCCAGTAGTGTAATTATTTTCAAAGATGATGGGAAAAAATCTGGGGTCATTGGGTCAGTGGAAATTCCTTTTCCTTTTTAACAGGTCGGTAACCAAAATCAAAAAAACAATGCAGACTCTTGCAGAACCAAACAGAAGATCTGAGTAACCTGACAAAAAAAAGCATAGCAGTGGCAGTGTTAAGATTTATCAAGCAAAAAACTGAGATCAACACCTGATCCACAGCTCAGAGAGTGCTATTTTTGAGGAAAACATTATTTTAAAAATCTCTCATCATAGCTCTCTGTGAGTCATTGAATTAGAAATTAGTTTTACTAGTTGGGGCTGTAATATATTTCCCTCTCTGCATAGGAAGTGGGTCAACACAAAGAGGGGACTTTTGCATTCTCTGCTGCAGGAACAAGATATTAATATTACTTTAAGACTCTATATCTTGCTGTCCAGTATCCCAAAAAGTGAAGGCAAATTTATTTTTAAGGCAATCTTGAGCTCACACCACTACTTCTTAGAGGAATAATCACAGTTTGCTGAAAAAATAGCACAAATAAATCAAGTCTGTTTTTAACTTTATAATATTTCATTTTTAAAATTTGTGTAATGCTGTATTTCAATTATCAAAGCATTAGGAAGTCAATTAGAAGGATTCTTTTCATTTGTCCTTGCTGATAAAATGTTTGTCTGTGTTTTTTTGAATGGCATGCTGAAAGAGAAAACTTATACTTCTGAAACACAGAGAGAAAGATGTGCACCATCCTTGCCTCTGAAAATGCTTAGCTGGTTTTCTGACAAATTAAAATACTATTCATTGAAATAATAGTTCACCAGATGTCCTGTAGGAGCCAGAAAAAATAAGCATGAAGCAGCAGAAAAATATAAACTTCAGTTTATGTGTTGATTCAAGAAAAAATGGGGAAGGTTAAAAATAGAATTATGCCCATTTATATGTAAAAGAGTAGGAGCATCTTTCTCTGGAGACAGTGACTGGCAGTAGATGGAACTGTTCCAGTGAATAAAATTGCTGGTGAAATACATTCAGACTACTTGATTAGGGTAGCACAGGTGGAAATGTGGCCTGACATGACGGTGAGGGATGCAGTGACACATGGACTCTAGCACACTGGCTGTTGTCTATCCTACAGCTCTCTGCTGTGGTCAGTGGGGGATGTGGAAGGACCATGAGGACCACTCTCACTGGCTCCTGTCTCAGCACACACAGAGCACTGCTTGTGCAAAGGCATGGAAAATGTGCAAGGAGATGCCTCTGTCTCTGCCAGGGGTCATGTTACAGACAAAGCACCAAGTTCAGCTCCCCTTACCCAGCCACACATTTTCTTTGCAAGACACTTTGTATGAATGGATACAAAGGAATAAACAGTGAAATACCCCCTCTGTATTACCAAGAAGAATTTGAATGAGTTCTCCCAACAAGAAATCTTTTACCTGACATGTCTTACACAGCACTTGATTAAACTCAACCAACCTGGGTGCAGATTCTTAGTTGCAATGTGGCTGGGTTTTGCCACCCTGCACTGCTGCACTTCTTGCCAATGACTGAAATCAAGGAGAATTTTAAACAAGCCTAAATCAGGGCAGTCCTCAGGTTGTTTTATGGCTTGTGGAAGGCAGCCCAGTCTGCAGGGGACCACACAGCTGGAGAAATACAGGAAGTAAAAAATAGGCCAGTGTTAAAAAAATTGGCAATTCTGAGCATGTACGAAAGTAACTGCAAACTGCCTTAATCTGGAACCATCTATCTTCACTTATTCACTTGAAGAAATAAGGAGTTTAAGGCGTCTTTCAAAGTAAGGAAGAAATTGACTCTTTTCTCCCTGGGCCTTCATAGTGAGTAGCTCTGATGATGGGAGTTCCATTCTTTCACACTTATGGTGGTACAAGTAAGGAAGTGATGGAGGCTGGATTCCTGCCCCTTTTATTTGCATTTCAGAAACCATTTTTGCACCATCTGTGATCCTGTTGCAATACCTACATGGGAAAAAAAAGATTATCTTCAGACTTCATTGTAGATAAGACCACACATGGCGGAAGGCATGAAGAACGAGCTCCCTGGGGCCTTATTCACAGATGTGGCTGTCTCCTCCTCTCACAGGTAACTAGCTGATCAGCTGCTGTAAGGGCAACTTCCCCAATTCCTGCTTCCCAGGTAACTGGGGACCGCAGGGATATGTTTATTTTCACTACTGAGAGAGGAATTTTTTATGGTCACCCCTCTGTAATACACGAATAGCCTTCCACACTCCCAAAAGAGAGATAAATTGGCTACACAGCCATTTTGCTCCAGACCAGAACACAACAAATCACAATGCCTTGTCAGGGATGGGGATGTGAACTGTGGTGCCTGGTTCAGGTGTTTCTCAGCAGCTTTCAGTATAATCTGCAAAGAAAATGCCTGCCTGGAGTTGCCTCTACAAAGCCATTCAGTTCATTGCCCATGGGAAGCACATACTTCTCACATCACCCTTCTTCCCCTCACAGTGCTTTGATTTTAGTAGTATGGCAAAACACCAGACCTATCTACATTCAGGCACAGCTTTTGCATGGAAATCTCTGTATAGCGGGCAGCTTTCTGGCTTGTTTTCCATCACAAATCTTACAGGAGAAGAGCAGCAGTTTCAAAGACTTTTACAAGGAAGCCTCAGGGCTTCTTTGCCAGACTTCAATGGGTATGTTTAGAGCATGGTATATGGAGGTTGAACTGCATGACTCTCATTAACATTAATAGAGTCAGAAGGCTAAATGCCTGCGCCCCAATCTGGTGACGTACCCGCAGCATCTGGCAGGTAGCCTGCTGCCATTGCTAAGTCCTTTTGGATATGATGTTTCTTTCTTCAGTATCAGGATGGCAAAGTAAAACAGAGAGGGACAGCCTACTTTCACTCAGCTAAGACATTCTGCAAAGTAAAATAACTGTGAGGATTCTGCATGAATTTTAACACAGGACCTTGCACTTCCACACAAACTTACATGAACTAGCAGCCTTACAAAAATTAAATTCAAAACCCCACATCAAACAGACAACAAACTGAAGTCAACCCATTTGTTTAATACAAAAGAGTAGGCTAGCAGTTACACAGGACTCATGGTCTCATGAAAATTCTAGGATGTTTGGATTAGATGTGCTCTTTGAAAATTATAGCTAAAGGAGGTACTTTTCAAACATGAAGCTGTTGCACAGCTCAAGCAAGTAGCTAATTTAAAATTTAACCTGTATTAATATAAAAAGTCCTTCATTCCCTGTTTATGAACACCTGCAGTTTTTATCACACATTTTCACTGGAAACAATCTGCTAAAACTGTAAAATTATTATAGTGTAGTCCCATAGTATGTCACACTGGCATTACCTTTGATCTCAGCCCCTGGGAAACAGTTTTTCATGTGGGCAGCAGCAGCAGCTGTAAATACAATGTTAATACTGTTGAAGTATTAAATTTCTCTTTTATTTTGCTGGCTGAAGTCTGAGTGCTTATGCAGCACTATACTTCCCATATATTTGCTTTCAAGTTTCTGAAGTTTCAAGATAATCTAGTGTCTGAGATAATGGACTGTCTTAGATACTTTTATAATGGTGTTACAAGTGGGAAAAAAAAAAAATGGACTTCTCAGTTTCTTTGCAATCTGCAGAAATATACTTTGGTGATAAATTTTAATCTCTCAACATCTTGATTCCCTCCTTAGCTGCTGGACTATTCCCAGATTTTCTACTTTAACCTGATTAGAAACAACCTGTTGGCTAAATGACTTTGTTACAACCTCCAGATTACTGCATGGTTTTTTTCACACACTTAGTCCTACTTTAACACAAAAGTCTCTTTTTAAAATGCTCTCTACATCCCTGGTGATGGTCTTATGACAACACTAAAATTCTAGATGGTGTACCAACTTTTCCATACACAAAGAGCACAAGGATCTACCCTCAGCTTGGCATCGTGCGGTGTAGCCTATCAGCCACCACACACCCATCCCAACCATTCCTGAAGCTAATGATATAAAAACTGGATAATGTCCTGAGCAATATAAAAAGTAGCTTGAGCTAGATGGATGCTACTCTAAGCCCTACAATTTTATCCTGATGGAGTTGTTTTGCAATAATATCTTACTAATTCAAGCTTTATATGGGGAAAATTTTAAAGATTGGGGACTTTTATTGTTAATGCACTGAGTGCACATCTTCAGTAAGAATATTTCTTAACATTTTAATAAATCAAAGATCACACACATTCTGTTAAGTGAAATTCTACATTTATACACATATCAGTGTTTTAAGTGCTTTATACCCTTCAAGGCCACTTGCATTAAAGTGTCTTAGGAAAAGTGATTCTACCAAAAAACATGCAAGCAGTCTTAAATGTCAAAATTATCTTGATTTAGCCTCTTCTATTCACTGCTTTTGATTCTGAATGAACACACAAGACACAAGGCCTGTTCTACTTTGTATGCTCTGCCATCAAAAGTGCATAATAATATGCATTTTTGTTCATTTTCAAATACCACTGTAATAGTCAGTTGTGTGCACACAAAGCTTTTAAAATGCATACGCTGTGGTTTTGTGCCTTAAGGCAAATCTCATTTCATGCTCCTTGGTATCAATATGGCTTGGGAATGCAAGGACTGAAGCCTATATTCAGGGTCTAAATCCAAAAAATATATAAAAGACCTGTTAGAAGGAGGTGGGGATGGAGGGAGGGTGGGAGAAAGAGAGGCAAGCAGGAGAGTACACTTCCTACCCAGGAAGGTACATCTCTTTCCTCTTCAACCTGTGAATAGAATTAAGCATCCATTTGAGACTTAGAATACCCAGGAGGCTAATGTTAATCAGGCATTGGGTAAAGCTTTTAAATAACCACTTGCAAGGACTGGAAGTCCGCCTTCCCCTTTTCCCAAGCAAGAGCTGTAACAGCCCCAGGACACCTAAATAACATGACTATTACGACACAAATTCTGTGCACACTCTCCCCCACCTCCTCCCACTAATGAAAAATGTATTCCTTTTTAATCCTGCATCTTCCTTTTAAATGCAGGGCTTTTCACTCAGGAAAGCCATATTAAAATAGCTTTTACATGGAAGATTGGGGTGAAAGATGGACCTAAACCCACACTGCATACTCATACTCCCAAATGAATGGAGACTCCCATCACCTGCTGCTGCTGCTGTGCTTCATGCACAGCCTGCACCATTAGTCATGCTCGGAGGATGCCAGCTGGATAGAACCCCTCAGGTGAAACAGACTGAGGAATGCCTTGCTTATGAATTCAAATTAGGCTTACATGTAAATTACAGATGGGTCACTCCGCAGTAAGCTGGTTCAGGGATGCCCAGGAAAAAAATTATTTAAAGGCTTCAGGAAATAGAAGGGTTTAGACGTGAATGGGTGGCTAAAGACAGGTTCAGTCTGCACTCCCTCCAACCCAGCTCTAGCTAAGCCTGCTCCATTTGAGAAGCTCAGCAGCCATGTTGGTATGAAGGCTCAGAAAAATGCATGGCAACTAGAGAATTCAGGTGGCTGCAAATTTGTGCGACCCCTTTATGACTTCAGTGAGTCACAAAGGATGCAGTTTGGAACACAGTGCCTTAAAGCAGGTATTAAGCAGCTTTGTTCTTTCATATTCATCCTGTCTTGATTTTCTTCAGATTATTTATATGGTGGAAAATCCTAGTAAAAGAAATTCAAAATTTTAGGGAGGAAAATTTCATTAAGGAAAGGGAGGAAAATTACTTTCAATGGCTTGATGAAAAGATTCACATAGCCACATTGTAAAAGATGGTCATGTGTAAAAGAACAACCTGTCAGATATGAGCCAAGAATGGAAAAGAAAGACAACCTGCTTGAGTTAGATATTCAGATGCCAGCCCTTGTTTGAAAGGGAAAGTTCCAATCACCTGTTCTATAAAAGACATGTCATATAAGGGTCTCAGTATGACTGTATCACAGCCTCCAGTGGCCCAAGTCTGTTTGTCTGCACTGAAAAAGCTGCTTCTTGGGCCACTCTTTGCAGCCTGGTTCTGGGTCACAACTCAAGTGCCTTTAACTGTGATGGCAAAGAAAATTGTGCAAGGATGGAGATGTTTTCTGAAATCTAACAGGTGCATCCTTGACACCAAATCAGTCAGGCATGGCACCCATCAAGGAGCTAGGGAGGAGACGTGTCTCTATAGCTTAGAAAACCCATCTTGCCTCATATGAAATACTCAAGATTCCCACTTCAAAAACTACTAAGGTATCGCCCAAGCAAAAGCTCCCATTCCCTGACCACTTTCCTTTTGCACATACCTATACAGTTTCACATACTACTAGAAAAATGCAATAAATATATTTTAATAGAAATCATTCTCAAAAACTCTGTGAACAGTGACAGGATGATGCATTTGTTATGGTAGATTTAAACTATGATAAGAATGTGTTCTTTGAGTAGTTCTGATATTTCTCACTCCTGTTGTTGTAGTAGGTAGAGAGAGAAGAAACAGTATTCTATTTACTGTATAGAAAGCAGCAAACTGTATTATATGCAATGTACAAAAACATAAAACTACTTCTGTCAGAGTAGATATTTATAGAACTGTGATCTTTAAAATATTGCAGTGTTATTTAGTAAAGAACTTTTCCTGCAGTTTAGAAATATGAATTCTGGTCAAAAAAATATCAAGAGGTACTTTTTCTTTCCTACAGCATCCTGATAAATGAGTAGGAGTGTTATGGGTGGTGGGCCTGGATGGATGGCCTACTAGATGGGTGAAAACTTGCCTGGGCCCTGAGGCCAAAAGGGTGGGTGTTGAATGGCACATGCTCTACCTGGAGGCCAGTTGTGATTTTTTCAAGACCTCTCTTGTCTAACACCTTTTACAGTGATCTGGAGGAGAGGTCAGAGTTCACTTTCACTGAACTTTTCACTGAACGAGTTGGTGCATGCAGCCAATCTGCTTGAAGCCATGGCCACTTCCAGGAGCACCAGGCAGGCTGGAGGAATGAGCTGGCAGGAGCCCTAAGGAATAAGACAAGGACAATTGCAAAGTTGTACTCCTTGAATATATGAAAGCCGTGCAGTGGTACAGGCTGTGGAGCAGCTCCGTAGAGAAGATAGTGGTGGATCTAAAGATGAACATGCTCTGGCAGTAAGGCAGGGCAGCAGTGTTTGGGATGTATAATCAGGAACAAAAACAGTGGCAAGGGAGAAGTCTGTGCCCTCAAATTCGACCTGTTGACCCTATCTAGGGTACTGTGTCTGGTTTGAGCTCTCTTGAGCAGTAAAGGAAGGCATTGTTAATGCAACAGGTTCTGTGGAGGACTGCCAAGATGGCTGGGACTGGAGCAGGACTGTAGGCATCCTGTAAGGAGAGGCTGAGCCTTGTTCATCTGGGAGAAGGAATGTGATTCAGGGGACCCAAGGGAGCCCCCAGTGCTTATGGTAAATTTAGCATGAAGACACACGAGTCGCTGTCAGGAGGGTGGGAGACAACAGACAAACTGAAATGGGGGAGGTCCCACTCAAAAAGGAGAATGCTGTTTTACCCTGATGGCAGTCCAGCAATGGAACAGGCTGCACAGCCTCGTTCAACCTCCTTCAAAACCTGAGCAGCCTGAGCTGACCTCAGGACTGAATCTGCTTTGAGTGGCAAGTTGGACTAGAGATCTTCTGGGGCCTTTTCCAACCTGGATTAATCTATGATTCATTATATGTTTTAAGACCTTTCCTGAAGCTTTCTAATCACTACCTTCTTTAACTTTCTTTAGCTTTGGCATGAAAATCCTCTAAACTATTTCTAAAAGTACATCTAAAAGAACATCCCTCAAAATAACTGTTCTATTTTAGGTAAGTACTGTCATTATATATATATGTGTATATATATATATAAAAGTTCTGAATACTGCAGCTTATTTTCAAAGGCTCTTCATGAAATAATGAAAGCAAGGGCAAGCTTTTAAAATTTAATCTAGATGAGCTTTGTAGGAATGAATTATGCTTAAGGATATGCTGTCATATTTAAATGTAGAAAGGTATAATTACAAGTGCTAGAAGTACAAAACCTAGGTTCTTAGAGAAATTAAGACTTCTTTAAGAAAAAAAAAAAAAAAAAAAAGTAATTGCAAATGTCTGTGTGGCTTAAGTTTTCTTCTTTTGTTACTATGGCTACAATAAAGAATTACCAAAGGAGTGAATTGGATTGGTACAGTATTAAAGATTTGGAGTGCTAATTAGTATTCTCCTTATATTACTCTGATAGCCACATAATCCAGAGCCTTTTACTCTAAATCACTTAACTCTGAATGCTTTTTAGCATTGTTTTGGAAGTAAATGCCAACTTTATTTAGTACACATTTGTCTGTGTTAAAAAAAAAAAAAAAAAAAAAAAAAAAAAAAAAAAAAAAAAAAAAAAGACTCAGTTCAGTTAACATATTTTTGAAGTCTAGACTTCTTAATTTTTTTAAATACTCCAGACAGCCATTTATTGTCAACTTTTTAGGGATATTATTTTCTTTTGCACAACTGTATTACACAGTATATTTCCTTGGATGTATAATCATTTATGTGGTGCCTATATACTTTTGGCCACACATAACTGTACATGTATTTAAACATAAGATTTCTCTATCCCAAAAATAGCCCTTTTATACTGAAACACATTTAGGTTTTATACCATTTTAATTGAACTTTCTCATATTTTTCTAACATTTTTAAAATATCTTTAAAGCCAAGCTCTCTATTGTGTACTTGAAAACTTTCATGCTGCGTTTTCATCTGTGTATTTACATTTCTGTCTCATTTTGTAACCTAAGTTTGCATAATGTACATACACAAATTAACCAAGAGCATATAAAAATGTTTGCAAATAAAAATAGAGAGAAAGAAATAAGGTACTTTATGTGGCCACAGTTCAAATGTTAAACTAGTTAGTGAAAAATACCACTAAACGGGAAAATCAAGAGCAGAGTTTTTTCTATGTGTTAGGTACTGATTTTGATTCAGATTTTGATTCATTCCTGGCTCTGTATCAGACTTGATAAGGGACAAGCTATCTGATCTCCTTCCTGCCTGAGGTGGTGGGTCCTGGAGCTGATCTGACTGCTGGCTGCTGCAGTTCTACCATCCTCCCTGTCCACACTCTGACCCCGGCTAAGGCATTTCAGTATGAAAAGCAGCATGAAAGGGTTTTGTTCTCCCCTCCCTGCTTTCCCCTGCTTTTTATAGCTTTAAGGCATAAAAACAGCCAAATTCAAGGCTGGACAAACATTAGACTTAGTGTGAAGAGCAGATTGCTGGTTTGCCAGAGAAGACAAACTGTTCCAAGTGAGACTGACTTACACTGCATGGGATACCAGCTTCAGTTTCTCTGCCTCTGACATTGGTTTAGTGTTGATTCCCTCTTTCTTTTCTCATGATTTATCCTAATTTGTTACCTGTAACCTGTCTTAGCAGTGAGACATATTTGGGAACACTTACTAGCTATACATAAAGAACAAGAACATATTCATAGAAGTTCTAAAGGAAAGATGTTGAAAGCAGCAAAAGGAAGCAAATAATGGATTTCTGCCAATGTTGTGTTATAATTAAAGGCTTATTGGAAGGTGTTTCAGCAGATGTGTAAGAGTATGATAAATATTTGAAAGCACAGGAGGAGAGTTATACTATTGCTCTTCGTTATTACCAATAATAGGTATTTTAATAGATAGCAGAATCTGCAATAATAAGATCAAGCAAAACATAGTGTCTTCCTTGAAAACTTTGCTGACCCAAAGAACTAGGGGTCACCAATGTTTGGCTGCATTTTCACTGTTATGTCTGGTCTGGAAAAATATGACAAGATTACCACTGCTATTTGAGCAGACAATGGTTTTGTCTGTCTAGGCAACAGTAATTTTTTTTCCAAGGCAAAAGGATCTATTGAAGACTTGACTGGAAGCAGGGCAAGATTATCTTAGAATAAGTTCAAGGCTAGAAAAGTTATGGAGGGGAAAGAATAGGAAAATATTTACATTTGAACAAAATCTCACTGATTCCCAAGAAATAGTGGGACAGAAGTTACTCTTATTTTTCCTTTTTTCAAATGGTCTGGGAATACCAGGTATGAGGGAGGACAGTGCTACTGATCATGTGTGTTAGCACAATGTTAGCTTTTTAATACAGGGTTGAGAGGTGCAATTGCCTAAAACTCACAAACCTATGGATATGGAAGTCCATAGTATGTGTGACCTGACCATAGTTCTTAACAAAGCCACCAACATTGCAGAGCTCACTGAGATATCACCTCACTCATCTGCATGAGTGGACAAGACAATGATCTGTGAGAAAGAACACACAGATAACACAGGGCTCTGTGTACCTTCCAGGAAACAATGTGAGCCAGATAATCTCCCCCACAGCAACAGTCCTTGGGAAGTTCAATGTTGTGTATAAAAACATGAATATTAAAAGAATTTTTAAGTGACCTTCTTCAAAAGCTTATACAGGCACTTCATGCACATTGAGAGGTCTGTAGTAGGACCACTTGTGTGTGTTGAACTGAGCACATCTCTAAGTCTTTGTAGAAGAAAACCCCTGACAAGTACAGGAAATGTGCCAGTGACAATGAGCTGCTGACAGTGAAGTTCTCTAAGAAGCTCAGATCAAAACCAAGCTTTAGTAGAAATTCACTGGGAAAAGGACTGGGTCAAATGCCACACCACCCAGCTGCTACCAACAGAAGGGTAGCAGTCCTGGCACACTGAGCAGCTCTCATAATGGTATAGAGACAACTGGGCAGGAAAGAGGGTACAGGAAGCAAAAACATGGAAGCAGAGTGGCTGGGGAGGTAGCTATGATTTTTTGCATAAACAGCAATGACCTTATATGAGAGCTGTTTTTTCATTCCTCCTCAATTTTCTAGGAACTAGCAGAGCAGACACAGAAAAAGCCAACAGTTGGTACAAAAGACGGGTCTTTGGCAGCTACTTCTGTAGGGTCAATTGCTCGGCATGCAGACTGAAGTATCAAAAGAGAATGACAGAGTAGACAACTCTATAAATATATTCTTCTATTAATAAAGGGTTTGTACAGTTAACATATTGTAGAAGTCTGCAATAAAGAAAGGTTCACCAAAACCAATACATAGTCCTTATAAGGAACTTAAAACAGACCTGGGATGTTTGATCTCTGGCAAGTTTGAATCTCCTCCACTTCGGGATAGCAGATACAGAATCTCTGAAGAAAACCAATAAATATATTAGTAAAGCACCAGAATGAGATCCTTAGGGAGACTATAAAACAAAGCAAGGTGGATTAATTGTCATTAGCACCATTATCAATACTCTTGTGTACAGGGGATGAAGCACAGCCTCTGTTGGAAGACAGCAGGCAGATCTAGACTTGATCTATTTGAAAACATTTCACAGCCTTCTTTGAACAAGCCTTGCCAATATCAGTGATGCACACAATTATACTACTATATTTAATACCACCATGCCTCCCTGTCCTATGAAAACAAAGACAATGTAAAAAGTAATATTCTGGAACTGTTAAAATATTTGAATTATTTTAAAGTCCACATTAGACTTTCCTACTAACTTTGTGTGCAGGGTACTCAGGTATTAGAGAGATTATTTACAATGAAAAATGCAACTGTCACATATAATATTAATTTCAGTGATTTACAAAAAAATCCCAATACCATCACCATCCTAACACAAATATTACTAATAAATTTCAAAGTAGAAAATAGATGTAAAAACACAAGGATGTTCTGAGTCACCCAATGACACATCACTTCTTAAAAGTACATGAATAATCATTATTTCAACAATCAAGCAATCAATCTTAATTTAATGCTCTTGTTGAGAATGAAATGACACACAAGAAGAAACAGTAATTATTATGTGGCATTAATTATTTATACTGCATATTGATGTTCTCTACAACAGAATTACAAGAAACTGCAGTGCAGGTCCTGTTCCATCCAATTCCATCCAATTTCCTCAAACCCATGTAAATCTGCAAATTCTTCACTGCAGGTGAAGTACTCACATCTAAGGTATGCTGTTCATGGCTATCAATGAGTCAGGAATTCTCCTAAATCTTTGGTGTAGGTGGGATTATCTGGTGCCTGGGTTGCATATTGAAGCACTGCAGTGGGAAGAAATCTGTTGTCTCTGGTATAATCACTTTGATAGGAAAAAGGCATTGGCATGGCACTGATGTATCATGTAGGTGCAGTAGAATCTAATTATAAGTCAAAATTACTAAAGCATTTTTCCACTCCTGAAAACTTCAATAGGAGTTTTATAATTAGTATTTCCTGTTCTCTAAATGTATTTTCTCCTAAGAAGTGACAAAGAACAAGTGTGAGAAAAAAAGAAAAAGATCCATCATAGATTCTTATCAAATTCATGTTTGCAAATAGAGTTTTCCTAATTCCAATCTCTTAGCAACATAATTGAATGAATATTGACTCATAAAAAAATAAAAACCACAATTTCCTCCATTTCCCTTAAGGCTTATTTCTGAGTAACTTTTCCACTTTAAAAAGAATAAAATGTATTACACATATTAATAAGCAAATAGAAGTTAAATGCAAAGAAATAAAAAATATTAAAAGCTCTATTTCATGATCACAATTACTACATAAATAATGTGCATGATTTCTAGGACTGATATATTCTGATATCTTACCATAGGAATTTCACTTTTTTGGACATATAATTTTACGAGTGATAGAAACTTCTACAGACCACATTCACGTGAATGTTTATCTAAACAATCCATTCAGATAATTACTTATTGAATATCAATGTTCACTGATTATATAAGTTATTAATATATAATACACAAGCATAAAATTTGTCATATTTTCTATATATTTTACTGTAATTTAACATTTCTCTCAGTTTCCTCGAGATATCAATCTCCCCTGTCTCCTCAACTCATTATTTTCTGTTCCAAATAAGGCAAACATAAATAAAAAGAGAATCTGACATATACATTACTCAGTCATCTTCCTGTGTTATTTTTCCCTTGAAGTGGTTCATTGAAATATGCTCCACAGGGCATATGAAAGTTATAGCACCTAGTCAAAGGAAATACATTTCATAAAAACTGTTATTTCTTTCCTGAACTTTCCACTGAGATCTTTCTTCACCTGAAATAGTTTGCATTTCTAGATTCTATCTTTTTAGTCTGATTGTCTATAAATTTCCTGAAATATAGACAGATGAACAATCAGTCTTAAGAAACCTGACAGGATAGCACTTGGACAGAACACAGACACAAGACATCAATGACAGAGTCTCTGAAGAGGCTGCTCTTCAGCAGCTTGAAGGGTAACATTATATTATCCCTGCATTTATTAACAAACTGAATGCATCAGTTGGAAACACTGAGTGACCTTCAAGCTTTAGCACACGTTAAACCAAGACTCTCCATATTTTAATACTGTTCCCTGAAATTTCAGAACAACAATATTAGCAGTTGAAATAGGGAATGTGCAAAAATGCCCATGGAAATACACTTACTGGATGTCCTGACAGTTATTATTTCTTCACAGTGCAATCACATCATTCATGTTACTTGTGGTGTACTTTCATTGTTCAGTTTATGTGCCTTTGCACATAAATGGGAAAGGGATGCATATTATGGGATGGTGAACGGAATACTGTAGTTGCCAAGCTGAAGAAATACAAGAGCTACTCAGTGAGCCAAAGATGGCCTGCATGTACCACTCATAAATTGTCAGCTGTCTGTTCCTAGTTAAATACAGCCAGCCCTCAGAGCTTGAAGGCTTGACCTGCTTCAGTATCAGACCAGTCATCTAAATACCTGCATCTTCTTCCCTCTCCTACTATCCTAAGTGTAAAGGAAAGTTATTTATAGCTCAGTACTTCCCAAGTAATTTTCTAGAATAACTGCTAGAGGAGATGATGGGAAGTAAATGCTGCAATCAGACTTCTTGTTGAAGAGAGGAACTTATTACAGTCTTACTCAGGAGAGTAAGGGTAAGAGTTCCACTGTTACCCAGTGCTGCATTTAGCATCACACCTCCCCTTGTCTTCTGATAGGGTTGTCACCACAGCCATAGCATACTTTTAGGTCCATTAAAGAACATACAAACAGATTTAACATCTTGTATTGTCCCCCTGATATATCTGATTCCATACAGATGTTTGAATAACTTCAAGGACACCAAATACTTCCAGAAGAGTTGGAGTTTTTGTGATGTATACATCTTAAATTCACAGTTTATTACCAGAAACTTAATACATAAATAAATACCCATACAAGAACATTAAAACCTGTCTACCTGGATCTTTCTGCTGGTATTTGTGAGAAGTCTGAGGACTTTTTCACATTTTTGGTGAAGATTCAGGATATTTTATAGCAATATGTATATATACAATATGGCACAATACAATACAACCTCTCCTCTAGCCTGCTCCAGTCTGACAACCAAAATGAAAAATGAATCTACAGAAAAATAAGGGAGAATCAAAATATCCTCTTTAGTCTCTTTCCTATAATGCAAAGTGTATCATATCTCTTATATGCTAAATAATGTCTCCTATGATTTTCTGCAACTGTAGACAAGATAAGAGATAATTACTTTAGCAATGACTGATACAATACACAAGGAATTAAAGCATTATATTTGTGGGAGTTGCTTTTACACATAGTGAAGTCCTTTGTGGGTAAAAATGCATATGAACCCCTCAACAAGGTGGTCCACCATGATTTATATAAGAAAGACAGCTCACACATCTCACCTAATGGATTCAGAAAATAATATAATATTAGAAACATCACACATTTATGAGAATGATGAAAATATGCTATTCAGAGAAGGCTTTTGTTTCTCTTTTCCCAGAAAACAATGAGATTATACGAAATAGATTTTCTTTTCCAGACAAAGACAACTTCAAAAACATCAAGTTATACTGAAGTCCCACTGCCTGGAGAAAATGAAAATATTCTTGGAAAAAAAGTAACACTCCAAATCATATGCTACTTTTGAGTAATAACTGTGAGGAGCTTCTGTAATAGTAATTCTTGACTTCATTTGCTTTCCAGAGACTCCATAGTCTATAAAAGGACTGGAAATTCTTATAATAAACACTGTAATAGAATTTATTATGCCAGCAGAATGAAGCCTATGTCAACACTTCCATTATAAAATCTTGGTTTTAAGAGTTTGTAACTTATCTCTACAGATACCACATGCCCCAGTGTATAAGTCAAACTATTTTCACACAACATAAAATTATTGCAATGACATCACTGATTTTAACTGAACAAAGATCTTAATTAACAAAGATGAAAAAGAGAAAATAACCTTATTGATTTATCAATAAAGTGTTTATTTTTGCAACAATGTGTCTGAATTTTAAAATGTTCAACACTAGGTCATAATTGGGGTAATTAGACTGGGGATAGGAAGCAGCTTTCCTGTTGTCATTGAGGATAATTGTAAAATATGCAGCACTGAAGACATTCCTTTCCCTGTAATTTTCACTCTTTACCACTTATTCTTTATTTTGGGTCAATATTATGGGTTTTTGTTTGCATGAAACTGCCAACATGATAGGAATGACAGCATAGAAAATTAATAAAAAACGTATATAACAAAAGAATAATGGTGAGAATACAAAGCTAATTTCATATAAAAGGGAAGAGCTGAAACAGACCCACATGCAACCAGGGATGTTTTCACTCTAAATGTGAAGTCTAGCCTATGAATGCACAAATAAGGAAACATGCATATATATATAAAGAAATAGCGCTTTTAATTTTGAAACATTAATGCTATACCACAGAGATTTTCAAAAGTCCAATGCCAATCTGGAGCCACATGTTATATTTAAGATCCATAGTTTTGGGCCTCTTTTTAAAGTACATTAATTTATATACTCAGCCTCAAATTTTATATTCTTGTTAATGAGTTTTTACATTTGTAGCTGCCAAAAGAAGTATAAATTTGGATTTCTTTCAATCTCAAAGGAGTGAGAAAGAAGAAAAAGTTCTTCAGCACATCATTTGAATACTTTAAGATGTTTTAGGTTAGAGAGAACATTTGCCATGTCTATAAAGAAGACTTAGAAATGTAAAATTCTCTGTTACATCAAAAATGGTCCCTAAAAATAAGAATAAATACCATGAGCAAATTTATCCGGAAATTAAAATGACTGTTAGTGACATATTGAACAAGGATTTCTGATCTATCACATACATGGTAAAGACATCTGATGAAACATCAGGAAAGACCTGATAAAAACCAATTTATTTCAATCTAATTTATGCTCACATGTCCAAATAATCCATAGAAAGTAAAATGATTTCCATATTATACTTCAAGCAATAGGTGGTAAGAAAAAGCTGCAAGGAAGACAGAAGCACTGAAAAAACAACTATTCCTGAATTCCTGGTTTTTCATGTAATTAACACTTTAATTAAATTTAACTTGCCAGGCTAGAGTGTGTCTGAAGCAGTGCAGACACAAACTAACCCACAAACTGGAATACACTGCAGCCCTTAAATGGTGCAACACTGGTACTGCTGATTTGGGAAGAAAGTTGCACAAATGAAGATGTGTTAAAAAAATATGATCAAAACAAAAAGGTACCACACTCCTATTTTAATGCATGTCTGAGTTACTGTGAGAAAGAACAGGTTTCCAAATTATGAATACTGCACGCAGCATCTCAGCACCTTGTGAAATAATTGCCTGGGGAAATCACCTCCCCTTGTGTGGCAATTCAATTACATGACAAAAAATTCTGCAGTTCCATTTCTTTTCATTCTGTATACCCCTGGGTTCATCTACATGGTGTTATTCCAAACCAACTTATAACAAATAAAATTGCATTTAGCATGGCAATTCCATATTCAGAATTAAAAGTGCCTTGTAAAAAGAAGGTACTGTTGCCTACATCCAACAGGGTAAATTAAGGAAGGGACAGGGATTTGCTCAGCAATTCACCAGGCATCAGTGGCACCACCAAGATCATAATGCTGATATGCAGTCTGAAAGGTTACCAGTTTGAAGGCAGACAAGAAGGAGATGATGTTATTACATTAAACCTGGAAGCACAATCTTTGTTTATAAAAGCACAGAATCTGTAGCTCAGAATCACAAATGTCAATTTCTCAGTTTTCTTGTAATGCTAGAAATGTTTTGTGTTCTGGTCTGGAAAAAAAGAGAAGCTTTCCCTTGCAAACTGAAAGGGCAATTCATTACTATGTAATCTGCCCCTTCATTAAGTGTGCTTATGGAATATCACAAGATAGATAACAGGCACACAGTTTAGAATGTGTCTTTGTCATGAAAGAAAATTTGATTTTAAAATCACTTGGAGCTCAGAAAAATCCAACTCCAACCTTGACAGAGAGTACATTGAGCAAAAATCAGCATTCATTTGGACAATTTTTCCTTTTTCATGCTAGCAAAAAGAAAATAAATATTACCATTAAGAGAATCTCTCTGTGACAAATATTCAAACTGGTAGCCTTCCAGCATTTGTGCATATTCAATTGTGAAGGAGCTATACAGGTGTAGGGTGTGATCTGCTGCACACAACCTGTGTGTTTAGGTATTTACATGCATTCCTGCTTCAAAAGGGCCCTCCTGCTCCATACACTATGCAGACAGAAGACCATATGGAAGACAGGGCAGACTGTTTGATGGGCCCCCATCCACTTCTCAAAATGAAGACAATAAGATGGTTTCAACATCTGCACATTAGGGAAAATGTCAATATAAAGAGACAGCAAAAGCATTTAAAGAAACTGAGAAGGGAGGTCTGCAGCCCAGCTCTCCCCAGCTGAAGGAGTGCATGGTAATAGATCTAAAATTTCACTTTGTTTCATAGATGTCATACAGCATACCGAGGTGAGGAGGCACATGGGTCATGCAGCTCTGTAGAACACACAGCCCTTCCCTCACAGGCTTCCCAAAGTGCCTTTGTGCCTGCCCAGAAAGAAAGAGGATCTGTTTGTGTGGGCAAATGAATCCATAGTCAGATGCCTGATACAACTAACTTGACAGTCACTAAATTGAAAGGCAACATATTTGGAAATAGTTTTAAGCCCTCAGTTTCTTCTGAAAGGACAAATGTATGAGGAAAAAAAAAGTATATGTGAATTTTTTTTCTAACTTTAGATAGAAAGCTGAGTATCCCACTGCAAATAAAAAAATACTTTAAAAGATCTCTTGTAGAGTGAATGCATCATGTTATTTTCCCAGGCTTCCCACATGAACCAATTTATTTCACCCATGGGAAACTCAGAAAAATATATTTCACAGTATGTACCTCTGGTAAACAATTTTGCTGGAGCGCCAGTAAAAAGAAAAGTTTGAAACAGCAGAAAATTAAACATAATACCTCTGATGACTGAAAATACTGTACCTACAGTAAAAATGAAATCAAGCACAATAGGCTGAGGGAACACCAAAGAACTTCACAGAGCAAACAGAAGACTAAACTTTCAAAGTAGAGATATTCTTGGTTGCACAGTGGGAGGAGATTTTTAACAGATGTATCCAGGCTAGTTTTTTTTAATTAATTTCTAGACTTGAGTCTCAAAGTACTCATGTCACTTAAATAGAAATTGCAGCAGCTCATTCCAGCTGCAAAGGTTTAGGATTTGCTGAATTAAATGGTAATAGACTGAAGCAAAGATTACATGCCCCAATAATTAGGAAAAAGCCAATATATTTAAACATTTATTTTTTTTCTATTTATGAACTAAATATTAGCCAGTTGCTCAGTCACAGTAAGCTTAAATCATTGGCCTGATGCTAGGTTTTTATGCATATTGAATGTTTTGATTGAATTCTCAGCCTCTTGAAGTCTTCCTCAGCCATGTGCAACCACAACCCGGCTCTTGTCATTAGAGTCTTCAATGGCTTTTCAGCAAGCAGCTGAAAACCTCTGCAATGCCTGCTCCTCTTTGCAATGTTTACCTCTATGCTTTGCAGAAAGCAGGTAAAGCACAACATGAAATAGGAACAGCTGAGCATTTGGTTCACCACTGGGAACTGCAGCTCAAACCAATGACATACTCTTATGGCAGAATGGCAAAGAGAGCAAAGCATTCAGTAAAAAGAAGACAAAACCTTCATCCTTTATGACTTGACAAAGTAATGACAACCAGACAGAACCTTGGGAGGTGAGTTTCCTTCTATAGCCTCAGAGAAGGTGTACCTCACAACACATCCAAAGAAATATCACCCAGAACAGCACATTTGATACCCAGGTGTGAAGGCATGGCAGATCTCTCCCAATACACCATGCCCTCTGCCTAGATGCTTTCCCTGATGGCACACCCTTGCAAGGCCAGTCAGGAGTGCTCCTGCCTTTGTGGCCTTGGAGAAGACTTTTATGTAGGCACTAGTGACATCTCCTCAGCTTGCCAGAGTCAAGGTACTCATTAACAGGTCTCTGTCATGCTTGCTCTTGGCATACTATGCTTCCAGGCAGACTCAGAGCAATGTAGAACACAACTCATCTACCTGTAATGGAGACACACACCCTATTCCTTCAGAGCTCCTCAAACAATGAACACCACCTGTTTCCAAACATGACCAGCTTCCTTTGTAAACACTGTCTTCTGCCTTGTTTCTTCAGTCTCCCTACATCTCAGTCCCTTTTCAAAGATTAGTTTCTGATGTCATTTTTCTTTTGCTCGAAAGGGAGATTGTCAAAGGCAGTGATAAAGTCAAACCCTACAGGCTTTCAAGAGATGCTTACCTTATATTTGTGTCTGTAAAGAGTTCTTCTGATGCTGCCATTTTTCATTTGTAGAGATACTGAGCTTCTTTTTTTTTTTTTTTTTTTTTGGCATGGACTAGCTGCTCTTCTCCACTTGTTAATTCTATTGCTTTAATACACTGACACTGATCTCAAACACCCAAAAAAGACTCTTTCCACTTTCTGAGGCCCATTAGCACAGCTTGCAGGCAGGAAGAGCCCAGACAGGCTCAGGCAGTCCTGATGCACTGCTTTCAATGCAGAAGGATATGCACAAAAAGAATATATGATAGCAAATAAAATTAAATATTAGATTACAAGGCTTCTATTTTTATCTTGTTACACTTTCCTATGAGAGAGAAGAAAATTTAAGCTTTAAGACACAAACCAATCCTAGCTCAGGAATTGGAGTCCTCTTTCTGCTAGCATGGAGTAGTGTCTCAAGCCATCTTCCTGAAACTTAAAAATAAATCTGTACCCGACCTCTTCTCTTACATTTAAATAGGATTGTTGTCATGATCTCACTGTTTAAAACTGTCCCAAATGTCACAAAGAAGTTTTTCACAGCAGCCATCACTCAGAGTGACCTCCGAGGATTCTGCAAGGGCAGCCAAAATTCTAAAATCCATAAAGATTGCTTAAAAATTTTGTGAACTGTGCTACTGTGTGTTTAACTGTGTTAAGACAACAATTTTGACCCACCACAGAAGTGCTTTGGCATGGCTGGTTGTGGTTAGTATAGCAGTGATATGTTAATTCAGGTACTTTTATGGAGAAAATTATTTATATAGAGAACCGTGTTCATTGCCTTTACACTGGAAAGAATGTGGTATTTACTGATCTAAATGCCACCTTGAACATGGGCAAGGGGAACTTCAGCATTGCTTAAAAGCTGTATTGTTTTTCCACATTCCCATGGGGCAAAAAGAATTTTTAAGTATTAGGACAGTTTAACTAGCTCAAATTTTTTCCTCTTCCAGGAAGGCTAGGATGATGTCATTTGCCTTTACATATTCTCTCAAAGAAAATTTAGGACAATTCAACTTTGAAGAAGTGCATCCTTCCCACCGTTGGCTCCCAGAGGTACTGGTTGCCAGCTGTGCATCCTGTGGGTATTTACAAAGTGGCCTGTCTCTGAGTTGATGGTTATCATCATCCTGTGTGGCATTGCTGCCCCTGGACAACATGCCATAAAATTGCCCTCATGTCATTTCCCAACTGGCTAGAAACTCAGTCTCTATTTGCTCCTGTGAGGTACCTTTTGTCAGGGCAAAAGTACTGCTAGCAAGTGTGAGGGGAAAATGTCTATGCTCTTATGTGCTACATAAAGCAAAACCAAAACACAGAGAAACTGTTAAGAAAGTTGGTAAGAGTTCAAAGGCTATTGCTTATCCAAGAAACTTGATCTTACTTGAAATGTAAAGGTGTGATTTCACACAGGATATTGGCCTAGATATATAGGCCATTTCCTATCACATAACGTACTATTATTTCACATCCTTATCTTCAGTTTTTATCTTGAAAGCAATGATTAACAAAGCAGATATAAACCCTTAGAAGCTTTTTCTGGGAGAAACTGAAGAATTTATCAGATCATAAACATTACAAGGCAATTTGATGCCTAGGTATATCCTTTATAGCATACAAAAATACTTGACTCTCTGCTTATTAATTCTTAGCTCTGTGGTGAGTTGAATATCTCAGTGTTAAGAAGATTTAATGTTTGTGGAAATTATATGTGTGCTACTCACAGAAAGGCTGAGGTTGGAGGGGACTCCTGGAAATCATGTGGTGCCAGTCCTTTGCTCAAACTGGGTCACCTACAGCCAGTTGGCCACATACATGTCCAGGTAGCTTTTGAATATCCAAACAAGCAGGGAGACTCCAAAATCTCTTTGTGAAAACTCTGACAGTGCTTTTTTACCCTCACAGTGAGAAAATCTTTCCTGATGTTCAGAGGGAAACTCCTGCTTTTCAGTTTGAGTCCATTGCCTCTGGTCCTGTCAATCACAGGGCAACACTGAAGAGAACATAGCTCCATTCTCTTTGCACTTTCCCTTCAGGTATTTGGACAAGTTAATGAGATCCCCCTCAAGTCTTTTCCTTTTCAGGCTGCACATTCATACCTCTCTTAGCCTTTTTTCATACAAAACTTCTCCAGTCCCTTGTTATCTTAGTGGCCTTTTGCTGCCCTCTCCCCTGTACATCCATGCCTCTCTTGCACTGGGGAGCCCAGAACTGGACACAGCACTCCAGGTGTGCCCTCAGCTGTGCTGAGCAGAGAGAAAGGCTTGGCTCCCTCACCCTGCTGGCAACACTCTTCCTAATGCAGCCCAGGACACCATCAACCTTTTTTGCCACAGGTGCACGTTGCTGGCTCATGTTCCACTCGTGTCCACCAGGAAGGACCTTCAGATCCTTTTCTTCAAAGCATCTTTCCAGCTGGGTGGCCCCAGGCATACATTGGTGCCTAGGGTTGTTCCTCTTCAGATGCAGGACTGTGCACTTCACTTTGCTGTAGTCAGTTCCTGTAGTCAGTTCCCTTCTCCAGGCTGTCACAGACCCTCTGCACAGCAGCACAACCCTCTGGTGCATCAGTCACTCTTCCCAGTTAGGAGTCATCTACAAATTTACTGAGGGTGCACCTGCTCTGCCCCAACACCCAGGGCATCAATGAAGATGCTGAACAGGACTGGACTCACTACTGACTCTGGGGGTATACACACTGCTGTTCAACTAGGGTCTCTGCTGGCCTGACCAGTCATACAGTTTTCAATTCACCTCACTGCCAGCTCATCCAGCCCACTCTTCATTAGCTTCTCTAAAGCAGCCAATTTAGTTTCATTGATTGCACGCAATAAATCCTTACTTTTACAGGTAGGAAAAAAGCTACATTGCTGTGGCATTAACATGCCACACTGGTAAACTACTGGAAATGTACAATTGCCAAGGTGACTGAAAGGAATTCCTCACAGTCAGAGATTGTGGTTTAGACCATAATTTTGTCTCTTTTGTTTGAGATGTTAATACATCATCTCTGTTTAGCAATGACTATGCTTTAAAGTTTGCTTCCAATACTGCTTGAACTACTGTTAGGAATAGTCAAAGTTTCAGAACCAAAAAAAGCTTATATTTTAATTTATCTGAAAGTGGTGGGAAAAAAAAGAATATGCCAAATGTATGAAAAAAAGATTGTTCAACCTGAGTGATGCCTTGGTTACAATGAAATGTACAGTAGGAAATATATATACTAACAATGCTTTGTAAAAGATCATTTAGTAACTTCTTTCTAACCTTCCTGAAATGAATTAATCTGTAATGACACTTTTATTGTTTTTATTGAACACTTCACAGACCATGCAAGAAGTGTGTTGCATTTCCTGTGTAAGAGTTACTTCAAGATCTGACTGCCTTTTTGGTACTGAAACAGCAGACCTGCTCCTTTTGAACCTGTTCATTTCAGGTGTGCAAAAGAAATCAAGTTTAAGACACTTATGATAACCATCTTTCTATGAGGCAGAATCTGTGTTGAACTTCAGCACTCTGTGATCTCATAATGCAGAAGTGATTCATTTATTTAAATGGGCTGTTTTACAGCTCTTACTGAGGATGTTACAGGCTGTAATTCAAACTCTGGCTAAAGGAGTACTAAACTGCTGATTTATGGAATTTGGAAAGCATAGCATACTTGTATGCCTTCATCAATGATTGCCACAAATAGAGAGAAGAACTTTGAACTCGATGAACTCTTGGTCTAAGGCAACACAGGCCTTTCACTTGTTTTCTTATTTGCAGACTCCTAATTCTTCATAATCAATAACCAGTTTTCTAAGTGGAAGCCAGCGTGTCAGCAAGGACCACATGCAAACCATATCTCACATATATGTATAGACTGCTTCCCCAAGAGCCAGATGCCATAAAATTGTCAGGAAAGGATGCCGTCTCACCCTGCTCCCCAGCCAAGAGGAGATTGTTTTGACTGCATAAGAAATTTGTGTTTAAGCTCCAAGATTTAACTACACAGCATAACACAGAGTAAGATTGTTGTTCCAGTTAGTTGCTTAAGGCTCTGAATGAAAAAGCTTTTTATAGCTCAGATACACTTTGTCTTTCAACACTTACCTTCAACATGAGACATGAAAAGTAACTAAAGTGAGTCACAGGTAAACAAACTCATTTTTGAGGCTCTGCATGTGGGGCATATCCTTTCTGGAGAACAATGGTGGAATTTTGCTTATTTGAATTTCATACATCCTTCAGCTAGTCTGCTATGACTTTTCAATTATGTGATGGCAGCAAAAAAGCCAATTCCTGCCTGGCACCCCCTCTCTGCAAGTATACCAAAAGTCTGCTTAGCCTTCCAGCATAAAGATGCTACATAGTACACAGGTCACTGATCTCACTGAAAAGTATATCAGTCACAATAAAAGAGATGTTATCCTGAAGTCCTAAGAATCAGGGCACCCAGCCTTTTAAAACCTGAGGAAATAAAGACTTATGTGTTTACTATTTTTGAGGGTAATAACTCAATTTATCACAAAAGAATACAGAATTTAAAAATTTTTAATGAGGGTGAAAAGGACCCTCTCCTGAAATTGTAAAAAACCTCTAAAAGAGTGAAATCAAAGTTTAAACATTTACTTCTTGTCAGTCTCTAAATGAAATGTTTGGAACAAATTAGTGAAGTTAATGTTACTATCTTTTGAGTCTCACAGTTGCTAATTTTTCTGATCACTGTGTAATGCTTTTAAAAAAAAAACACAAAACAAACAAACAAAAAAAAAAAAGCAAAAAACAAAACCCTAAATATTATGGCCTTCACTTTTAAATAAGTTTCAGTTTCAGGTACTGTCTGAGACAAGGCCCACCCCACAGACAGCTGTGAAGCAGGACAAAGACAGATAAACAAGTTTTCTTCCCAACCTTGCTAATTTACTGTGATTCTGCACAGTGAAGGGAAAGCAAGTCTACTGAGATGTGATTTATCACTCACCCTAAACAGGTGAGACACCAGATCTAAGTTGGTCTGGATCTGTCTTTAGTGAAGCAAAATATGAAGAAGGCAATAAGGGCTTGAGTCAAACTGGCACTTCTGCCTTTATTAGGAAAAAAAAAGCTGGCCAAATCTGCCATATGGAAAGCCATTCCAGACTCAAAACTCCTTAAGACTCTTTGAGAAAGCAATGCTTTGTTCAGAAAACAGGCCTGTGTATTCCTGTTGATTAACTTTATGCACCTAACAGAGCTGGCCCAGGTAGGAGGGCCAGACTTTGCCTCTATACTGGATGAAAACCGACCAGCTCAGTGAAGGCTGACACAGCAAGATTCAGAGCAGGAATATAGGTTATGTACTATCAAAATTTAAAAAAAAACTTACTTTTTTTTCAACAGTCTAGAAGAATTCCAATGAGGCGGCAGGCAAACTGTCTTCTCCAAAAGTTTTTTCCAATTTATGCTGAAATAAGCACCCATATTTTTACACTCTGATTTTGGCAGACAAACAAAACCACTGTTGTTGGGTTTAGAAGGTGCATGAAAGGACTTTCAAAGGCAAATTGATAAAGCATCCCATGCAAAAATGATATAAAGAGCAATCTTGCTGAAAGTAATTTAAATATACCACAGACTCAGAAAAGTTGGTCTACTTAGTTTTAGCACCTGGTTTGAACAAGAATCTTGCAACCATCATTCTTTAGCATTTCTGCATGATATTTCATGAGAGCTTTGAACAGTAGCACTATTATTGTATCTTCAGAAGTCAAACAGAAGAGTGAATGTTTAGAATTTTTATTTTCAGACTTTGATTAATCAAAAGGAGACTATCTAGGCAGCTAGCATCTGAATTGCAAATTTTTAGTTGTTTCAACACAGTTCTTTGTTAGAAAGGAAATCAGCTTTCATTAGCTGATGTACTAGCTAATCAAAACCAAATCTTTGTGTTTCTGTCTTTTTTTCTCCACACACTCTGTTGTATCATCCACATCTTTTTCCTCCTCTTTTGCTGAAAAGAACCTGTAACCAGGCTGCTGTTCAACTAGGCAGACATAGAGCAAAAACACAAACTCTTTAAAGAGCCAAGAGATCTGCAGTTAATGTCCTTGGTGAGTAAAGATTTGGTGCTTCTCCACATGACTCCCATGCTGGCCACAGCTGACAGGAGGGTTCCAGGAATGCGAGTATCTACAGTATCCATAAAAACAAGGCTCAACATCAGTCGTCAGCTCCCCCACCTATCCCTCTGGGGGGAACAATTACTTTTGACTGAAGACATTTATTAGGCTTAGGATAAAACCTACAAAATCCAGACTATGCTATTTGGATTTTGTCTGTTTACAGGAGCTACTTTATTCTACTTGGTTGTTTCCACTGTTTAGACACATTAGAAACAGCCATTATTGCCAAACACTGACGCTTACATTAATACAATTCAGGAATTCGTGGCTTAAAATAGACAGCAACATTTTAAAAAAATCTCCACAAAGACATAAAATCAAAACTTGCAACTTCAATTCCACATTAGAAAATCACAGGCTTACTACCCACTTTTGTCAATCTTTTTCCACACATCCTTGGCATTCAGCTGCCATTGCCTGTAGCTGTGAAAGGCACCATTAATTGCTTGTTAGCAACTCATTATTAATATCTTCAGTCAGTTTTTACCACACCTTTTGCTTAGAAGTCACCCATGGCCAGGGGCAGCTGCTCTGCCTGGCACAACCTGGGATACAGCACCAAGCAGGAGAACTGCACCCTTCAGTGCTCCCCTCAGTGGTGCCCTTCCCACAGCCCCTCCTCTAGGAGCAATGAGCCTGCCCAGACTCTTCCAGCTAGGGAGGAGGTGGAGTGTCAAATCCCCTGAGTGTCTGAGGAGAGGTGGAAAAACGAAGCCCTGGCTAAGCAGTGAGAAGACAAAGCCTGAGCATGGAGTCAAGGGGGAGGCACAGAGCCCAATGATGCTGGGCAAGAGGGTGGCAAACAGAAGTGGTGCTGATTTTGGGTCAGACAAGAGAGACAGCCCTGTGAAGGGGATACAAGGAGCAAAGGGGGTAAGGAGCTCAGATGCAAGTCCATAGCAAGCAGTTGGGAAGGAAACTGGTTCAAGAAATTGGCAGGGAAGAAAGTGAACCAGAGGAGAGCAACAGAAAAAAACTACTTGCGGCATTTGGAAAACATTACTCTCCGTATCCTATCCCACATGGTTCCAGAAACTCCCCATTACTCTGCTGCCACCACATACCTACTCCAAAATTCATGACCAGCCTTCTTCTCCTAGCAAGTCTACAGAGAGGATGCGACCTCCTGCATTTCCTACAGCAGAATCTTTTGTAATGGAATTATATGTTTTGACTCTTCTGCTGAGTTATGATGCCAGAGGCTATGATTTTTGTGTTTACCTTGAATTGCTGTTCAAAAACTCTTTAAATAATAATAAAAAGGGGATAACACTAATGTAAAAAGATCCCAAATATCCCTGCAAAACACTTCTGGTGAAAGACTCAAAACTTGAGTAAAACAGGTTTCTTGTGTGACCATAATTCTGTATTCTGATACAGGGTTAACAGATACTCAGACTGGAAAATTATATGTCAAAATTTAAACCAAAATGTTTTCTTACAGAGTAGGAGTTTGAGGATGGGGAGAAAATAAGTAGCCACCTGAGTATTTTCCAGAATTGGTATCAGAAAGTCATACCAGCTTGCAAAAAAACAAAATTTTCATCAGAATTCATTTTCACTGTGGAAACAATAAGAGAAGATGTTATTTCAACCTGATGGCTTTGCATTCACACAATTCTGAATGTTTTTACAAATAGCGTCACATTAATTCCTTTCCTTTTTCTTTTCGTGGATTTACAGTAATGCAGAATTAATAAAGCAATTGGAAGTCTTGGCAACAGAAGACTTTTTTTTTTTTCCAGAGCTGACTTTCAAAATGGTAAAGAGAAAATCACCATCCTAACTTTTCCCGTTAAATTGTATATTAACAGGTAAAAATATGCAATCACACTGAAACATTTATTCTCCCAAAATTAGCATTATTACTTTATTTTGTGATTCATTACAATCTGAAAATCCAATAGACAAAAAAATAAACTAGGCATAATGTTAAAGCATTTTACAAGCAAAATACTTTACTGTTTCCGTTTCAATTTGCATAGGGTGGGATAAGTGAATTGGTTAAAGAATATAACATACAGAAGAACAATACCATAGAGTTCATCAAACTGCACTGCAGAGTGTTATGTTCCTGTGAGTGAACAGTACTTTAACAGCTATTTCTGTCAATGGAAAACCATACACTTCACCATTGACAAAGCTGCCTTCCCATGACCATGATGCATCATGATGGCTTCAAGCTGCTAGTTTCTCTTCTTACATTGTAGGTCATTCTCCTTTAAAGAAATTAAAGAGTTAAACAAGCCAGAATGCATCTATCTATGCTCATTTCTTTTCTACCTGAACAAAGGCCAGTATGGAGAGAGGGAATTTTTAAAATCAGCTTCTGAAACAGGTTATAGTGATCTCTGTCTCTCATATTTTTAGTCTCATGGAGATAGCAAGCTTAGAGCTTCATCCACACTTCTTTACTATTACTGCGCATCCAGGTAAAAAACAGTACTTTCACTTTGTAGAAACAAACTGCAAAGAGATCACGCTTCTTTCCCACTGTTACCACATCTGTTCCTCCAACTGTGTAAATCTGGCTTTAAAGTCTCACAAAACTAAACAATAGTTGATCTAGGTTGTAATAAAAAAAGAATATTAAATACCTTTGGTAAAAATAGATATATTTAACAAGTTTAGAAAAGCAAATAGTTATAACGTCAAAAGGGGAGTATAAAAATGTACACGATAAAAAATAACAAACACACAAAAAAACCCATCAGCCATAGTAGTAAGAATAAAGGCGCTGTTCTTTTCAATGTTTGCTTCCTTAGCTCACGTTATTGTCCAGTCTTCCTTCTAAAAGGCAGGAGCTTTACCAGAGCATATGGAAAAATCCAGTCCTTCCTACCAGCATTAGACAAATTAAATTTAATTCGGAAAAAGACAGTCTGTTTTAACCCAAGTTTATACAACAGAGAAATCTTTGATTTAGAGTACGTAGGAGTAGCTGAACACAGAAAGATTTCAGGTGTTTTCAACAAGAGGCCAGATGTAATCAAGCTGTAGAAATGAGACAGCCAGCAAAATCGAGTCTCCATGATGTCAGCCTTCTAAATCTATTTTTTACTCCTAAATTATAAATCCATGTATTGCCATGAAAATTGTGGGGGACAACAACAATACATATATTTTAAATCCCTCATTGATGCCTTTCTCCAATCCTTTCACTGGGCCTCCAAACAGCTGTCACACAACATATAATCCCAGGTTGGCTTCTCCTCTTTTTAGAGCTCACTGTAAATCTTCAAAATGGAAGATCCCCAAAGCAAACAACTGAGATTACAGAAGGAGATAATGCACAAGCCCCATAATAGAATCAGCCATTGATTGAATGTGCTTTGAAAGAAAACAACACAATTAAATCATGTTTATCCTTCAGTATTCCCTTTGCACACACAGTCACACTCCTCGTGGTGTTCCAAGGGTACATCTGTCAATGATTTATGCAATCCCCGGACACCAATCCTTGGCTTCAGCTGAAGAACCTGAAGGAGAAGAAGCCAAGCATCAACAAAACAGTGAGTGCTTCATCACACACCTAGACTGGATGGATTTCCAGAAGTGGATTGCACTGGAAAACCACTGGATGACAGGAAGGATATTAAAACTGAATTTCTTCAATAATTCCACCCACTTGTTACTATTTTTGCTTTTACCTTAAGCCATTTACAAAATTGATTAAATAATCTTGAACATGATTAGATCATGTTGCTTCACCATAGAAGTGTCTTTCAATTTCAGATTGCCAATAGTTTTATTTAAGATCAAACAGTAGAGTTAACCTAATTAGATAATTCTGTAATAAATAATTTTAGCCATCAATTTATAGTAATGGAAATGAACAAATATTTGTTTCTTCATAAAGTTTGATATCTATCACTAGAGAAAGAAGAACAAAAGGTATGGTCATGATGTGTCTGAACTGCACCAGTAAATACCTCAGAAATCAATTAATACTTGCACAGAAAAGTATATTAACAAAGAAGATTTTACTTTTTTTCAATGCAATACATAATTAAAATGCTAAAAAAATATTTACTAAAAGTGCAATACATAAAATATTAAAACACTACTATTGGTGCATTAAAAATAAATGCCTTGATTGGCTTTCAGTATTTCCAAACACGCAAAAACAAAAACGGTGCATACCTCGTGGTATTTTTTGGTGACTTTTGTTGGCACACACTGGCAGTCATTGCAGCTCTGCTGACAACAGGCACAGTTTCCACCACACCGTTTCACCAGCAGGCACAGCGGCCAGAAGATGGTGTCCGTTCTCTTCAGCTCCTCCCGCAGGGACACCGAGAAGTTCCGAGGGGTGCAGCTGTACAGACGCGCCTCCTCCTTCAGGAGGTTCAGATCCACCACTGCAAAGAGATGGGGAATTACCAATCCCAGCTCATCTGTGGCAAATCTACTTCAGCTGCACAGAACCCAGGGGGTTAGGTTTCAGCACAAAAGTATAATACTCCAGTTCAATGAATACCACGAAAATGAAATAGAATGATCGCTGCGTAGTGATATTCACCAATTATTTTATAGCTCTGATAAAGTTGGTTCAAATTAAAGCTTTGGCTACTATGTTCCAGTACATGCTTTATCAAATCAACCCTAGTGGAAGTCACTTTGTTCACACTAATACTCTAAGCTCCAGGATTGCTATTCTACTGCCATTTTGGACTGGAGAAACACACACAGAGCAATTAAGAATCCTCCAAAATTTCAAAGACATTTTAAATTCACTTTCAATAAAGAATTCAAACTTCTTCCTTGTCAAAATTTCAACTATTGGTTCTTTGCTAGGGCATTTTAATCATAAGAAAGAATGAAACCATTCATATCTAAGGAGAAGTTACTTTTATGGACTAAGAACTTCAAGAAGTTGTCATCATCAGGGAATTCTGCACAGAATAAAAAAGTGCACAAGTTTGTGTATCTATATAACTATTAGTAGGCTCCATTTTCTCCTCCCTCTTCATAGCAGCATATATATGAATTTCCATTGTTTCACTAAGTTTCATTTTCTCTTGATGTGCCTTAAATAGAAGTTCCTCCTTGTAAACAACTAACTTGAAGTGCAAGTTAAAGATATTAATATTTGGCACCAGTTTCCCTATAAACTGATTCCACTGCATTATACTAAAGTTTCACTATGCCAATGGCTGAACAGTAAGTTCAGGGAAAGATCTAAAAGAAGACAAGCTCCTTTACGTTCATCTTAGCTAAATAGTCAAGAGCTAATAAGCCTTGAAAGAAGCAGGGAAAAAATTAATAAGACTGGGGAAAAAAATGACAAGCAGTGTAAATTGAATTTATTTCAGAAATGTCTACAATGATCATGATCTAGGATCTTTTGTCTGAACTGTTTTTCTCCACAACTACCATTAAGGAACAGAAGTGATGTCCAATTCACAGGAATACTACTCTCTCTAGTAAGAAACAAAAAAATAAGGAGAAAAACAAAACCCTGTGCTAAGAGGGCTATTGGGATGAGTGAAATAGAGGCCTTGAACAAAGTGACAAAGACCTTTAACCAACAAGTTTTAAGCTAAATCAAGAAAAATATAGGGGGGAAAAGAATCCCAGTGCAGTAATATTGCTTAAAAATACTTCAATATATTATCCATTCATAAATAAAAATATATATAATAAAGCTAAAATAAGTTTCTTATCTGAATCACCCTCTAGAGGAATTCCTTTTTTTCCTCTCTGCTATGTAAAGAGCCTCAAGAGGTCATCAAGGAGAAGTTCACCCAATCAAGGCAAGTTAACTCCTCCTAATTCTATTTAAACACATAAGACATAAAAAAATTTAGAAGTTGAATTTCTTTAGCAGAAATGCTCACTGGTACTCTCCCAGGAGCAGATTTTTGGGAAGGAATTTCAATCCATGTTCTTTCAAACATTTCTTTTAAAGGCCATATCTATATACTGGCATCCATAAGTAAGGATTTATTGTTGTGAAAGGTCAGTTAAACACACTGAAGCCTTTTCTTTGCTTGCACTCACAGCGAATGCCAAGCTGGGGCACTTCATTCCATCACTATCGGGTTAACATAGGCTCCTAAATAAACAAACTGAATTTTAAGAGGGAGGAGTGTGTAATAATGCCAATAAAGTTACTGATAGGACACCAGCCTGCCTCCCACACTGCAAGAGCATTCCTTGGAGAAAGTTGAGAAGGGAGAAGAGGAAAGGAGAGACAAAACTTCCAGGGGAGAGGTTCACTGTGAGAAATCAGAAATTACTTAAGCCCTTCTGATCAGCTAATAGCTCTAGGCTGACTCACTGAAAAGGTGGATGTGTCTACCTCCATTAATCAAGGACTGTGGATAGGAACAGAGTACTTCTTTCTTGTGTTATGTTTTCAAACATATAATAAGTGAGCTGTCTGCATGAGGATAAAATGCCTGAAGCACATTGTGAGAAGTGCTAGTTCTGTTAATACTTTCTACTGGAAGATTGTTTCTGCAGAGACTGATGTACCTGGTGCAGTGAATTTGCAGGAGTTAAGTTTATGTGCTGCTCAGCCCCTCACCATGAGATACTGAAAGTGGAAACTGGGCACTTCCAGAAGGCCCATGGAGCAGTGAGAGAGAGATTCTTGTGTGGTGATGTCCTTCTCCATGGCTTCCTACCTCCTGGCAGCAGCAGCAGAATACATCAACTTCTCACACACAGAATGTGTAGGTTGGAAGAGACCTCCAAGATTGAGTCCAACCCAGCCCTAACAACTCAACTAATCCATGGGACCAAGTGTCACATCCAGTCTTTTTTTGAACACATCCAGGGATGGTGACTCTACCACCTCCCCGGCAGACAATTCCAATATTTTATCACCCTTTCTGTAAAGAACTTTTTCCTAATATCCAACCTATATTTCCCTTTGTGTGATGTACAAAATTCCATACCTACAGCTAGCTGTAGTTATAGAGAAAAGGGAAGTGCACTAAAATAAGCAGCATGTTACGCATTTTGTCACAAAAAATGAATTAATTTGAACTCAACTCCTCAGACCTGCAGACGATAATCTTAAAAGGGTTCTGTTGGAGAACACACAGTCAGCTCTTAGCAGATATCTTTCAGTGTGCTGTACTGTTACAACAGGATTCAGGAGAGATGAACAAATGTCATGTTTGACTTCCATGCTTCAAAATGTACTTAGGTATACTGCTATGATACCTCATGATGAACCCTTGCCCTACCTTATGTAATTCAATTTCATTAAAAGGTCTGTGGCAAATTTATCTAGTGCTTATATAATCACTTCTTTGAAGTGTGTGAATGAAGCTGTTATTTTTTCAAAGAGTAGCTGTCTGTTCAAAATTTATTTTAACACACTGTGGGCATGAAGCTAGATGAGAGAATGTATATATTCCCTTAAAAGTGTTTACTTAACCACAATAAAAGGTTATGTGGATTTCCCAAGTGCACTGAGTTACAGTACCTGTTATAATGTGAACATTTAAACACTCCTTCAACTTGGCTTCCACTCATGTATCATGTTTGACACAACAGTCAAGGTTCTTTTGTGTAGCTCTAGCTCAGGAGGAGTGAAACTCTGCAGTAGCAGAAATGGGAAATACTAAAATAAAAATAACTGAAGGAGAAAAAATGTAGATGCAGATAGGCCTACAGTACAGTGTATTTTAAGAGTGTGCCTACACTGGCACATGCAACTGAACTAATCCATGTTCACAGCAGCCTGAAATTAATTGTGTTATGCAATTGGCAATGCAATTTTCTGGCATCTTCTGGATGTGTATCGAGTACCACAGGGAAACTTCTTTCCCAAAACATTTTTCCAGCTGGATACTGCTCTCAAAGTCAATGAAACAAATTAAATTCCAGTTGGGGCACTTATGTGTAAGCACAGATAGCAGCAGAATGGTTTTCATTCCTAAGCACTTTGGAGATGTTTCTGGGAATGTAAATTTCTTACTGGCTTCTACAATAGGAACTGTTACAAAATCTCAAGCAAGAAGTGCGGTATATATTAAAAAAAAGTCTCATAACTGCACAAAAACACAACTGCTAAGGACTATGCTTTGATTTGGAATATTTTTTTCTCCTTAAATAGAGTTCAGAATATGATCTAATGATTATACATAGGTTTCAGTGGGAAGTGATGGGATAATTTTTTTGCATAGCAAAATATATTTTATTTTTAAGCATGTTTAATAGTATAAAATAATTTTGGACTATATTTAGACATCAAAGCTTCTGAACTTGGTGTTTCTTCCTTCCTGACTAGAAGTTTTTGGAAGCATTTTATCCAGAGAAAACATCAGGGACAGAAGTTCTCTGGAATTTAGGTTGTCTAAATATAGCCCTTTCATACAAATTATTAGGTAGGAGTAGAGGATATTTCTCTATATAAAGTAAGGTACACTTTTAGTAACTTGTTTATGAAAACAGGGCAGTAATTAAGCTTTTACACTGAAACACTGTAAAAATGAAACTGATCTAATAATGAATCAAAGAGTTTGAACAAAACCAAAAATGTTAGGATAGGCACTTCATACAAACATTTCTTAAAAAGGTTTCAAAATACAGCAAACATGCTGCTTGAGAATGATATGGGGAGAAAAGAAAAAAGGAAAAAAAAGGTTTTGCTTTTCCTATCTATTGAATAGTCCTATGTCATTTCAACTGGACATATTTTCCACCTCAGGCTATTGTATTACAGACTCAGTAATGCAGTCTGAGGGTGGTCTCTAAGACAAATGTGGCAATACCATGATATGTTTATTCAGTGAAAAAAATCTATTTCAGCATCTAATTAGAAGTCTTTAAAAGATTTACTCTGATAGTTTCTTTTTAAGATGTCTCTTGCAGGAAGTTTCTTTTCTATATAGATGTTATCCAACACCTGCATTTTGGGTATTTTTCCCACTTACTGTGTGCTTATGGCATGCATTTGGCAAATACTAAACCTCTTAAATTAAGGAAGTGTTAAATGACTATCTGAGAGCTTTTAAAGATATTTCCTCCTCTGGCTCATAACTTCGCTGCTCTATGCACAGCTATAGCAACATGAATAGGGTACAAATGTTGATTTCTGGGCTCTAATCTAAGAATTATATGTCAAACCCTTAAATTTGAGCTATGAAAGGTTCTACTTCCTCCCTTTTCTTGTTGATCAGATGATAACCTTTTAGTTTACATCCACCAATAGGGAAGTCTGTTCAGTTATGCTTATATGGGCAAGGAGGATAGTATTGCCTTCATGCTATCCATCCACGTTATCCATAAACAATAAATAGTGGTTAGCATCTGGATGGGATGTGGCAGGAAATTCATGAGCGTCAGATGTAGAAGGAAGAAAATGAGTTGCTGATCCATAGATCTACAAATTTTGAAAACACAATCTACTTTACTTCTGAAGAAGTTGACAACTGCATGATCAACCCAGTCATGGACAAATGGTATTTCCTAAGGTGTCTTCAAAGAGAAACATTTAGGTAATTGCTCTCAATTAATTTCATGTAGAAACTGGAAAACTTCTAGGAAAATAAACAGTCATTCACATGATATTGTAAGACATTATCTACCTCAAATAAAAATAAAGTTTTTGCCACCATAAAAAAAGAAACTCACAAATTTCAAATATGTTACCCTGTCAAGATGTCCTGCTACTTCAGAGAAATAAGGATCTTCCAGGTTCCCTACAGGAAACTACTGTGTTTTCTTTTTTTTTTCTTTTTTTTTTTTTTTTTTTTTTAATTCCCCTTTGCTGCCTTATCCTGCTAAATTCCTTTAAGTTTTGAGTTTAGCTATTGTCATTTTTCAAATAATTCAATGGTGAGGACAGCTAACAACAATGGTATCTGCTCTCTGTTCATATTCCTTTCTTGGAACCGAAACGCAAAGTGGAGAACACCCTTCATTCTTTGTCAAGAAATCATACCCATAGAAAGCTGCAAGGCCAGACAGAAGAGTAAATTACCTCTTGACTTCCTCCCATGTATGTATGCTTTCCCAAGAAGTTGCCATGTTGGCCTGTACAAATCTTCCAAATCCAGCTGCCACCGATCTGGTTCAAGATAGCGGATAAGTTCTTCCACGGTGCTAAATCCAGCGACGGCGTTGTTTAACACATCCAAGGGCAAGGCTGATGGGGGTAGCAGTGATGGGCTGGGTGCTTCTGTGTGGTGCTGCAACCAAACCCAAGAGAAGAGCACCAGTCAGAGGATTAATGGATCTGCTTTGATGAAGTGCTGTACTTTACCAAGTTACATAGCTGGGAAAGTTTATAAGTGGATAGCTTGTTTCCAAAGTACAGTTTATTTAACAAGACAAATGACAAGAGTCAAAAAGTACCTAATTATTCTTTAGCAATAATTGTAAACAAACTCCCACTGCAGAGTTTGCCTACTTCTTACATTTCCAGCCTTGCAGCAAGCATGCCACTACACCTGTCCTTTGAAGATGTTCGCTGAGTGATGGATGGGACTTTAGAAATAGAACAAAGGGTGATTTAAAAATATGGCCCCATTTACAGGCATTTCCTAAACCCCTCGAGAAATCTGAAACATTTTACTTTCTACTTTTCCTCAGAAACTTAGCCACAATCTTTGACTTCTCTTTCTTCGATGCAAAATATTAACATACCCCACTACAAAGACAGCAAATATTCTTGCTCTCATCTATAGATAAAAAAACCCCAAAAGCAGTTGTGTTTCTTACAGTACTAAGAATTACGCTTCTGGTTAAACAATAATGAACATAGTAATAACAACATCTGGCATAACTAAAATGATTTCTCCCTTACGAAGAGAAAAAAAAAAATGTTCCAAATTAAATCCAAAGTATTTAAACATTGAAATTGAGTCCTGAAAAAGTATTTTACTACAGCACAAATCTCAGTGACAAAATCAGTAGACAGGAGTACTTAGTCACAAACAATTCAAGCAAAGTTAAGCATCTGTTTTTGTTCACTCTACCATCTGTTTTATCAAAATTATCTTAGAATTATGCATTGATTTGTATTTTCAAAAGAATAAAAAAAGGCAAGAAGGTAAGCCTAAGTAGGAAGCGGCTTCTGAAGCACCTGAAGTTTAGGCTTTAGGCTTTTCTGTATGCAGACATTACAACAGACATTATGTCCACAGTACTGCACCAGAGCAATTCATCTGGACCATTTGAGAAAGATGAAGAAAAATTTGAACATGCTGCAAATTTAGGAGGTGGAAAGGACAAGAATATGTGTTCATATAGATATCTTTATTTAAAAATCTTCATACCACTTAGTGTCAAAATGGCACTCTCATTACTGTAATGGGATGTATATACTGTGATTTTTTTCCATCAATGGTAGGTAGTCATTTACCTTTTCAAAATGATCAGGGAAATTGATGAGAAAGTTATGCTGAAAAGAGGATTTAGTAAAATAATTCTTGCAACACTACTCACTCTGCAGAAGTTTTCTAAAATCTGCACTAGATGTATCCCATACCAATATTAATATTTTATTCTCAGTCCTCTAAATTCTATTAAATATGCAGTTTTGGTTTCATCTAAATGTGTGGTTGAAAGAGCAGCAAATGGAAGTAACCACCATAACCTTCCTATTTTTTGCTTCAAGGCTTTCTCTCTCTACAACTTCAAGAAACGCACCCACTAGAAGGATTTGTGCTGCATTTTAACTGGGAGTCTTGCAAAAAATATACAAAACATAGATTAAGTGTTCTGCTACTGTTAATTTTACAACACTTTTATCTTACTAATAATTTCCAATAGATTTGGTGAAACAGTTGTTTCCCATTCTGAATGAATGTGGTTTTCATAATATTAAAATATTTCTTCTCTTTGCTCCATTGCCTGCGTAAAAAAACTAACATGTTGATCCGCCTCTTATGTTATGATAATAAAGCAATAGATTCTGGTCTATAATTTAAATAGTTGGTCTTAGCAAAATATGCTACTTAGCAAGCTTCAGAACAGTGTTGTGACCCTATAATTCAGAGAGTCAAAAAAATAAACATTCCAAAATTTTTCTTCCTGTTTTTCTCCATAGTGCTATAACAGCCACATTTCCTGGTTTGAAGGTGCAGGGTTTTACTAACATGAAATGAAAAACAAAATCAATGGTAGAACTAAGAACTGAAGTTTTGGGTTTTTTTTTGTTTTGTTTTGTTTT
>WEIU01001192.1:0-12177 GCA_013389925.1 Aegithalos caudatus
CATGTCTGTAAGAATTTTGACTTTGATTTCAGTCAGAGAAGAACAAACGGATTTATGTCTGTTTAGCCTGATTTGGGCTACTAACAGAAAATACTTTAACCTCATTTTACCAAGAAACCAGTGAAAAATCAATTTTCATATTTCCTAGCTTTAGCATGTTGGGAATAAGNAAATTCCATGAATAATTTTTGGTATCTTAACGTAATTACTTCATGCTTAAACTCACTTTATCTTCCAATTACCCAACACCTTTATTTGAAAAAGAAGACATAAATAAAACTGGAATAGAAAAGAAATAGACCCCTGCTTTTTTATCACAGGCCAGTGTCTGTACATCGCAGCTGCCTTACTGCCAATGTTCTGGTGCAAGAGGTGGACACGCTTGGAAATACTGTGCTCAGAGAAAAAAAAAAAAAAAGTTAAAGATTAGAAGGGGAGTTTTACATTTATCTGCACTCAAATTTGGAAGACTGGAACTTTCATAAGGTTTGTTGTGGATTTTTTTTAATGTGCATTTCTGTAGTGTATGTGACTATAATTTATATTAACATGTTCAAAACTTCTTTAAAATTTGCGGTGTCTAGGAGAAAGTAGTTCCAGCATCATCAAACAGTTTTACACAGCTGATATTCTCAGTTCAGTCAGCACCAGCTCCTTCCAAACACATCTCCTCCTGCAAAAATCTGAGTGTGCTTTGTAGAATACCAGGTTGGGAAGACATAAGAAAACACAGATTTTTAATTTTGTTTTTCCCTTCTAGAAATCATCAGGCTGTTTGACTGAATAAATATTAGACAACCCCATGGGTGACCCCCCCACTTCACCCCTAAAATGCTTTTTTACCTAAGTCCTGACCCAGTTTTCTTTCAGACTTTTGCCATATATTGATTGCACTTAGGCCTGGAAATCCCAAGCCATCCAATGAAGTCATATCACTTCTTCTTTTGAATTCTGCTGTATTTCTGCTTTTCTTTACTATTAAAATACCCTGGGGTTAATTTCCTGGTATTTATTCTGAGGTCATCTTTATCACCTTGGCAGGGAAGAGATTATCCCCTGATGCTTAGTTATCTTTTCAATCCTTCTGGTGTCTGCAAAGTTAAAGAAACGCTGTTTTAAAAAAAAAACAGCAAATGCATGGAGCAAGTTGTTTTAGAGACTGGAGGAATTTGGCCAAAGAAAGGGAGAACTGGAATGCCATGGTGGCTGTGATGCTGTNGGCTGTGATGCTGTTACCTTTACTCAAAGAGAAGACAACTGTATTTCTTAGAAGGGCCACTAAACCCCAATGACTCCCTTTTAGCAGCAGTGATGACATTAGGAGCCCAGACAGTCTAAGAATATTAAAGACCAGGCTTTGGAAAGTGAGGTTGTACCTTGTATTGCACCATGCAGTGACTCAGCAGATAATCCCACTGGAAGCTCCTTTTTGAGCAATCCTGAATTAATCTTTTAACGTGTAGGAGCCTTTTTAGCTCTTCTAATACACTTGTTTAAAACTCCAGCCATGTGTTCACATTTATTCTATCTCCTCTTTTGTTTTATGCCAGAAGAACCCTTCCTTACTTTCTTGGAACAATGGGATGTTCTATTTATCCTAGTTTTTGAAGTATTCTCACACTTTGAAGTAGGAGGTGCTGTGTATGTGCATAATCCTGGCTCAAACAGAGCTGGGAAGAGGAGGAGGCTGCAGGCTGGCAGAACATGTGAGCACATGTTCTGCATTTCAGTGGTCATTCACAGCTCCTTAAGCCTGAGTAAATCCATGCACAGAGTTCAGCACTGAAGTGTAAATTCACTCAGCTGAGCCTCACACCTCCCAGAGCTCACAGGGACAGTGACTCTCAGAGCCCCAGCCTGGACTCAAGGTGTAAAGAAACAGTAATTATTACAAGTAGTAATTAACAGTTTTAAATATGCACTACATCCAGCCGTTGGGGTTTTTTTATGAGCAGTGCAATTACTGAGAGAAGTGCCATTAAAGTAAACAAGTATGTCATGCAGGGATATTAAAAATTAAAGGGAAACTACAAACTCTCTCTTTTCAAAAAGACCTTCTCCCAGTTTGACATTTTGTATTTATCCAGATGTCTGAAGTTCTGCTTTTTGCCTCCAGTCCTTTCCCAACTATCTTGCAAAGCATTCCTCCCTCACCACCTCATTCTGTTTTTCCTCACTCTCCAGCTCTGGTATTCCATCTCCATTTCTTCCCTAATCAGTGACCTGGGACCTCTTTTACTTTTTTATGTGTTCCTAGGGCTGTTGATACTGAATCCATCTGGATTTCAGACCACAAAACTGCAAAACTGAGAGCTGCCAGTTTAAACTTCTCTGGAGGAAAGTTTTTCCCACTAAATTTAGGCCCTTGAGTGAGGATCTGTGTGTCTGGAGAGGAAATGTTTGCTCCACTGCCTTCCCCTACTGCCTGGCAGGCTTCTCTCCACTGCAGCAGTGTTAGATTAGGATCTGTGGCAAGGAAAACACACATTACTCACTTCTACTCATACCTTGTTACAAAACACTACAACAGGAATGTTGGTTGCATGGAAAGTTGCCTATTTCCGTGCAAGGAAAAGTCAGGAGTCCCTTTTCTCTGGAGTGTCCAGCTGTGGGAGGAATGAGAAGAGGGAGCCTGAAGGACAGAGATCCTGTTGATGTGGTCAGGTCACTGCTGAAGAGACCTCACTGCCCACACAGCCATTGCCTCACAGGGTATAATTCCACAAGAAATTCCAGTCCTCTGGAACATCTGCCAAGCGAGCAGCATGCCCAGGGTGATCAGCAGCCCCAAAGGATGGAAGGGCCAAATGTGAGTGTGGTGTAACTGCAGTGAGGCAAGCAGAGATCTGTCAGGAACCCGGAGTCCTGGCAGGCCTGTAACAGCATTGCCACACTCTGCTGCTGGAGGAAACCCAGCACTCAAAGCTCAGAGTGTCTTCTACTGAATTGGCCAAACATTCATTTTTGGGCAGAGATTCGTGTTTGCCTTGGCACTGAGGGGTGGCATCAGGGATTCCCCCTCTTTCCTTTCAGGCACAGTTTCCCTCAAACCCACTCCAGGAGTTATCCCTCTGGCAGAAGGCTCAGCTCTTCCAGGGGCTGCTGTAGGGGAGGACCCCCAGACTGAGTTTGTTTTTGTTTGAATGGGGGCTGTTTCTTTTTGGACACCCTAAATGGGAAAGTGCTGAAGGAAACCCATCCCTTTATCCCTGGCATTCTCCCTGTGTGCTGACCCCTACTTGATCAGGAACTTCAGTGGCTTTGCCATCCTGCTGGAATGCTGCACATCAGGAGAGCCCACACCTACATGTGGAGATGTTGCTGCAAAAGGCAGCCTCTTCTCAAACAGCGCAGACTTGATCCTGCTGTGACCAAGCCATGTCTGAGCTCAGTTTAATGCTGAGTGTGGACATGGGGATGTCTCCTTTGGCTGTGCTGTCCAAAACTCCATGCTCTCCCTGCCTTGGGCCAGGTGAGGATGTTCCCAGATGCACTGGGCTGTGCTGGCAGAGGCTCCCTGTGCCCTGGTAGAACTCTGCAGTGGGTGGTGGAGCTCGTTTGGCTTGTTCCCTGTGGGTTCCCTCTGTGCCTGTCGATAAGGCCGTGCACACAGGGACAGCTTTTTCCGGCCTTAATGGAAGCAGTACCCATAGAGCTGGTGCTCCTGGACTCAGGAAGGATTGCTGGGAGCTCACAACATCCATTTAACATCCATTAAGTCTTCCAGTGTGTCACAGAATCATTAAAATTGGAAAGACCTCCAAGGTCATCAAGTCCAACCTTTCACCAAACACCATCATGATAAATAAACAGTAACACTGAGTGCCATGTGCAGTCATTTCTTTGAAAACCTCCAGAGATGGGGACTCCACCACCTCTCTGGGAAGCCCCTTCCAATGCTTCCTTTTCCATGAAGGAATTCCTCCTGGTGTCCAGCCTCCAGCCTGAACCCATCCTGACATGGCTTGAGGCTGTTCCCACTCACACTGTCCCTGTTCCCTGGGAGCAGAGCCTGACCCGCCCCCCAGCTGTGCCTTCTTGTCAGGGAGTTGTGCAGAGCCAGAACATTCCTCCTGAGCCTCCTTTTCTCCAGGCTGAGCCCCTTTCCCAGCTCCCTCAGCCACTCCTGGAGCTCCAGCTCCTGCCCCCCAGCTCTGTTGCCCAAAGATGCAGTTGTGGGAACAACTGAGGAAACGAGAGCCCTGCCTTGGTCTGTTTACATCCGTGTGTGTTCCATGCATACCACCTGTACATGGAGCAGCTCCATCTGTTAATATGACATTAATGAAAGATTTATGGCCACACCACATTCCAGCTTGAAATTTTCTTATGTTCAAGATGCTGTAATTAGGCACCACTAAGAAACTGTAGGTGGTTTTGGAGCAGGGATGAAAAGTCACAGGTGAATCCTTCAAAGGCTTTATCAGACCTCTGTGCACCATCCAGAACTGGATCTTAACTGGAATTGGGAATATCCAGTGAGTAAAAAAGGCATAATTCAATTACAGAGACAACTTTTCTACAAACCTCATGAACACTAACAGAAATCATCCCTGGACTGTGAGTGAGAACACATTACCAATTTTTGCAGCCAGCTTTTATCTGAAAAAAAAATACAAACTTCAAAAATAAAAATTACTGATGGAAAACAAACCTGCCTTCACCCTCACCTACTCCTATGGGTGCTTTTTTTTTTTTTTTTTTTTTTAAGAATACACGTTTCCTTTTTGTTGTGTGCGAAGCCTGTCGAAAATAGCAATCCCACAGAACACCTGTGCTAACAGAGCCGGAGTGCAAATCTTGTCAGTTAAAGAGATTTATGGGGCTCTTTGTGAAGTGGTGCAGGTTTTCTGTTGAGTAGCAGAGGTGGCAGTGGTCTCCTGTGCTGATGTTTATCTGTCAGCCAAGGTCTGCCAGCTCCGAGAGGCAAAGCCTCAGCAGAGTGTGGTGTCTGCTGCTGGGGACAGTGCCAGCTGTGGGGGTGACACTGCCAAGCCTGGCCTGGGCTTCCTCTTCTCAAGGCAGAGAGCAGGAAGCCTCTGATCCGAGGCACGAGTTTCCTCTGTGCAGTGCAGGCAGGAACAATGGTCACACACACGTGTGGTCACACACACGCACAGGCAAAAAAACCCACAACATTTAATCCATGTAGGAAATATTGTGTTGAAACAGACCTCAAAAAACCCTTGTTTTTATGTCTTGCTTTGGAGAAGATGCTTTCTGATTTCAAGGAAAAGCAAATCTGCTGCTTATACCATTTTTACAGATTACAGGTTTCAGTGCAGAAGGTGTTTTGTGTTTGTAGCACAGATATCACACCATGCTATGGGAAATAACTTGTGGTTCTTTTTTCTCCTGTTCCAGAAAATCTCTTCACAGAGAGGAGACACCTGTTGATGTTACAAGGCTTTGATAGGACCTGTGCTGCTGTATTTGAATGTGTTGACTCTCCAGCAGACAGCAGAGCGAGCAACATTTGTGTTTTGAAGGATTGGAATTAAGAAATCCCCCAAAAATCAGTGGTTTTCTTCTATTGCATTTTAGTATGAAAGCTCCAAGTTCAAAAGAATGTTTAAGGAAAGTAATTCAGGGCATATAACTCCCCAAGTTATCATTAAAGACATGCAATTGCCTGAATTTAAGATCACAGAAACATGGGAATGTTTATTGGAAGAGAATTGTCTTGATTTTTAGCCCAGCCTCCCACTCAAAGCAGAACTATCACCAACATTAGCTTTGGTTTTGTGCAGCTGAATCTTGGAAAACACCAAGGATGGAGAGTCCCAAACCTCCCTGGGTAACCTACTTCAGCACTACACACCCTTCCTGCTGTTTTTTATTCCCTGAGGTCCAGCCTGTGTCTCCCAAGCCACAGTTCGAGTCCATGTTCACCCTTTGGCCTCCACTTCCGCAGGGAACAGTGGTTAAATAAAATGTTCTGAGTCTCTGGTTGGTATAATTAATATTTAAAAATTAAAAATCTATTGTATTATGGACTGATGGGAATATTCACACCCACAGCCCTGTGTTGGGATGCTGGGAGGATGCAGCTCTCGAGCACAGCTCTGGGGATGAGTGGAAACAGCTTTGGGATACAGAGGCAGGATGGCTGCTCCAGTGCCAGCCCCCAAGGGGGGCAGTGGGGTCTCTGTCCTCTGACACCATTACCATTCCTTAAGAACCTTCCAATCTCCAATGTAGTGGAGGAAATTGTGTTCCCATTGCCCCATTTCTAACCCCTGGCTGTTCCCCTACCACTCAGCTGAAGGTACAGGATGAAGGGTTTCCAGCAATGTGACCTTTTGTCCAAGTAAACAAATCCCTATTTTCTGCAATTTCTTTAAAATTTGGCCCCTCTTTCTAAGTGTCCATCGTTTCCATGCTTAGAGCTGTTTCTTTGAGGTGGCAACACAGTCATCCCAAAGGAATAACCTTGCCAAGGGCCAGGAGGAAGTGTTTACTCCCACTTCTCCAAGGATTGCATCCCACAGAAATACTGTTCTGGGCAGTTCTGGTGCAGTGTTTCATGTCCTGGTAACACTTGGATAAATCAAAATTGAATTATAGCCCAGCTTTGATAACTTTGAATGGCCCATGTGACAATAATCTCAGAATCCTTGTGCTGGGAATTCCCACAGGATCATTTCCCCTAAAGATGCTTTACAGACTGTCCTTTTGGGATTTCTGAAATTCCCAAAGAAATTAGAGCTGCTTCCACTGCTGCCTTTGCTGCTGTGTGAAGTGGGATCCTCATCCTTGTCAGGCTCAGCAGGAAAATGAGTTCAGACACTGCTTGAGTGTCCCCTGGGGCTGCCAGGGGAACAATGACCTTATTTCTGGGTTATTTTCTCCTCCTTCTTCCCAAGTGGATATTCCCATTAGCGAAGGATGTGACCTCCCCTCCTGTGTCCCCCTTACTCGGTGTCACACCAGAGGCCTAGAGATGATGCCACCCTGGATCCAAATTTAACCATTCTCCTAAAATTCACCTGCTTGCAGAGCTGGATGGTGTTTTCTGATAGGAAAAGGTGCCTCTGAAATTGATACAGTATGAGAACTTCTTCCACTCATATCCTGTATTCCAACAGGGAATAATAAATACACAATGTAGAAGATATATCCTTGGAATTGCCTGCTTCAGTTTCTTAGATGAACTTCTTTTTCACCTTAATTAGCAGAGCTGGATCTGGTTCCTTTCAAAACTTATTGAAAATTGATCTCAGCTGAGGTGGTTTCTGTTCAATTCCTCAAATTAGAGGCCAAGGTGCATCCCCAGTCCTGGTTTCCATAATGGAGACATTGGAACTGATCTTTCCACTACGCTGTCCTTTCCTAATGAAGTGGCTCCCTATGAAGTTTTAACTCCTAATGAAGTTTTAACTCCTAATGAAGTTTTAACTAGTCTGGACAATGAGACAGTAAGGGTTGGAAGGCATGGGATGGTGCTGAGGAGACATGGAAAACAAGTGGCATGAGAGGGAAAGTGATGCAGGGCAGAGCTGGGAAAAGACAGAAGGAAATATTGCCTTAATTTAAAATCTAGTGCCCTTAGAAGTATTCTATTCATCAGAGTACTCTGGAGAGCTTAGAGCCCCTTCCAGTGCCTAAAGGGGTTCCAGGAGAGCTGGAGAGGGACTTGGGACAAGGGATGGAGGGACAGGACACAGGGAATGGCTTCCCTTAGATGGGATATTGGGAAAGAATTCTTCCCTATGAGGGTGGTGAGCCCCTGGCATAGGGTGCCAGAGAAGCTCTGTCTGCCCAATCCCTGGAAATGTCCAAGGCCAGGCTGGGTGGAGTTTTCAGCAACCATCCCATGATTCCATGATTCAGAGATCCATTCTGGCCAAGTCACTGCAGCCCTGGGGAGGCAGGAGATGGGGAGACCAGGTAGGAGCCCTGGTCTGAGGGCAATTCCATAGCTTAGTTTATTCTCAGGAATTGTATCCTCAAGCTGAGCACAACCCTGTCTCCCTGCATTCCTGTCTCTCAGGGGAACATGGACATTTTCAACTAGAAAACAGAAAAAAGGAGCAAAACCCAAATCCCATGCCAGGCCTGGAGGTGAAGGTTTGGGCACAGCAGAGTCACAATTCACAATTTATTTTTTTCTAATTTTTAAAAAAGGAGCTAGTACAAGAAAGCACATGAAAGGGTGTTGGCCTTTTATCTGGAAAAGGCAAAGACCTCTCCAAGGGTGGGGTTCCCAAGAGAGGGATTGCTCAGCCCTGGAGCTGCTGAGGGCTGGAGAGGCTGCAGGAAGCCTGCCTGATCCTGCCTGTCCATGTGCTTCCCAGCCTGAGCAGGCTCCTGGACTTGTGCTCTTGGCTAGGGATGGGCAGGGACTGGGGAATATTCCACACAAAATCCTGGCCAGGGAGATAGCAGCAGTCCGGCTGCTGGAAGGATGTGGAAGCTGTGGAGTGCTGGCATCCAGGGTCAGGCTGACCCTGCCAATGGATGTGCTTATCCAGCTCCTCATTCCCTCTGCTCACACTGGATTTCAAGACTTTGCTGTTTCCCTCTGAGTTAAAAATAATCCCAGTCTGGTTTGGATTCAAGGGAACCTTACAGAACATCTCATCCCACCTGGGCAGAGACAACTTCCACTTCCCAGGCTGCTCCAACCTGGCCTTGGGCACTTCCAGGGATCCAGGGGCAGCCACAGCTTCTCTGGACAACCTGTGCCAGGGCCTCCCTACCCTCACAGGGAACAATTTCCTCCTAATATTTAATTTAATGTGATGCCAAAGGTGAAATTCAGCAGGGACACTCTCGATCCATGAGCAGGACCATTCCTTTGGGATCCATGACTCAGAGGAGACAGAAGGCCATAGGCATGGGGATGCCAAGAAATCTTCTTGTAGGAATGATGCCTAAATGCACACATTTGTGGGTTTGGGGTGTTTTGGTTTTTGTGGGTTTTTTTTTGGGGGGGGGGGGGTGGGGGGGGTTTTGGTTTTTTTTTGTTTTTTTTTTTTTTTTTGTTTTTTTTTTTTTTTTTTTTTTTTTTTTTTTTTTTTTTTTTTTTGGTAAAACCCCTTTCAGAGAGTTGTCTAGAGCTCAAATTCCCTCACCAAAAATCCAAACCTCACTTCTTTTCCCAGTTTTTCCAGAATACTTTCAACTAGAAAATGAAAACAACCCACCAGAAAAGTACTGTGTGAAACAAAAAGGCCAAAAGGAAGCGAAATCAAAAGAGAGATGAAATTTGTGCACTCAGGCTTTATATTTTGGGGAAGTGCTGTTGGGGCAGGGAGAAGGATCTTGCTGGAAGGGCTGATTCAAATTCAGCTGCTGATACCAAATCCTGGAACTCAGCACAATATTTACATGGATCATTACCCCCTGCCCTTCAGAAATAACAGTGGGATACATGATTAGGGGATTTTGCAGAAGTAAACGTGAACCAGGAGGTGAAAAAGGAGAAAAAAAGGGCCATGGCTTCCCAAATACCCTTCTTTTGTCCCCATTAATGTCTCAGCTTCCTCACAAAGTGCCCTTTCTTCCCCCTCTCCTCCCTCCCAGGTAATATCACCTGGTTTGGGGCATGAATTCTTATTACAGAAAAAAAAGCTGCATTGTTCAATATCTTCCTCCTGTGAGTTATGCCAGTGGCACCTATTTTGACAGCCTTCATAGTTTCCTCATATCTGACTAATTAGAGATGATGAAAGCCATGATTCATTAAAAAAACACAGATAATCATCTGAGCAAATCCAACCTCCTGTCTTCAAATGGGGCTGAATTTTCTTAAATACCCATCAAACCTCAAATAAATGATTTAATCTCAAGGCTCCATCTTGTGGCTAAGTAAAGCAAAGTCACTGTTTAAGAAATTAATATTTGTTCTTCCTTAATATTTGTTTTTCCTTAATATTGGTTCTTCCTTAATTTTCCCTGCTTCTTCTTTAATAACCTAATGGATGTGTTTTCTCATGTGCAGGAAAAGTTTATTTTAATACACTTGAAAACCTAGAGCAGCACTCAGAGCTGTGGTAATTCTGAAATATCCTGAGTTTCCCAAATTTCTGAGTGTCCATGTCCAATACAATTGTGCTTGGGTGTATTTGTATTTTTTTTTTTTTAAATTCTTGTAATACTGTAGGATTTGGCATTAATTTTTAGCTGGAATTTCTCATGGAGCTTCTTTAATTCCTTCATTTTGAATTGTACCAGTGGTGCAAGGCAGAAAAGTTTTATGATTACATGTCATTTTATGAATGATTTTTCATCAGTTAGAAATTCTGATTAAAAAGATGGATCACAAGGGGCAAGGGTGTTCTAAAAATGTTATTTTAAAAATCATAGAATCCTTAAAGCTAGGAAAGACCTCCAAGATCATCAAGTCCAACTTTCAGTCAAATCCCATCATTAACCCCATCACCAAGGGCCGCATCTGCTTGGATTTTTGAACACTTCCATGGTGGAGACTTCTCCACCTCCCTGAGCAGCTGTGCCAGTGTCAGACCATTCTTCCAGGGTAGAAATTCTTCCTGATGTCCAGCTTGAACCTCCTCTGGCACAGCTTGAGGCCGTTTCCTCTCATCCTGTCCCTATTTCCTGGGAGCAGATCCCGATCCCCGCTGGCTGTCCCCTCCTGTCAGGAGTTGTGCAGAGCCAGAAGGTTCCTCCTGAGCCTCCTTTTCTCCAGGCTGAGCCCCTTTCCCAGCTCCCTCAGCCACTCCTGGGGCTCCAGCTCCTTCCCCAGCTCTGTTCCCTTCTCTGGACTTGCTCCAGCCCCCAAAACCCTCAGTCCCAAAGCCGTGTCCCTGGCCCTGGAGGGGACAGGCAGCGTGGCCTGGCCAGATAAAGCCTCGGGGCCGGGCAGGAAGGGGAGCAGCTGCTCCTTATCTCCCTTCCTGCAGCTCCCCCAGCACCTCGGCGTTTTTATATTGGTTGGTTTTTTTTCTTTTGCTAATCAGAAAGCTGGCTTTTAGCAAGCAGGAGCTGCCAGGCTTCCAGAAAGGAGTTCTGGACAGGAGAGGCAGCACCCATGGGTGCTTCCTGCCTGCTCATCTGCCTCATCCAGACAGGGATCTCCAGGAGATCTGGGCAGAGGGAGCAGCTCCTGGGCTGGGCTGTTCCAGCTGCTAGTTTTTATCCTGGTACATTTTTTACAAGGGCAAGGAATGGCAGGATGGGGGGAATGGCTCCACACTGACAAGGTTCAGGGTTAGATGGGATATTGGGAAGGAATCCTTCCATGTGAGGGTGGGGAGGCCCTGGCACAGGGTGCCCACAGAAGCTGTGGTGTCCCATTCCTGGAAGTGTCCAAAGCCATGTTGGATGGGGCTTGGAGAAACCTGGGATAGTGGAAGGTGTGGAATGAGATGATTTTTGAGGTCCCTTCCAACCCAAACCCTCCTGTGATTCCATGATTCTATGAAAATGATTATTTCTCCTTAGCTCCTTAGGGAGCAAGGCATTATCTCCCAAGTAATTTCCCAGGACACCATGTTGGATATCTCACTGATAACAGCTCCCAGGCTGCTTATCAGCAGAGCACCAACATTCCTGCCCTCTGTGCCCACCTGAACTGGTTCTGTGAGAACTTTTGCCTTTGCTAAACATGTGGAGAACAATTGCCATTTGCAGTGGGATAACTGGAGTGATCCAGAAGCATTTAACAATCGGAATATCATTCTGCTCCGTGGCTTTTTATTTTTTCCTGTTCCAGCTACAATGTCATTCACTAATGAATGCAGCATGGGCTGGGATTAGGTTTAAAGCAGTATCTTCCTGTTGCTGTTCCCTACATGTTGGTCGCACCCTTAATGATCTTCCTAGGAAATATTTACTTTGAGGAGTTTGCTTCTAAGTCCTCCAAGTGATCAAAACCAGGCAAGGCATGGCTTGCTCTCTCATGACTTCAGTTTTTCCTGGAAAGAAACAGGAACAAAAAAAAATCCTACTTCCAAAATTAATGCAAATCAGCTTGGAAATCATCTTGTCCCAATAAATGAACAGTCCGTTCTTTCTCAGGCAGGCTAATATTGGCTTTTAAGGGAAGAGAAACTCCAGGAGGAATGAGCATTTGTTGGCAGGATGGGCCTTCTGTGAGTGGTCCCTGTGAGAATTCCCAGCCAGGGATGCCAGGATTGCTCTGGAGCTGAAGTTTGGGAAGCAGTTTGGGCAAATCATCAGCCCAGTGGCTGCTGACCAGGAGACTGCCAC